>OX463807.1:15402200-15891023 GCA_949825045.1 Argyresthia goedartella
CCAACTAACACCTATGATTTATAGGTCTTATGAAAAACTGTTCCTGCACAAAGACTGATGACCCATCTATACTTCAACCTGCCTCGCTTGTTGCATCCCCAGAAATAGAAAGTCCTAGTGCTGGAACTGCTCAGAAGAAAGGAGGGAAAGAGACAAGTTTCCGCCCGACTTTTAAAGATAGGTTTCTAAACCAAAAGGGCCGAAAAGGGGTTGGAACGTCTCAACTAGTCCCTTCATCAGTTTCTGGGTTGACCAAAAAACAAGAGGAATTAAAGAGGAAACCTACTTTGTTGGATCTAGCGGGAAAGGTCCAATCAAAAACTAACAAGCCAGGAAATTCTGCAACGCCAGCAATTGGGAAGACTGCGCAAGCAGCAAAAAAGCTTCTGTAACAAGTGAAAACAACTACAACTGGTAGTCAGTTCCAGTACAAAATGCAAGAACCTGTGCACAGTGTAACCTAGCACTGTGACCTCTACGTCTTCTTTCTTCTTAAACCCTAGTACAACTCAAGCACCTCAAAACCCATTTAAGACTTATATATCATCTCCTTTGAAGAAGAGACAAAAGTTACATCAAGTTACTCCAGTTTTATTTTCTTGATCGTACTCTCACTTAGCCGTGCGGCGACAGCAGCGGTTAAAATTAAGCTGTCTTTTAGCATACCAACAATTGATCAAAAGAGACTGTCCGTTTCGCATCAAGGTGATACCAAAATATATATATAAAAGGAATACGAATATGACAGCGTTAATTACTTCCACATAAGAAGGAAAAGGGAGCGCAAACAGTGCGCTCGACTCAAACTAAAATAACGTATGTAGCGCCAAACCACATGAAAATTGTGAAAATAAACTACGCTATATTGTCAAAAATATTTATAAAGCGAGTTTACGAATACATAATATCCACATTTTGAATGCAATTCCGCAATGAAGTTAGGATTTCAGAATTACAGGAAAAAATCAAACAAAGAGGTCCTTTGGTAATAAATTATTTCGAGAATATTTCATCCAGTGAGAATCTTAAAGAAATACTCAATAAACAAATAACTCGAAAATCAAATCTGTAGATTACTTTATAGTGGAGTAAATGGATCGAAAATATCCCCATATTTTTTTTGGTATTGACGGTGGATGTGGATATTATGTATTTGTAACTTCTCTGGAAAAATATTTTTGACAAAATAGCGTAGTTTATTTTTAAACAATATATATATATATAATAGTAGTTTATGTGACTGCTGCATAATGGAGGGCATTAAAACTCGAGAGTGGGTTTATGAAACGAGCCGAAAGCGAGTTTCATAATAATATCACTCGAGAGTTTTAATGCCTAATTATGTACAGTTACATACTCTAGTTTATCTACACACATATCATAAGCTCTCTTTGATGTGTTCAGGAACCGCATGTTTGACCGGCATTGTGGCTCTGCAATTGTTTAGCTTGTTCTGTAGTACCAACTTCACGCAGGCGGGCGTCGGCGTTCGAAATTTGAATGTCAGTACCAACTTCACAAACAAATTAGGGGCGGCACGCAGTCGGGCGTCGGCGTTCGAAATTTGAATGTCATAATATGTAGAAAAACTACACATTATGGTCATAATGTGTAATTTTTCAGATAAGAAATGAGTTTTTACCAAGTAGTTTAACATTATGCTGATCGTAACGTGCGGTTTTTGTACGCAGTAAAGAGGGTTTATGATACGTGTGTAGATAAAAAAATATTGGTAGTCCCTTAATTCGCTTAAGGCTGTAATTTGAATGGTCGTTAACATACTGACGAAGCATTGGAACTCAACTGTAGTAAACCACCGCTCTATAGACAAGCCGCTTTATATGTTACTATGTAGTTCAGGTAACGTTAAATAATAGGATAGGGCGAAACTTCAACCAAGTGTATCGCACACCATGTTTCTTGCCGAGCACATGTCGTTATCGTTGGAACTAAGAACTACTTATGTCACAATACAGCGACATTATCTGTGCACCTGATGGATGTAACACAATAATCCTAGCTTCAATAACGTTATGACATATCCAGGTGCGTTATGACCAGTGATCAGAATAAGCGTACTTGTGATACCTGGACATGCCCGGATTCCACGGATTTAATACCTATACAGGGTGTAAAAGAAGGTGTAGACATATTTTAGGGGGTTCTTATGGACATAATTCTAAAAAACTTAAACCGTCAAACCGATTTGATCAGAGCAACTTTATTTTAGTACGCGACTCAGTTATATGTTGCTTAACCCCCATGATTATTTCCGATGCGCGATTACCGCTAGATCACAGGCGCTTGATTGATTTATTCAATACTCCCTTAAAATGGTTATTATGCCGGGTTTGTAGTTAGATTTCCGGGGAATCTCCATATTATCTCTATTTTTGAACAAAACAGCTCCACCAATTCCGATCACTGGTAATGACAAATATCATGCGAGGCTTAATAGTAAGAGTGTCTTATTTGCTCTTCTTCTCCTTCTTGTCGCGGCTGGCGGGCGGCGCCCTGGCCTTCAGCAGCGCAATGCCGGCAGTCAGCGCCACGAGTCCGAATCCCCCCGCGCCCACCTGCCATACCCAGGGGTGCTCCGACAGCACTCGGAGGCCGAGTGCGATGCACAGCTTTATCATCTCCACGCACCAATCTACTACCTCGTCGCTGGAATGAGAAGCAACACTTTTAATAGATTTATTTTAATGTAGGTATTGGAATAGTGTCTTGCTGCTGAACAAAAGCTAGACTTTTCGTTACTGAACTGTGCCTAATCTTGTCTGTTTTGGCCTGCATGTCCCGCCAGACGACAGAGGCTCTGAATTTTCTGGATTGCATTTCTAATGTTTAGACTTCCATTGATATTCCAATCATTGTCCCTTGGTATAACTTTGCCAGTTTCACGGTTTATTATTTTCCGAACCGTTTTCATTCAATTTGAATAAATGAATAGTTGTTTCATTGTTGCATATACAAGCAAATCTACAATAAGATCACCACAAATAATTAACTTTTTTCTGTTATTACAAAGTTTAGTGAGGGCTATTTTCCTTAATTTTCTAAAATATTTCGAATTTTCCATGGCCTTTTTCATCCCTCGTGTCTACAGACACACAAACAATAATATGGCTATCTAACTCAACTTAGGATACTTCTATTTGTCTTTCAACATTAAGTGCAAGAATATCTTTCCGTTGTTTCACATTAATATTATTTTATACTAAGATTAAAGAACCACCTCTATCAGCAGTCTTTATATTGTAACAACTGACAATTTTGTAATAATTTAGGTTAAAGGACATCATATTTTACTTTACATAATACAATAATAATACAAATAACATTGATGTCAGAATTTTCATGAAACAATTCTTATACAAGTTCTTTGTCAGGTAGCCCCTGGAGGTTTTGATTGGTAATATTTAAGTGGGGCTTACCCTTTGACATAGTTAGTGGCTCTTGTATGCTAGAGATTTACTCTATTGTCTCATGAACTAATTTAAATTACTTGAAGTAGATTCCACTGTTGCATGCAAAATATTATTATATGGTGAATTCCCAATAGGGTTGTATGCCTTAACAAAGGCAGGTTTCTGATTTATCTTTTCGATAAAAACAGCCGATGTCAAGTTGAACTTGTTTAAACCAGAGGGGTCTCACTCAACAGTTTAGGTACGTTCGACCGGCCAGCCCGACGTTCGTGATTTCAGTTAGGTTGCCGCCCGCTTGGCTCGCAGTCGCGTCGTGCGCTAGCCGCTCCTCATAAGCAACTTTTCTGTGATGTTTGCAACAACAATGACTTAAGCACCTAACATTTTAGGATGTCTGAAGGAATTGTTCACAAATAAAATTCGATTCCTTTTTAATTGAATACCTTTTTGTTTACCTAAAAGTAAACACTTTAGACCCCACATAAAACAAATTATTATTACATAAATAAGGAGGTAGGTACCCATACCACTCGCGTTAGAAATTGAGTCGTCGGGCGGGCAAAAAGCGTCCTTACGCCTTTATAATAGCGACTTCAATGACTCGCACGACGATTCAATTGATAACGTGAGTAGTATAGACTTGTAAGTACTAATTACACCTCTCTTACACAGAGTGGACTAAAATTCACAAACACAAATCGCATGTAGGCAACCCTACCGTGATTAAGCAAGACAGGAGTTTACAGGACGAACTTGTGATGTCAGAGTAAAAAAGCTCTAAGGCGTAGTAATGTGCGTAATCACGGGCGGGCCAACCGATTCTGTAGGTGCTTAGTGATTGTTGTACGTATCGCAGGTGCGAGCTAGATTGCGCTTTATTGCCGCGCAGCGAGAGTAGCTATTTATTTAAGTGTATTTGCGGAGTGATCTTTCTGTACGTAGTACTATTATGTATTCTTTGGTTAAACCAACCATAGCTGCGACGCAAATATTATATGCTAACAATGCAGCTACTAAGTTTCTAAATGTATTAGACAGGGACAACGTATCCTGAGTCAAAGTAATTTTATGAAAAAAGTTATTCATGTCGAAATATAAAATAGCGTCGCTGTGATGACATGTTAAATTCAATAAATTAATATTCATTCTATGCCAAGATTGTTGGGTTAAATTACAGTGATATGGAAAATTACATAGCATAAATTTAAATTTGATCCTTCTACCTGCGTAGTCTAGAAGTGTTTCAACACTTTTTTTCAAATCGTTCCGATCAATGATTGAATTATTTCCTACCATAATTACAATAGTGCTGTACTCATCATAGATACCGCGACTTATTATATTTACAAGATCCACAAATGAACTATTTGGACAGTAAATGTTCGTTACTTTTTGGTTAAGCCGGTTATGTAGTAGAGGTCCAAGTCCTGCTCCTAATTTGTCGGAGAACAATAGCTTTAGTTTATCTCTGAGCACTTATAAGTGTGGTAGATAGAACAGATTTCCGTGTCAGTACTAGCTAGGCACAAAGCCGAGCGAGTGCAGGCCTGCCGGCACCGGCACCGGCCTAGGGGAAAAACGAGGCACCGGCACCGGCGTCAAGAAAGCCGGCGCCGTTGCCGGTGCCGTGCCGGCGTTTGGAAAACCAGCTAATCATTCAGGGAGAACGAGTCCCGATATCGGGTTATTGTGCGAGCCCGACCCGTTTTCCCGATTTCGGGAGTAAACAGCAGATGTGATCGTGTCGTGCGACAGGGCGCTCGCTCATTAGTAAAGTACCTAAATAAAACGAGTTTTTTATGAAACAACCGAAAAGGGTCTTTTCCGACTTACATGTGCAAATAGGTATCAAACCTTATCGATATCGATGTTTACTTCATGCATAGCCATTTTTCATACATAGAAAGTTTAAGAAAGAGATTCGTTAAACAGATAAATTAATTTTCAATTCAATTTAAGTAAATTGAGTAGTTGTAGCTATGAGTATACTCACAACGGCGAGGCGAGGAGCGGCACCGGCTCTCCCTTGGCGTGCTTGTACCAGTCCTGAGCGAAGCTGACGAACGACTTCACGTCGTGCTTCGGCAGGTCGTATTTATACACTTTGCCCAATCGGAAGCTGGAATACGGAAATGATGTATTAATTAAAAACGTATTGTTTATAGTGCCGGATCAGTGGCATGGGCAGCAGCCTGCGTGAAAAGTATGAAGGTGTAATCAGTGTAATGTAAACACTCACTCTCATCGATATTTTTTTGGAATTTTTTACGGAAATATGTCAGTGGGAAGGGAAGTAAATGGGATATTATAATTTAACGACATGCTCTGAAGGAACAATAATTGATGATTAAACGAACTTACAAAGTGAAGTTCTATCATAATTATGCGAAGCACCTCGTTCGAAGAGATTAGTAACTGAAAAAAAAGTATATTAGTATATCACATGTAGTAACACGTAAGTGGCACCACTCAGCACTTAAGTTGAGAAAGTAAATAATTAGGGATTTTTTATTGTTTTCATAGATTCGAGATTTGTACGCGGGTAGTTGAGCCATTTTCTACCCGCACCCACCACTAGCACGTCATTGAGTTTAGAGTATTTTCGTCAACACTCTCATCATTGATTTATTTACGACGTAGTTACACGGGAGCCTGCGATGGGCGGGAGGGAGTTAGTTACTAATCTCTTCGAACGAGGTGCTTCGCATAATTATGCATCGCACCTCGTTCTCTAGATTAGTAACTGAAAAAAAGTATATTAGTATAACACATGTAGAGGTTGAGAGTGAGTCGGAAAATACACAATGATACACAAACGTGAGTCTTCTTCGATTTATTATGAAGGAGCAGAAGATTGGATAGTATTATGTCTATCATTATTTCTAAATTAAATAAAATTGTAAATAACTAAACTTTATTCCTTTATAATACACAAACGAGAGTCTTCTTCGATTTATTATGAAGGAGCAGAAGATTATATAGTATTATGTTTATAATTATTTCTAAATTATATAATTGTAAATAACTAAACTTTATTCCTTTAACAACTAGAGTATAATTATTATAATATAGTATAAATATTCTTATAATAACTATAACTGTTATCGATTACAAGTAATACATTAAGGATCAATCACTGCCTGTTCTATTGTTAATTTTTCGCTACCACCATCAATAGCTCTGTTGTAAAATTTTGCGAACGTTTTTGAGCCGTCGCTCCAACCCGCAGTGTTGCGGATGGTATCAATACTGACGCCGAGCGTGTAAGCCCTCGACGTGGAGGCATGTCGTGTACTATGTGCCGAGAAAATGTTAGTATCAATGCCGCTGTCTTTCAAAGTACGCTTGATACAGCGACTCAATGTTTGGCTGCCTACAGGATTATGAGGTTTTTTAATGCCTATGAACAAAACTGCAGATTTCCTTAAGGATTTTGTCTTATTTATATATGAGACCAAAGTTGTTGCTGGACAAACAGAAGGTTTATTTCCAAAAAAATATAATGATAAAACTGGTTGTTTACACCCCAGTCTTGATGTCTTAATAATATCAGGAATTTTGATATGTATACGTTCATTAGAGGTTATAATGTTGTCTATTTTAATGACGGAAAAGGTCTGAACGCGATGAGCAGTCGCAAGGGCCAACAGTGTTATAGCCTTTTTTGATAATTGTTCCAAATTAAGTTCTTTATTAGGATATAATGTACTCAAGTGGTTTAAGACCAGGTTAGCATCCCAAGTCATGTCATACTTGGGTAATGGAGCCCGAAGTCGAAACACTCCCTTAAAGAATCTGTGCAGCCTGTCGTCTTTTGACAAGTTTGGACCTAACAGTAGAGAAAGAGCTGCTCTACAAGAGTTTAGGGTCCCATATTGGCAACCTTGATTATAAATCTGTGTAAGAAAGTAAATTACTTGGGGAACAGATGCCTGGTAAATCTCTATATTGTTGTGGTAACAAAACTTCCACCATTTTTTAAGACATACATCGTACTGCTTAATACAGTTTTGTGATAATGATGCTAGCATTATGTCCAATGAGGCTTCTGGTAACATTCGTCTTGATAACGCCTCCCTGACAAGATGCCTGCAACCAGGGTAAGTGAGTTGTGTATCTGGTAGCTGGAATGAGATATCAACGCATTACTATCAAGTAAGTTTCAAAAATAGTAACCTTCTCACCATCAGGTGAGAAGGTTACTATTTTTGAAACAAGTAGGTTTGAGAACATTGGGTACCATGGTTGTGATGGCCAAAAAGGTACCACCATTATACCTTGCGCATTATCTGTAATATTTTTTCTGAGGACTTTAAGTACGACCGAAAAAGGGGGAAAGGCGTAGAAAAAGTATTTTGACCAAGAGACTGTAAATGAATGGCATCTGGATCCCTATGCCAAGAAAAATAGTTTTCACATTTTTTGTTTAATCGGCTCGCGAATAGGTCAATGTTGGGTTCACCAAACTCCTGTACTAGAGATTGGAAGGCCCAAGTGTCCAGTTCCCATTCTATGTCTGGGTGAGTCCTTCGGGACTCTGCGTCGGCAATGGTATTATCGCTGGACTTTATATACGATGCAAATATAAAGATTCTTCGAGCTTCACACCATTGCCAAATTTCTCGGGTGATCTGTGTGAGATGAGGAAACTGGACACCACCCATCCTGTTTATGTAAGTGATCGCAGTCGTATTATCAATACGCATGAGTATTTGCCAGTTGTATAGGTCTTGCGCAAACACTTTGAGGGCAAAAAATGCAGCTAAGAGTTCAAGATAGTTGATATGTCGTTCTTTTTCTGTAATAGACCACTGCCCGCTTGCGGTATCGCCCTTACAGGCTGCCCCCCACCCCGAAGTTGAGGCGTCATCAAATATTTCGGTACAGTAATTGTCGGTGCGAATGCGATCGACGGAGGATTCAATAGCACGCAACCACCAATTGATGTCATCCTTGATCGTGTCAGGAAGTGAAACAAAATGATCATAATCATCCCCATCTTTCAAAAATAAATATTTGCAACGTTCCAGCTCTTTGGTGTATAGCCAGCCGTATTCTATCACCGGACACGCGGATACTAGCAGCCCTACCAACTGAGCCAGTTTTCTAACCTTACATCTCTGCAGTACACGAAAGTCATTCAGTTCCTGCTTGATTCGCTGTCTTTTTTCAGTTGGTAGACATAACTCATAATCGCGTGAGTTTAAGATCATGCCTAAAAATTTGCAGGACACTGAAGGCTGTAAGACGCTTTTTTCCTCATTGATTATGAGACCTAGAGAAACTAGCAAGTTTTTAGTTATGTTGATGTTTTCCAAACACTTACGGTAACTATTACCGAACAATAGCCAATCATCAAGGTACAAGGTGGACAAGAGACCAGCGGAACGTAACAGTTTGGCTAACGGTTTCATGATTTTTGTAAATATGTAAGGGGCGGTGTTCAGAGCAAATGGCAAAACGCGGAATTCATACAACTTGTGGTCAAAAGTAAACCGGAGGAATTTTCTTGATTTTTCGTGAATATTGATTAAAAAATATGCATCCTTCAGATCTAGAGTTGCCATGAGGCAATCAGGAGTCAAAAGTTTGAGAGCTGTTCTCAAATCTTCAAGCTTGAAGTGATTTGTTTTTATGAATTTATTTAGGTTTTTAAGATTAAGAATAAATCTCATTTTACCATTTGGTTTAGGGGTAAGAAATATACTTGACACGTATTGACCTTCACAGGGCTCGACCTCAGTTATCGCACCAATATTTTGTAAATCATCAATCGCTTTGAAAAAAATAGTCTTTTCTGTGTCCAGGTACTTAGGGGTAGCGAGCACAAAATATTGAATCACTGGGCATGAAAATTGTATCTTATAGCCATTAATCCAGGACAAAACAGTGTGGTCATTAGTAAGTAAGGACCGTTGTCTAACAAAGTGAGCAAACCTTCCTGCGTACTTAACTGTATCTAGAAGCGGCGGCGCTGGACTTGAGGCGATGGCCTGGATGAGTAGGCGGGCGGATGCGGCAGCGGGTGGGCCGGCTGCGGCTGGTACGCCAGATGCGCCGTGTGTGGCAGGCGCGGGGCTGCAGACGGGCGACTCCTCGGCCACGGCTGTGGGGTCCCCTGCGGTATGCGCGCGGGGGGAGGAGCTCGCCGGTTTAAATTTTTCACAAACGGTGCTTTCTGTTTGGTAGCTGGGATCTTGCCAATAGAATCTGCCTTTAGTTCTACGCCAGACTTATTAACAGCTTTAGCTGATTTTATAGTTCGGCTAGTTGTTCACCGAACAGACAAGAATCAATTTTAGTCTGTAAAATATGATCCTTCATGTCTTTCATAAGCCCGAATATGATAAAGTTACGTCTTGTAACAGAGTCTCCATGCTGGATGTCACAGAGGATTCGGCTGGCATCTATAAGTTTTTGTAAAACTTCGCACAGATATGACTTCCGACAGACAAGAAATCGCGCTTGCCATTTGTTTTCTGTTTTAACTCAATACCTTTATCCCGTTTTGCGATATTTTCTGGGATTACTACCTTTATCTCCAGGTTAATCTTAGGTGCATCGATATTTTTACAATTACCCGGTATCAGGTATTTATTCATGAGGTCTTTACAATTTTCTTTGTCGAGGCCTTCTGTAGCTACATATTGAAGTCGAGTTGCCAATTCGTTACGTATATCTTGGCCATACTTTGCAGAGGAGGTGGGATCTTCGCCCAATATCTGTAGAACATCGGAGTCTAAGTCTGCATTATCGACGACTTTAATTTCAGGTGCAGTAGCACTCGACGGATGTACCGGAGCAGGCGATGTTCCAGGTTCAGCACCAGCAAGAGCTGGTTGGGGTATTGTATCCTGCCCAACGGGTACAGGCGGTGTTTCGTCAGATGTTAACGTGATTTCTATTTCAGGTTCGGATACCTCGGGTATCCAGTCATCGTGTTCCAACACATTGTTTGCTGAAAATGTGATACCATGGAAAGGTAAGTACGTTAAGGTAAAGTACACTTAGATAGACGAAAAATAAATCATAACTTCGTCTTTTATTGTAGGTTAGTATCTATTTTAATTCAACAGATGTGTTTCGAGACAGCCCCAATGACTACTCAGGTACACACTGTATATTCATAACGTAAATACGTTACATTGTTGCACAGGTAACTATTACATTAGTTAGGTAACAATCCCCAGCGGATTGAACGCCAACTGTAATTTGAATGTGTGAAGTAGCCCCAGCGGCTACCTCGGTTACATTCTCAGTATACCACGTGACAATAAATATTGCAACAAAGTAGATTTACCTGGTTCGGGAAACATATCTACGGCAATGTCTTGTGCGGGTGACCTGGCTGATGACACTGATGAATCACCGTCACTACTTCGTTTTCGTTTCCGTATTTTTCGTTCTAATTTACGCAATTTCTTCCTTAGAAGTGAAACATCTTCTTCATAGTCCTTAGAACGCTTTCTTTTTGGCATTTTTCACGACTTTTAAGCACTTATTCTCAAAGAATTTGAAAAAACGGCACGTGAGAAAAAATAAGTGACTGGAGCGGTTGACACTTAAAATGTGAATGATATGCCAGAGGCGAACGCGGGTAGAAAATGGCTCAACTACCCACGTACAAATCTCGAATCTATGAAAACAATAAAAATTCCCTAATTATTTACTTTCTCAACTTAAGTGCTGAGTGGTGCCGCTTACGCGATACTACATGTGTTATACTAATATAATACAAATTTTTCCGTTACTAATCTAGAGAACGAGGTGCGATGCATGATTAGTATACTCCATAGACCATTACCACATTAGATAATAGTTATTACGTAACAGATACATCACAGACCAACAAAATCGAAAATACCTTCGCTATAACCCTTTTGAGCCTGAACATTTTAGCCTAAACATTTTTTATAATAATTCTTGGAGTAAACTGCAGGCAAAAAATACGCATATTGCACGCTCCGAGAGGTGAGAACACTGTACCCACGGCGCGACGTTCGTTTGCTTACCGATGTAGCCCCCTAAATTTTTGTGTGTAAGTACACTATTTACATCAGTGTTACTCTTGTTATTATTTTTTGCCAAGCTATTTTCAAATTGACCCTGTGACGACTTAGTGACGTTTCGTTGCCACACCAGTTATGTTAGATTAAAATATGACATATTTTCGCGTCGTATTGTCGGACAAGTGCCGCCGAGTCGTAAGCGGACTTTTAAGCTGATATCTGCTACGGCGAGAAACTTCCTGAAACGGCCCATTCACCTCGCACGGCGCGATAGCAGAAAAGCCATAGTAAAACAGCAGCAGTAGATAATCTGAGGGAGTTTATTCCTCGGGCCTCGGACCGGACCGCACCAGAACTTGCGAACCCTAAGCTAACTTTAGTGGTTAATTTGTGGGATAAGATACTTTCATACCATTCCCCCTCTAAAAAGCTTATTTTATTCACTGAAAACAGTGAATAAAAAGCCTTTTCACGCACTAATTTGGTGTTTGAATTTAGATCAAGCCAATATATTCGACCTACATCTCAATGCTAAACAACTTCCTTGCGCAAAAATAGGCGATACAAATTCGTAGTGCCAAGAATACTAGACACATATAAACTCCTTGTATAAATAACTGCTCGAGATTTGATTAGTCGACTTTTTCGACAAGTAATTTAGCATTAGAATAAAAACTGTGTTGTGTTCTTTGCTGTCATTAATAAATTGACGCTATTTTGAATACTATAAAAGTTGTACGAACACAAAGTTTAGTGTTAATTATTAAATATTTGAAAATGCATACAAATATTGTAGAAGATGGATTAACACCTGATTTTATGAAAGAGAAGGCGGCTGATATAGTAGAAAACTTGGTACCAAACTCAAACTCAAAAACTTTATTGAAAATAGGCAAAATAATGCACTTTTAAAAATCAAACACTATCTAAGTCTTATGATAAAAAAAAAAAAATATATGATCAAGTAAACTAATGAGTAGGCACATGACTGATTAAGTTTTGAGTTTAAAATAGGAAATCTCCCTTTCAAAATAAAAAATAAATCAAATATGATCAACTAAACTAATGAGTAGGCACATGACTGATTAAGGTTTGACTTTGAAATAGGAAATCTCCCTTTCAAAATAAAAAATAAATCAAATATGATCAACTAAACTAATGAGTAGGCACAGAACTGATTAAGGTTCGAGTTTAAAATAGGAAATCTCCCTTTCAAAATAAAAAATAAATCAAATATGATCAACTAAACTAATGAGTAGGCACATGACTGATTAAGGTTTGACTTTGAAATAGGAAATCTCCCTTTCAAAATAAAAAATAAATCAAATATGATCAACTAAACTAATGAGTAGGCACAGGACTGATTAAGGTTTGAGTTTGAAATAGGAAATCTTCCTTTCAAAATAAAAAATAAATCAAATATGATTAACTAAACTAATGAGTAGGCACAGGACTGATTAAGGTTTGAGTTTGAAATAGGAAGTCTCCCTTTCAAGTGATGATTCATGGCCGAATCTCGCACAGGAAAAACAAATCACGGCTGGTTTACGCCAATCAAAGCCTACAATGAGTTTTTCTGATGAAAAAATGAAAATCAAGCTTCTGGCACATTTTCAAAACTTATTTTAATGAGCTGTCAAAGAAAAAGAAGTCATCGACATTATGGAGTATGTATTATATGCTACGGTGTACTATAAAAACAAGGCATAATATGGACATAAAAACATACTCGAAGTCGCAAGCCCGCCTTAAAAGGCGTATCAGAAGGCGAAAAATCCCTGGTTTTTACCGCTCAAAATGTTGCACGCTTTTTGAATTAAGCGCCAGATACCACTTTACTGGTTACTTTGAGGGAGACGAAAACGAAAATCGACCGAACCTTCGTAATCCAGGATGATTAAATTACAAGAAAATCGTAGGAAAGTATCAAAGTTTTCGTCCCCCGAATGCAAACAACAATAGATTATTTTTGTATTATCTTAAAATAAATGTACAAAAAGCCCGATTGGAAAAAATAAAATTGGTTCCATGCCAAAAGAAATTTCATCATTTTTAGAGCTACCAAATCCTGAGATGTATAAAGGACATTCTTTCCGAAGGACCTCTGCAACGTTATTAGCGAACACGTGTGCAGATATGACGGACTTAAACCGACATGTCAGACGGAAGACTACTACCGTAGCTGAAGGTTATTTCGAAGATTCTATCGAAAATAAATCGAAACGAAGCCTTCAGATAGCAAGCAGCATAAACCTGAAGATCCATGGACTTCACGCCCTTCAACACCCAAAGATGCCTCAATTTACTCCAGCAGAAAGTTCTGGCCATCGACAAGAAATAAATATCGCTTCACAAACTATCCTAATAATATGAAGAAAATTACTCCTAATATAAGTAATTGTTCCAATTTTAATGTGCATTTTAATTAATTTAACCTTTCTTTTTTCTTCATTAAATGTCTAAATTCGCTTAAATCTTTATTTTTTTCGTAATCATGGTATAAAGTATCGTATGCAACTCTTGAATAAAACGGATTTATATGGAGGGCCATGAATCACTCGCGTCGCTCGGGATTCTAAAACTCCATACGGTCGTGATTCAGTCGTTAGAATCCTTCACTTACTCGTGATTCATCTATGGCCTTCGCTTTAAATCCTCCTTTATTCACTGGTTGCATAATATACTATTATAACCGGCCACCAAGAGACGAACCCCCCTAGTGGATTGTTTCCCTATTAATAAGTGGATTCAAAGTTTTATTTCAGACCTACTTCAGACCTAAATAAACTACAATGTCATTGAGCGTACACGCTGGGGTGATAAAGTGAAATAAAATATTAAATTAAATGAATAGTACACTATTGTCGAGGCTCTGAAAGTAAGGGATTGCCTGACGAGGTGTTTTAGTGCTTTTCTCAAATATTGTGAGGAAATATACAATATTTTGTGGAACCCTCGGTACCCTAACTTCCTGCGTGATCGCTTCGAATTTCTTTCTTCATGCAGGCCTCGGAGAACTCACATGGCTACTGTGCTTAAAGCCCCACAACGCTCCACTGCAACCTTCGAGCACGGGTTTAGAATCCGCGCTGTACGGCTGTGGAATGAACTTCCCTGCACCATCAGGGACAGTCCATCACTGAATATCTTTAAGAACCGACTAAAGAAGCACTATCTTTCACTTTCTATTTAGCAATGAACTTCCCTGCACCATCAGGGACAGTCCATCACTGAATATCTTTAAGAACCGACTAAAGAAGCACTATCTTTCACTTTCTATTTAGCTATATAATGTATTAGTATTAGTATATTTGTATAGTACATTACTTCAGAGGGAAGAAAGTGACAGTTCCATACCGAGATTATGGCATTTGCGCCACGAGCTTGCGAGGGGCGCAAACCATTTGAGGTATGGAACTGTACTTTATCCTGAGGTATGTATAGTGCTTTTTATTACACCTACGAGGAAAATTATAGACATAAATGCATAGAAATTTTCATAAGTACTGTTGTATCTGCATTTAGATTTTTCCGGCAACAGATTATCAACAACTTCTTGGGCCGTCTCTAATAGTTCTGGCGGTGTGCTAGGGATAACATCATCACTGTCGCTCGAAGTATCCATATTTTACAAAAAACACAAAGATAAATGCTAAATCAATCGAAGTTTTTGCGAAAATGCGCGGGCTTTTCCTTTTTTTATTCGCCCGTTTCTGGAGTAGGCTAAGATCATAAGGTCATGCAGCCACTTCTTCCGTGATTCCGCGCGTTTTATATACAAAAATAATTTCGTATTTAATTTTCTGTATGCACCAAGGAGGTTGGTAACTGGTAAAAAAAAAACTGTATGTGGCCAGTAACAATTTACTTGAAATTTAATTAGTAGACAGTTAAAGTCTCTTTGCAGTATGACTGCTGACAAATAAAAAAAAAAAACCGGGTATGTAATGGAATTTCATACATACTTCCCACCCTTGGGTCGGAAGGATTTTCATACAAACTTCCATACCTTGGGATGAAAGGATTTGAAGGGCGGGATAAAGGCGTTTCTTCCCTCTAATTGGTATAATTAGTATGTATTTTCAGAGCAGGTGTGATAAAAAGATATTTATTGATATGCTGTATTTATGTAACTGTGTATGTAGTCTATATTTCTTAGCAATAGGGTTTTATGTATGTGTAATATGTATTATATTAGAATATAGTCTTAATTGTACGCGCAATTCTTTCCCTTACCTATCATCTCCGTCTCCTATCCAACATGGTTTGCTGGAAGAAATCTCTTTTTAGAGATAAGCTCGCCTTTGTACATGTTTTTTCTATCATAAGTTATCTGTATGTCTGTTTTGTTTAGTACAATAAAGAAATTACGAAATTACGTATCATAAACCGTCTTTACTGCGTTCAAAAACCGCACGTTACGATCAGCATTATGTTAAACTACTTGGTAAAAACTCGTTTCGTATCTGGAAAACTACACATAATGGTCATTATGTGTAGTTTTTCTACATATAATGACATTCAAATTTCGAACGCCGACACCCACCCGCGAGTCGTCCCTAGTTTGTCTGTGAAGTTGGTGCTGACATTCAAATTTCGAACGCCGACGCCCGTCTGCGTGAAGTTGGTACTAAAGAACAAGCTAAACAATTGCAGAACCACAATGCCGGTCAAACATGCAGTTCCTGGACACATCAAAGAGAGCTTATGATATGTGTGTAGATAAACTAGTGTATGTAACTGTACATAACACTCTCGAGTTTTAATGCCCTCCATTATGCAGCAGTCACATAAACTACTATTATCTACACACGTATCATAAACCCTCTTTACTGCGTACAAAAACCGCACGTTACGATCAGCATAATGTTATAATACTTGGTAAAAAACTCATTTTCAATGTGTAATTTTTCTACATATTATGATTATGACATTCAAATTTCGAACGCCGACGCCCGCCTGCGTGAAGTTGGTACTACAGAACACGCTAAACAATTGCAGAGCCACAATACCGGTGTTCCTGAACACATCAAAGAGAGCTTATGATATGTGTGTAGATAAACTAGTGTATGTAACTGTACATAATTAGGCATTATGCAGCAGTCACATAAACTACTATTATCTAAAAACGTATCATAACATAAACCCTCTTTACTGCGTCCAAAAACCGCACGTTACGATCAGCATAATGTTAAACTACTTTGTAAAAACTCATTTCTTATCTGAATATTGAACATTATGACCATAATGTGTAAATTTTCTACATAATATGTAGAAAATTTACACATTCAAATTTCGAACGCCGACGCCCGCCCCCGTACCGCCCCTTGTTTTTCTGTGAAGTTGGGTTGGTACTACTGAACAAGCTAATCAAGTGCAGAGCAATTATGACTACCACAATGCCGGTCGAACATGCGGTTCCTGAACACATCAAAGAGAGCTTATGATATGTGTGTAGATAAACTAGTGTATGTAACTGAACATAATTAGGCATTAAAACTCTCGAGTGATATTATTATGAAAGTCACCTCCCCGGCTCGTTTCATAAACCTACTCTCGAGTTTTAATGCCCTCCATTATGTATCAGTCACATAAACTACTATAAAAAGAAAATTTTAAAAAGTAAATCACACGCACTGTGTTGAAAAACGAGCGGATTGCTTGGCTGAACGCAAATTTTCCCAAGTCTTACCGAATTCATATGAAACGGACACATTATTTAAACAATCGGTCAAGTGCGAGCCAAACTCGCGCACGGAGGGTTCCGTAACACCGTATAATGGTAGGGGTGGTGTGGTGAGAATATTTTGGGTTTTACATCGCAAAATGTTGTTTATAAAGTTATTGGTGCGGCTATTTTCACACTCCATGTACGTAACCAGGTGCATTCATAAGTTTGTATGTGGTATTGAAATAATTGTTGTATGGAAGCCCCCTTAAATATTTATTTTATTCTGTTTTTTAGTATTGGATGTTATAGCGGCAACAGAAATACATCATCTGTTGATGTTTTTGAAAAAGTCATGGATGACATATTATTTAAAGTATCAAAATCTAATAGAACTCTTATGATATGTGGAGACTTCGATGTAAATTTAAAAATTGTACTTAAAAAAATTATAAGTAATTTAAAGTCAGACCATTTAGGTCATATTGTATATTTTTTTACAAATTCAGCAATGCGTTCAATGCTTTATTTACTACCAGATCAATTGTGGTCTCTGACAAACTTAACTTTAGTAAGTGGGCCACAGTAGGTATATATAGGTATAAGTAGACAAAATTTATATGAATTACATAGTGAAAAACAATGGAATCATAGTGAAGAGTTCAAGGATAAAGTAAAAAAGTTCTCAAAAATCTTTAGAAAAGTTTGTCAAATTGCAAAATCTAATTATATTGGATCTGAAATAAGAAAAGTGATAAAAAATTAAATCAACTTGGGATATAATTAAAAGTGAGACTGGAAAGGTCAGTATTAAAAACAATGAATATGAATTAAAAATCAATGATATTACTTTCAAAAATGATATTGATGTAGCTAAAGCGTTTGTTTTTTTTTTTACTGACATCCCAATCTCTACTACAAAGTCTTTAGACTCTTCCAAAGTAGTCGCTAAAATCTTTGCTAAAAGACTATGAATCTAGATGTGAAAATCGATTCTCGTTTGATTATGTAGATGATAAAGATATTATTAAAGCCTTAAAATCAATAAATGTTAAGAAAACTGCAGACCTCTGGGATATTTCTGTTCATGTTGTGAAGCCCCTAATAAATGTTATTGCACTCGATTTAGCTTTCATATTTAATGCATCTATTGAAACTGGCGTGTTTCCTGATTAGTGAAACACAGTAAAATAGTACCTTTGTTTAAATCGGGTAGTACATCTGAACCTTCTAACTTCAGACCGATATCGGTATTGCCTAGATTTAGTAAAGTTTTTGAAAAAGTAATTTTAAATCAACTTCTTACACATTTCAACACCAACAACATGCTCCACTGTAAACGATTTGGTTTTACACAAGGCAAATCAACTATGTGTCCAATTGTCTAGGTGACACCAACTAAAATTAACAGCCAACTAGACAACTAAACGACATCATGACGTCATCTTAGTTCCTTAGCTTTAATCGGTATTCGGAAGGCGCCAAAATTAATCGATATTTGTTTTTAAAAGTAAATTTTAACTTGTCTGGTTTAGTATGTGCCAATTTGTATTGATTTGGTATTCTGAAGGCATTTTAAGCGGCTGGTATTAGTTACTTTTTGACAGATGGCAAGTAATTTTAGTAAGCCTTGTTTTGACGGCCATTAAAATTAGTTCAGGTCATGTTCTGATAGATTTCGTTTGATTTACAATTGACAGACATTTACGAACGTGACTCTTGCTCGAAAATACGCGGGAAATGAAACGTTTTTCAAACTAGTTCACATTAAAATTGTGTTGACGTGAATTGATTAATATAAAAATGGACGGCGACTACGTGGCGGCTCTCCTCGCCCTTGCAGAAGAGACGTCTCACCGGCGGCGGTAAGTAAAAAAGGTTATTTTTGATAGGGAGGGCTGTGGAGGGCTTCTGCGTTCCATCGTCACCTAGAGGCGAAGTATGTGGAGGGCGAACGGGGTCATTGGCTTCTTGGTAAGCATAAATGCATTGAAATAATCAACTTTAGGAGGTTCCATAAAATACCTATCAATTTGTGTTTCAAGCGATCCCATTTTTTAGTTAATCATAAATATATACATCTTATCAATCATTTTAATACCCTTATGTAAGTATGTAAGTTTCGATTATATTCCATTACAGGAGATAAAGGCTATCCCTTGCTGCTGTGGCTAATGACTCCACTAGCGGATACAACTCTTGCCACTCCAAAGCACGCAACGTTGTTGAAAGATTTTTTGCCTGGCCAAAGGCCAAATTTCGCTGCCTCCACCAGCATCGCATATCGTATGATGCATTCGCTAACAAAAGCAGTAAAATATGTTGTAGCCTGCAGCACCCTCCACAACATGTGGCTTCAAGATACCATAAATGGTATGTTGTTCTGGTAATTTATGAAATAAATATTCGTTACATAGACCAAATTATGCTTGTACCTAACAGTTAAACAAAGGTTTTAAGGGTTCCGTACCATAAAAGGAGAAAATAAACCCCGTATGGTCACTTTGTTTTCTGTCTGTTCAGGCTTCTCAGCACCTAATGACCTCGTAGGGGCCCATCAGCTACGAGGTAGCGTAACTATCAGGTGTCAAGAAGCAAGAACGTCGGCGATTCACCGAGCTAAATAAATAGATTCTATCTGACCTGGTCTGTGCTTCGTTCCCGTCAAACTCCTGTCTCTCTGCAAGGCCTGGGTGCACCCTAGGCTCTTCTTGGTAGACAGGTTCTTCAGCCAACCAGGTATGGCTGGCAGGTCAGCTTCGACCGCACGATTTCCGTAAATACGTACAGTATCTGGTTCGGAGAACCACAACACACTCAGCTATAAGACAATCCTGAGGGGAGCCCGAATACAACTCCAGATGGCTTACGATTTAATTTTAATTGCCCAAAATCAATACACGTACATTACGGGGGCTTTTCGTCAGTCAGTTGTCAAAACTGCTCTGTGGCAGCTCCGTCAAATTCAAAATGGCCGTTCCGGAACCATAGATCGAGTATCGATTCTGAATCGAACAATCACCCGCCCGGACAGGCACCCACCTGTCCCTTAATCTACGGGCAGCCGAGACAACGTTGCTACCGCTCGCTTTAGAACCGAGCCTCCTACTAGAACCTCTGCAGACCGGGGGGTCCCGTCCCTGCCAGGGAACAAGTTAACAATGCGCCCCCTGCGCCAACGCAGTGGCGGTAGGTTAGCATCCCTAACCAGATCGAGGTCACCAACACTAGAGGGGCTGGTTTTGTCAGTCCACTTAAGGCGCTGTTGTAAGATATGCAGATACTCGAGCGACCAACGCTTCCAGAAATTCTGAGTAAACTGCTGCAACATCTGATACCCTGACAACCGATACAATTTCACTCCCTCGAAGGGGTGCTCGGGCAACGCGTTAAGTGGCTGTCCTATCAAGAAATGGCCTGGGGTCAGAGCCTCCAGGTCATTTGGATCCGAGCTGAGCGGACACAACGGTCGCGAATTGAGATCGGCCTCGATCTTACAAAACAATGTCGCGAGCTCCTCAAAAGTCAGCGCGGTCTGACCTACTATACGCCCTAAGTGCGTCTTCGCTGACTTAACTACGGCCTCAAAAATCCCACCCCAGTGGGGGCAACTCGGTGGGCTGAAGGTCCACTGTATACCCCGACGGGAGAGGGCCGTTCCAATATCCACTTTATTTACATTCAAAAAGTTGACTGTCTCTCGTAAGCATCGTTCCGCACCGATGTAGTTAGTGCCGTTATCAGAGCGGATCAAAGTTGGAAGTCCCCTTCGAGAAACAAACCTATCCAAACAAGCAATGAAAGCCTCTGTCGAGAGATCAGCAACAAGCTCGAGTTCAGGAGCCCGACATCCCCTGGATGTACAATCAGACGGGTTCAATTCTCCTGGTACATGTCTCCAGGTCAGTGGGACCTCAGACGACACAATCTGGGAGACACGGTTCGCAACAAAAACCTCTAAGGTATGGACCGAAGCCTTCAGCCAGCACAAAACAATCTGGCTGTCCGTCCACGCGTACACCGTATCCTCCAAACCCACTGACCCACGCAACACTGTTAGAGTGTTATTCAAAACTTTGGTCAAAAGAGCAGCCCCGGACAGTTCCAGTTTTGGAATCGTCATCCTTGTCCGAATAGGCGCTACCTTGCTTTTTGCCAAAACCAAACGCACGTCGACCTCCCCGGTGGAGGTGACGGTTCGCAAATAAACCGCTGCCGCAAACCCTCGTTCAGAGGCATCACAAAACCCGTGAAGGGTTGCCCTGTAATCCCCAGCAGGGACCAATTTCCTCGGCAGCGATACATTATTTATATTGAGGCCCAACCATTTTGCTAAATCGTTCGATACAATGCAGCCCTGAGCTCCAGAATCTAATAGGGCGCGAACGTATGTTGGGTTGCCCGCCAAATCCCAAACAAGCACAGAGGCGATCGGTAACACCACCGTCTCCGGTTGGGGGGCAACAAATTGTTGGGCCGCAAATTCCTAGCGAGGGCCCCCGGGGCCCCACTCTGCCTGTAACCGATCAGGTAGGCAGCTATACGCCAGCGGGTCCCACTGTACAAATGGCCCACGCGCCGGTTCCATTGCCACCCTACGACGCCCCCCGAAGGGTTGTGGGCGTGAATTCAACCGTGGCCGCTCCATGAGCGGGGGGGACATCACATGCGACCGACGAGGACGAGGCGACGAGCGGGGCGACAACTGAGGCGGCGTCCGAACCGCACCCGCATAGCTCGAAGTTGTCCCATGCCACCCGCCCGTTACGGCCTGCTCAACACACCCAATGTGCCGCTGAGTGGGATGCTGAGTCGCAACCGAAAACTCAGGGCCCCCCATGTGATGACCCTGAGTGCGGCCCTGCACCCCTGGGTGGCCGCGTGCTTGTGGCCCCATTGCCCGTTGAGTCGGATGCTGAGTCGCAACCGAAAACTCAGGGCCCCCCATGTGATGACCCTGAGTGCGGCCCTGCACCCCTGGGTGGCTGCGCGCTTGTGGCCCCATTGCCCGCTGAGTCGGATGCTGAGTCGCAACCGAAAACTCAGGGCCCCCCATGTGATGACCCTGAGTGCGGCCCCGCACCCTAGTACTACCCTGTGCACGTGGGGACGCTGGTCCCTGAGTTGCGCTCCAAGTCGCAAACAAATTCTCAGGGCCCCATGCCGTGTCACCCTGGGTACGGCCCTGTGGTGGCTGTTGGCCGGACCGGTTCATGCACAACAAATTGTGGTGGGCCCCACCACAGTATCCGCACAATTTTGTGCGCGTGCAGTCCCTAGCCATGTGTGGCCCGAGGCACAGGAAGCACCAGCTCCGCTGCTTGGCCATCCGGCGCCGTCCCTCAACCCTAAGTTCCCCGAACTTATTGCAATCGGCCACAGCATGGCCAATCTGCCTACAACATGGGCAGGTCTCACCTGCACCCCTGGGTGGGGTCAATGCACTCACAGTCCCATACGACTGCCGGTTGGTGCGGTCCTTCCTCGTCGGAGGGCCCCTACTCACAGCGCTCCCGGCAGCTCTCTGTGGCTCCGAAGGATGGGTGACCGTCAACCCCAAGTTCTCTGCCCGTCGAGCCTCCTCTTCCAAAAATCCGACCAAGTCGGAGAAGGCGGGCAGGTCCTCGGCCGACCTCCCGTGAGACTGTTCGAAACGAGTCTGCACGTCAGCGGGTAGTCGGGAAAGTACAATGTACAGCAATAGGTAGGACCATTCACCAACCGGAAGTCCAAGATTCTCTAGGGCCTTGGTGACGGACAACAACGGGTTCAAAACCTCCGTCTGTATGGCCCCGACCTTGTTCACAACCGGGATGCTAAACAAACGGTTCAGTTGGGCATCGGCCAACCTCCGTTTGTTGTGGTAACGTCTTACCAACAATTGCCTGGCCGTCTCATAGTTACCCTCCGTAACTGTCAAATGAGCGACCAGCTCCCTAGGCTCACCCCTCAATGCTGCCACCAGCTGAGCCATTTTGACCGACTTGGTAATGTCCGATCGCATGTGCACCAAACTGTCGAACAGATTGATGAAGCTCATCCATTCACCGGACACTCCGTCAAAAGTAGGCATAGTTATGGCCGGTAACCTGGACCCTGAACCCTGAAGCGGCAGAGGTGCTTCAATTTCACCACCATGGCTGGACTCGCGCTGCCTACGTATGTCCGCAGCCTTCTGCGTGATAGCAGCTGCCATCTCCATACACTGGTCGACATCCCCTAGCAGCCGTGACAGCCTGTCAGATGCGCAACCATCAACTGATTCCGCCTGCGCGGACAATTCGAGCACCCTGTTGTAGCGTTCCTTAACGTCCATAGACCGCTCCAATACCACATCATGCCTATCTAAACGGTCTATCAGACCGTGTGCGGAGGAAAACCATCTGAGCTCCTTAGAAACACCCTTCTGTATTTCAGACAACGACATGATCGGAACGATACTTACTCACAGTTTGCAGTAACTCAATTATATTGGACCCTCCAGTCTATAACACAAACGAGGGAACCCTAATCTATAACTTAAACAATGCTGGTTTCCCCAAACAATAGAAACCGAGTTTTATATCTACACAAATTCTGTAAACAACAATTTAGTTTCCCTATATCATATAACACACACAGATAGTCAATATTAGTTCAAGTTACAAATTGCTATAAACTGAAAACAATGTCCAAACATTCATTAGCATTACTAGACCACTAATAGATTGACTATGCAAACTTCAAACTGCAAACATGATATGACTTCAATGCAAATTTCAATTCACCTACAATGCACCTGAATGTAATTACTATTCTGAGTCACATCTCAGTACAACTGGTCATTTAGGGAAAACTGTTATATCTGTCTGTCTACTACCAGCAGTAGACTTATAACTTATAATACTACCAATCTATGTGGATACAGGAACAAAACCAAGTTAGCTAATAACCGCCTATACCTACTGATTGATAGTCCCAAATCGTTCCTTCCTGGAGCCCTCGACGGCTGCAAATCTCAGGAAACCACGCTCTGCTACCAAAATGTTCAGGCTTCTCAGCACCTAATGACCTCGTAGGGGCCCATCAGCTACGAGGTAGCGTAACTATCAGGTGTCAAGAAGCAAGAACGTCGGCGATTCACCGAGCTAAATAAATAGATTCTATCTGACCTGGTCTGTGCTTCGTTCCCGTCAAACTCCTGTCTCTCTGCAAGGCCTGGGTGCACCCTAGGCTCTTCTTGGTAGACAGGTTCTTCAGCCAACCAGGTATGGCTGGCAGGTCAGCTTCGACCGCACGATTTCCGTAAATACGTACAGTATCTGGTTCGGAGAACCACAACACACTCAGCTATAAGACAATCCTGAGGGGAGCCCGAATACAACTCCAGATGGCTTACGATTTAATTTTAATTGCCCAAAATCAATACACGTACATTACGGGGGCTTTTCGTCAGTCAGTTGTCAAAACTGCTCTGTGGCAGCTCCGTCAAATTCAAAATGGCCGTTCCGGAACCATAGATCGAGTATCGATTCTGAATCGAACACTGTCTCTTCTGTCTGTCAAGACTCTTTTTGTCAGGAACAACTGAAAGTATCGAATTGAAATTAATATCAATTATTTAATTTGTGCGCAACCCATGGTGCGCGAGTCCGAATGGCAGTTGACATTTTTTTATATATTTCAGATGAAGAAGTTGCAGAAAGTGATGCAGAGGAGATTAATGAGGATATGGCCGATACTGAAGTCGCGACTTTCTGCAGGAAGGCCGGCAACAGTGGTCATATATTGTAAATAGATATTTTAATTAAAAAATAAACATGTAATATAATAATCATTTATATTAACAAAAAACTGTAAATAGCATTCATGTACCCAACCTGACCGTAGGTACATGTCATATATATCTATTAAATATTTTTTATAACCTTACACACACATTTCATTGTCAAAATAGCTTACTCTAAGTTATTCTGAGTGATATAATTTCTTAATGCACCCAGATAATATACAGAAAACATTTTTACATAAAAGACACGACCTTATCTCTAACACAAGATTTCTTCCAGCATACCATGGGTCCTGCAAGGTATGATTGTAATTTGTTTGTGTCCCAAACAAAACTATGCCATGAGGTGAGAAAGTACCATAAATATTGTAGATAGAAAGTTTGGTGAAATAATACTTTATTCAGTGAATTCAGATTTATATGATAATGATCGATATTACTTTCTGTCCATGTGGCATAGTCGTGGGATACCCTGAATTCAATTCAATTCGTTTATTTGCTGTTTCATAGCATACAAAAGTTTAAAATACAATTAATTGAATAAACATAAAATACCAATTAAAAAACAGGGCAATAAGAAATAGAAAAGGACAACATAAAAACTAAACAAAATACTACATAACTTAGATGGTACATTGTGCATAATATGTGGGGTGAGTGAGTGTACCTGCTTAGCCCTAGGATATAGGTCTTGGGATCCGGGTCTCGGGCTCGCTGCCCACATAGTTAAGGTAAATTTTGTTTTGTTATGTTACGTTTGTTATGTTACGGCAAGGGCATGCAGTAATAGCTAGTGTTTGCGCGGATAGCTGCTGATAGCTCCGCCATCATATCCCGCAAGGTCTCCTGCATTAAGCGGGACTTTTCATTGGGAGCCTGCACCATCGTCAGCACACCCAAATTTGATTGTGCTGCAAAGTAGATTAAAAACATGTTATGATGTATCACCATATGTGTAGCAATAAAATTCACCAATCTCGACATAACTTGATAAAGTTAGAGGTGTAGTTGTAATACTTATTGATTGGTTTCATCGTTCATATCCTTGCTTAAATATCGAACAAAGTTAATGGACTGTCAAGTACAAAACAATCAACAATAAACATTTACAGGCAAATACCAAAATTATCTCATCTAACATTTCATTCTGCTATAGTCAGTGGATAACTACTAACTTCGGTTTGATATAGCAGTCAACTCAATAGTCAATCATGGTGTATCATGAGATGATCAATATATTGTATTATTGAGTAACAGTGTAACTTATGAAAGTATGATACATACCGATTTCCACTCTTTTATGTTCCGGCTGCAGCCCAGGCTGTTCAGCTGGCCAGCCAGATTCCCCCACATTTCCGTTATATCAAGACTGGCTGTATTCCCTGAAAAAGTTAAGTAAAGTAAAAAAATGCACACACGAAGCTAGATAAAAAATGCCTTCCCCACAGTACAATCCAAACAGCAACTGTAACGGGCTAAGTTACCGGCGGATTTCTATATCTCCCATTTCTTAAAAATTTGGCACGTCTCATCTCGAATATAAGCAAAATAGATAGGGAGGTACCATGCCAAACTTGCGTATGCGATGCCATGCGTGTATCCCTGTCATTCAATCACTGTTAAGTTTATAAATTTCTTACAAATAAACAAATTGACAGCGTACATACCCCGAACCATCCCTTTATTTGCGTGGAGTGTTTGTCCTGTTCCAGGAGAAGCAACTCCTGTTGCCGCTTGGTCATTCTCTTCCTTGACGATCGATGACGATAATTCCATTATCTTTCACAACACAAAACATCAACAAAAGAAAGAAACTGAGGAAGGAATCAACTGACAAATTCTTCGCGCGGCAAGCAGCTTAAAGTTCGAAAACTGATTGAACATAATCATTGTTCATTTTGCAATGAGTTTGCCATGTAAATAATAAACGGAATATGTTATAAATATTACTTTAAACGGTATAAAATTCTTGATTAATGATGAATTAATAAAATATGTTAATATGATTGAAAGATTTATTAAGTTTCCTTTGACAAAAAAAAGTCGATTGTGTTAAACATAATCGAGCCTTTCAAAATACATTGTGGTTTCGAACTGGTCCCAAAGGCAAAATGCGTTTAGTTGGAAAAAAACGATGAACTAATCTTAGTTTGCGTTTAACGATGGTGACTTCAGAATGCCAAATAACTTTCGAAATTAGTTTAGTTGCTCTAGTTGGTGTCACCTAGAGAATTGAAACCACTGATGCCGGTATTGAGTTAATATCACATATATATGATGCCTGGGAGGAGTCGCATGATGGTCTAGGAGTATTTTGCGATTTGTCTATGGCTTTTAATTGCGTTGATTGCATGGGACATTGATCAGGAAATTACATCACTATGGAATTAGGGATAACTCTTTAGATCTTCTCTCTCTTTTTATTTAACTGACAGGATACAGAGAGTTGACATTAATGAAAAACGATCTCCAGTGTCTATTGTTACTATGGGTGTACCGCAGGGTTCCATACTCGGGCCATTCCTGTTTTTGGTTAATATTACACATCTTGTCAGAGATAATCATGAGATTGTACTGTTTCCAGATGACACTTCACTTTTGTTTAAAATGAAACGACGCAGTTTGAACTTTGACGATGTGAATAATGCAATCTCAAAGGTAGTCAATTGGTTTAGTGCCAATAATCAAAACTAAATGTGTTGATATATATTGATATATATTGACATATATTGTATGAACAATAACAAAACTAAATGTATTCGGTTTATACTCCCCCAATGTTAAACAAGTCTCGGCTAATGTTAATGTTAAAGGTGAAAATTTAGAAACTGTAGATATTCCTAGGAATTACCTTACATAAAAAGCCTCAATGGGGCCCACACATAGATAAGCTATCGAAAAAACTCAGTTCCGCAGTTTATGCAGTAAAAAAATCCGTCTTTTTACGGACGTGGAAACAGCTAGACTAGTTTACTTCAGCTACTTCCATAGCATTATGTCTTACGGCATACTGCTGTGGGGAACGCTGCAGACATTAACATAATGTTTGTGCTGCAAAAGAGGCTGTTCGTGCAATCTACAATGTGGGTCCCAGAGAGTCACTGCGTTGTAAATTTAAGGAAATTAACATTATGACAGTGCCGTGTCAGTATATTTATGAAAAGCTAATGTACGTCCACAAAAATATTGATAAATTTCCTAAGAATAGCGACAGGCACAATGTCAACATTAGAAATAGGAATAAACTAGCTATACCTACTACTAGGCTCCATAAGGTTAATGTATCTTTTAAAGGGCAATGTATTCGCTTTTACAACAAAATTCCAACTGAGTTACATGAATTGTCGGTAAATAAATTTAAAAATGTTGTTAAAAATCACTTATGTAAAAAGGCTTACTACAAAATATCAGATTACGTAGAAGACAAGAAAGCTTGGGAAGGTGTTTGCTCCAATTCTGTAAAAAATATCGTATAAAGCTGGAGGTTTCTTGTCGCCTCTTTGCCTCCAGCATCCTAAACCATTGAGATGACGGAATTCAAATTGAGTTCTATATTTCCCTATACCTTATGTATGTGTTAGTTTAAGATTTCACATTCTCCAAATGTTCAACCTATTTGTTTCTTATGGAAATAAACTCTTTTTGAATTTTGAATTTATAATATTCACCTGTAACTATCACGGTTCATGAGATAAAGTCTGTTGACGGACAGACAGACGGACAGCGGAATCTTAGTAATAGGGTCCCGTTCTTATCCTTTGGGTACGGAACCATAAAAAGAACACGCAGCCGGAAATAATAAGTTTTGTTTGGATTATTATACTCCGAGAAGTATAATAAGAGTTTTAACTTTTTAATTAACAAAATTAGGCTCTTCGCGTGTTCGTTTTTCTAACAAAATACGAACATTTCCGAGCATGTTTGGGAAAATTATTTTATTGTTGATCTAATCAAATATGTTCTAATTTAATAAAATGTTCAATTGCTTTTTGCCCTGACCGAAATTATCTGTTATTAAATTTAAGGGTTGAAAATATTCCGAATCTTGTAAATAATTATAGTAAGTATTGAAACGGAAAACAAGAGCAAAGTGGAGGACAATTTTACTTCCGCCGTTCCATCAAAACTTTGTCAAAATTATCCAGCAATATTTTTTCTAATTTTTCAATGTAATTGTTAAAGGCGTGTATTTAATGCGGCGACAAATCTATATGAATACGGGTTTTTATCAAATAGAGTGAGTATCATTCATAATAGGTTAGCAGCTAATAAGGAGGATCATAATAAACAAGTAAAAAGTAGCAGCTTAATAAATTGGTTTTAAGCTAAGTTTTAATTTATGCTAGCATCAAGTATTTTTTTATAACTGAATTTGTGTCTAAGCGTAAACTTGATGATAGATAAAAAATTGAAAATGGGCATTCATAAATTATACAAATCAGATACTATTTAAAATTGTTTGTATGAAAAAAAAGAGTAACTAGTTAATATAATAAATATATTGTGCGACTTTTAAAAGCTTTAAATATACTCTAAAATGACATGCAAAAAAATATCTTGTGGCTTTTATTTTTTTATACTATGAAAGGTGAATTGAAATTTAAGAAGGAAAGTATTAAAACGAGTGATTTTATTACTAAGTGAGCGACTGATTACGATTGACGAGAAATTAACAGAACAGCAACTTCAAACATTAATTTGAGTTACTTAAAATACAAAATGAGAAGCTTCATAATATTAGAGCGACCTAATATTTGTTTGAGTGTCAAACCCGATTGAAAAGTAGCCACAATAACTTACTCTAGCCAGTCGATTTTATTTGAATACGCTTCGCTCCGCTCCGCTCCGGTTTAGCATCTTCAACGTTCTAATCTAACCTATAACTCGATTGAAAAGTATCCACAATAACCTATTTTAGCCATTTCAATAGTTTCAGCCTTATAGCAAGGCCTATTATATGTTTGCACATATATATTTTGAAAAATTGAGGCCAATGGCATGTGCCTTCCGCCGTTTTCATTAAATTATTATGTAAAAAAATATATAATGACCCTTTATTACTCATTTATAGTATTTGTTTTAACATTTCGAGCTGCCTAAAATCAGAGCCCGAAAGTGATTTTTAGATGGCACGTAATAGTTGATAATATGCTATCTATGCCACCCCGCAAAGATTATTATTCGCCCAGTCATTATTTATAGCTCCTCCACTATTATTTCAACTGGCTTGTGTAATTTATTCGCTACCTTAACGCTACTGCCATTTCTTAGTTTTTATAACATCTTATTTTTTAAGTTTATTGATATTATTGTCGAGAAATATTTAATCGCTGGCAAGTTATTTTATTAGTTCCATACACTTAGTCGCCCTTTAAGTTGTTAGTCACGTGGAAAATAATAAGCCATTGTTAAAGGTCTCTGATGGGACTTAATGCTCCATAAAAAGAAGAATCTTTATTATAAGCTTTAAATTGACTGTTTAGTGCGGTTTTTCAGAATTAGGTATCTCATCATGTCATGACTTCCGTTGTCGTCAGTCGTCCCTCTTCCGTATGTAAGTGCGTTCAGGCAAGCGGCCGGCGGCCCTGTGATATTGTGATCCCGGGAGCACGCGAGCGAGTACGCAAATAGTAACGAGTGACGAAGCCCTGCCATTACTCTACGTAGACGCAGCAAATGCACCTACTTCACGTGTCATACGATAGGTGTCCTGCACCACCTCTCAGCCAAGCTCAAGAGTGTTACTAAGACAGTTCTAACTGACAGATGTTTTTGGATATGAAAAATTGTCACGGTTGGTTCGCATTCATATTGGGTGCTTACGGCGTCTACCTTCTTTGTACGGTCTGTGGTCTACTCACAAGAGGAAGGTCGGCAGCTTGCTGACGTGGAAGCGCTTAGCGGTGGCCTGCCCCGCCAGCCCGGCGTCGATGCGCGCCACGTTGCTGCGCGAGCGCAAGGTCGCGCCCACTCCCTCCCACACCGCGTGCAGCCGCTGGCACTCCACGCACGTCGCGCCGTAGCTGCACACATTCTTTAATATTAACACGCTTTATTAGGTAGACTTGTAACTAAATAACAGTATGATGTATGATTGCTGAGATTTGATCATGACGGTGTTTATAATCGGTTTGGGCAAGCGATGGGCATGCGCTGGTGATATGCTGGATGGTCTCAGAACTTCTGTGGCATAGTTGGCAAAGATCAGTGGGTAGATTAGTTATGTGGAGGATGTTTTTGCAAATTTCTGGTGGTAATTATCTGGTCTTGTATGGCAAGCATGAAACCGTCGGTCTCTGGGAACAGCTCTCCTTTAAGCAGCCACGCTTTCGACGCATATTTGTCGACATCTGGCTGCCTCAGATCCTGAAGACTTCTGCCGTGCAGAGACTTGGTTCCATGTTGCAAGTTTGTCCTTCTGTTCTATATTGTTTCATTTGATTGCTTTTCTTTCGTGTGTAAATTAAGGGGTGATTCTGTTACGGCGTGGTGAAGTTTTGAGGTTTCCGATCGGTGAAGGAAGAAATGCCTGTGTTGTGTATATATGTTTATTATGGAGATTTTGAATGTCTATGAGGCCTCTTCCACCTTCTATTCTCGGCAATGGGAGTCTCTGTAGGCATGACTTTGGGTGATGTTTCCGATGTTTCGTAAGATTTGTATTGACAATTTGTTGTAACTTTTTAAGATCTGTTTGTGACCAGGTAATTATTCCAAATGAATATGTGAGAATTAGTATGGCATATGAATTTATGGCTTTGATTGTGTTGTGGGAGTTTAATTGTGTTTTGAGGATCTGAGTGACTCTATGTTTTAATTTCTTTGTGAGATATATTTTTGTTTGTTTGTGTTGTATCTTCAGAACTTGTTGGAACCCGAGGTATTTGCAGGTCTGTTGCTGGTTCATGGGTTCAATCTGTTCTCCACTGTCTAGTGTGGATGGATTTAGTTTTATTTTACCACGTTTTATAGATGGAGTTTTATATTTATCAATTCCAAATTCCATCTGGATGTCCAGTAAGAAGTGTTCTGTTATTTCTGCTAATTTGTGAAGTTTGTCATTACCGTCGAATGGGGCGACTATGTGCCTTCCAGGTGAGAATGTGCAATGTGGGTGCTGGGCCACCAAACATGGATTTATGCCAATGTCTAAGATTATTTTTTATTCTAATTTAAAGTAAACGATTCTTTACTTTATTGGCAATTAATGGTAGCATTTAATAAACACTTAGTGGCAACACTGTTATGTCAAATGGTTGTGAAAAATTATGCTCTCAGTCCGTTTTTTCGTTTGTTGTGGAAAATTTTGAGTGTGAGAAAGAAACTATTTCTGATGTCATATTTAAGGTATGTTGGGTCTACAGTACTATTAGTTATTGTCATTATCCATTTATAATCATTCCAATATCTCTTTCTTGAAATAAAATAAAAATAATTTTTCAAAAAGTTCATTCTAGGCGGGTGACATTGTGCCAACTTGTGGTCTAAAAGGGGAAAAAAGGAAGCTATGTTCTAGTGAAATACGACAACATAATTTATCCTGGACAAGTAGTCAGAGTATTAGAAGACACTGCGCTGATTTCCGCCATGCAAAAATCAGGAAACTTCTGGAAATGGCCTAATAAATGCGATATAGTTTGGTACAAAGTCCAACATCATTCAAATTATAAAGGAGCCAATACAAATATCTAAAAGGGGTCTTTTTCGAATTGCTGAATTGATGGAAATAGATTGAATATTTTCTACTACGAACAATTTTTTTTTTGTATGGCAACTCCATTGTTTTTGTTTTTATTATATAGTCTATGGCATATACTCTAATAGTGTTAGGGTGTCTTTGTGCCAATCCTAAAGATGTACGATCTAAAGATGGAAATGTAGGGTGAGAATGTGCCACCGATATATTTTTTCCCCTTCTAAATGTCTACACATATTCGATTATTGATCTCAAATATTGATGAATAAATAAATGGTGAATACATGTGTATTTTTTTATGAAGAAACAACTTGTACTTTTTTTGCTAGGGATGAGAAACCTCAAAATTTGGCACATAGTCACCCCATTCGACGGTACTGTTTCCATAGTTTTATGTCATCCATATACAAGAGGTGGGTGAGTTTATAGTGTTCCTGGAGGTTCTTAATATCATATCCTGCTTCTGTTTGATTGAGGTTATACGATAGTGGATTAAGGGCAAGACAAAACCAAAGGGGGCTCAAGGCATTGCCTTGGTATGTACCTCTTCGGAACTGAATATCTGAGGTGGTGATTGTAGTTGCGTTTGTTTTTAGATTTAAATGTCTTCCAGGTTTTCATGATTATTTCCCAGAATGTAGCAATTGTTGGGTGGATTTTATAATGCATTAAGATGAAAACTAACCATGCATAGGGTACGGCGTCATATGCTTTTCTGTAGTCAACATATGTTAGTTTATATTTTTCCTTTATTTGATGGCTTGTTTTAAGGCAACTACGTCTATGATGAATTGTTCTTTTTCATCCTTGGCTATGTTTTCGTGCTCTCTTTTTTTCCTCTGTGAGTTTTTTGTGTTGTTCTATGTGTAAATTAATTACCTCACTGATGCATCCTGTGATGATTTTATAAATAGTCTGTAAGCAAGTGATTGGTCTGTATTTGGCTGGGTTTTCAGTACATCATCTTTTGGTAGCATGTATGCTATTCCTTGTGATATGTATGTTGGTATTGTGGATGGTGATGGATGAATTTGTGTATGTGGTTATAGAGGATTGGCTGGATTGAAGTGAATTGTTTATAACAAAAGTTGTGAATATCATCTGTGCCTGGTGACTGCCAATTATGTGTGTTTTTTATTGCTGCTATAAATATGTCAATTGGTATTAGCCCAAAGGGCATTTCCGGTACGCATGCAACTCGGTCTGCGTCTGTCTGGATCCATTGCGTTTTGGTGGAAGTTAGCTGGGGTTTCCCATATGTTAGACCAAAAATTACGAAACTTTCTGTTGAGCGTTGGTGTTTTTGAGTGCTAAGGTTCACTAAATTCTTTCCTGTATTTGCTTAATTTCTATAAAAACTTTTTTCTGCATTTTTAAACATTTTTCTATGGCTGTTCTGTTTTTTCTTTCTGTACAAGTCATATCTTTAAAGTCTACTGCATTGCGTGCGTGGATACTGCATTGAGTTTTTGTTTGAGTGTGTCTAGGTATTGTTCGTCGGTTGTGTTGGGTTCTTCATGTTGAGAGTGTGTTTTGTGTTTGTCTCGGATGTCTTTTACTTATGTCTCTAATCTCCTACTTCTTACGCCTAACATGTATTGTGACAGACTGCCATTGTCTCTATTTAACGTTTCTGTTTGATAGTCTTCTTTGCCACGCTAGGGGCCCTCATGGTTTACTCTACTTGTGATATTGGCTCTTATTTTAGTTCCATTGTGAATAGCTGCTTTGTATGCAGCACTGTACATAATTGTTTGAAATTCTAAAAAGTCTATGTCATTTGATGCATGTATTGGAGGTTATTGTATTTATGTAATTAACGAGTTATTATTGTTTAAATTCTTTATTGCACTCTTACCTACAAATAGTTTATTTTTTATTTTTCATTCTATGCAAGTAAATAAATAAATTGTAGGAAAATTTGTAGTGTCCTGATGGAGGTAATTTGTTTTTGACTTGCATGGCAAGATATGTTATGTTATGTAGATAATAAATTAAATAAATATGTATTGCCACTGACACTCACAACATGACAAACCAATCTCCAGTGGTGGCGCCAGTAGCGGCCTGTGTGATGTGCTCAAAGATCTTGTCGGAGAGTTCCTTTACTGCCGGCTGTTGGTTCTTGTCAAAGAATGTGTATATGTCATTCTCGTCTGCTTCACCTTCAAAACCAAGAAAGTTTGCCACAATTTTAAATAGAATGATTCAATAAGGGGAAATATATATATTTTCTTCTTATGTTTTTTTGGTTATGGCTTCTAAAGCATGTTGCCACGATAACTTCGCCAATGTCATGTGATGAGACATGCACAATAGAAAATCACGTGGCACAGTTAATAAAACATAAATTTTAATCTGAGACTCTAATCTAATATTGTTAGCAGATATAAATTTGTAAAGTAAATTGACAGAGGATGCGTGAGATAAGGTAAGAAGGAAGTTTTAATTGACAGGACAAGGGAATTTTGGAGGGAGGATATTGCAAAGGGAAGTATGAGTATTAGGGCATTCAAAGAACAATTGATCAGGAGTACCATCAGCCAGGCCACATTCACACAATGATGAGTCCCTTAACCTGCCAACAGTGTGCGCCATTTTGGATTTCTTCACCCACACTGTGCAAACCAATTTAGGACAATTCACTGACAGGCGTTTTGAGTGCCGATTTTATGATTATAATGAAATTCTCTAATTCTAGTTATAATTATGGTTATTTCTTATTGGAATAGTAATCCTAATAGAATCCTTTACCTTTTCTAACAATTGCACCTGTATTCCAATTGACTTTCAGCTAATATGTGTTATTCAACATCTAGTACCCTAAATTATACTTGAATTACTGAAATATTTTAAAAATAAAGCAATATTTGGCCCATAAGTTCAGTTTTAAATATGCTTTATCATGTTTAAAACTATAATAAACTTAAACATAGGTTATCTTCATATATTTATTTGTCATAAAACTACTTTTTAAAATGGTACAAAAAAGGCTGGACTATTGGACTGAGTAGCGTCGCTGTAAAATGACCGAAGCGCATCAAAATTATTCATTCATTATCTAGCGTGTTCCTTCATGTGTATTTTGACATATGATAGAAAGAGATCAGAACAAGATGAATGCAGTGATGAGTGTGAATTAGCATCTACTTATTTCCACTGCCTCCGGGTCGGCGCACAGTGCAGGCATATTTTTTTATCTACCGCCTCCGGGTCGTTTCACTGACCAGGGGTTATCCTAATTTTATTGAGTAGGACAGGAGTGCAGGAGTGTCCCAAACTATAGTGCTTGGTAATAAGTATATCTTTGGAAAATATTGAATAAGCTTAATATGCATACATACACTAGTGCTCTCATGATATACAAGCCTGAACAATAATACTATACTAGTGCCTCTAACAACACATACGGTGTTGCTATCTTATTGCTATCTTTAATTCTTTACAAATGTTAGATGAAGGTGCTATTTTAATTACAAATGTGAGACAATAATTAACATACTTACCACTGTAAAGCAATGGAATTCCATGACGAAAGAATACAATAGCGGGCTCCTTGGTGGGGCTGTAGAGTCGCGCAAGATGACTGTCCTCAGCCTTGACGGTGTCAGCGCTGAGGTGCTTGTTGAAGTCCTCGTGAAGACCTTCAAGGATCTTTTCGAATTGCAAGCAAGGTTCACTGCTAGGTTTAGCTGAAATTTGCAAATGTAAATATATAAAGATGCTCAAAAATTATTTATTACGGATGAAATGTCGAGTTGCAGGTACTTACAGAAGAATACAATCAGTTTATCTTTGGCCTTTATTAGTTGGAGTAATTCGTCGTCGCTGACACCGCGAAGAGATTGGGAATAAGCTTTTAGTAAGCTCAGTAAGAAAATCAAGAATCCGATTTTGAATTTCATGGCTGGATTTGATGTTTAGGTTGGTGTGTCAAATTGGTGGCGGAAATCTGGTCAGTGTCGACAAAGGGGCGAAAGTAGGAAGTTGGAACTTGTAGTAAAATAAAAGCTTTGTGGATATTTTCTATTTACAAAGAGAGAGATCGCAAGCAAGACTCAGCAGCAAGAGAGAGAGACTTCAGTCAGAGAGCGGCGAGACTTTTAGTCCGTCCATCCGTGCCGTGGCCAACAACTGTCAAAAATCTCAACATTGCTCAATTTCTCAACAGTCAACATCAAAATCTTGATTGATTTTCTTTCACCTATCTCACTGTGTTCACATGAGCCACAGATTAATAAACATTTAGCATAAGCTTCCGACGGATATGTCACTCTGTGGCTGTGCTCTGTAGTGTTGCCAAATACACAGTAATCACGGTAAAAACACCGTATCCAGCACTAATTTACGGGAAATTACAATTCCAGCCACAGATTTATTTAGTGGCCAGGTGATCTAACTTCTCATTTTATAACGAAGCGACGGAAAAATGAGATAGCCTCTAATAAACTTATTCGTCGTTTTTACAACGCCAACTAAATATTCAATATAAAGCGTCAAGTAATGACCAACAATTATTTTTACTTGTCCTTCTTATTCATATATTGGCACCTAATTTACTAACTCAACCGCGAATTTTACATCTTATCATCATTTCACGTTTTACAGCTTCAACAAAAGGTCCTCAAAAAAAAAAAAAAAGCTTCCACACCCAGTATCATTAATTATAACTTAGCATGTAAAATAACACATCATATTCTTTTAACGTGGAAATAGTTACTGCAATATTTGCCGCGAGTGCCATTTGCACCAATCAGAGAGCGCCATTCGATTCATATAGCGACAAGTTAGTCACGTGTATTTGTTTATTGTCGTTAGTGAGTTCGTATTGCTTGTAAAAATAAGAAGCTAATAGAATATTTTATTTGATGTCATACATTAATATTTTAGAAGTTTAGGTACTGCTTGAATGCATATTACAAAATAAGATGCTAAAAAATAACCTCCATGCTAAGTTGTATTTAGAGAGGCTTACATAGAAGATAAGTAGTGGCTAAGATAGTATCAATGACGGTCGTTAATTGTGGTTTTTGTATTAATATGAGTATTGACCGTTCTACACGATATTTTTTGTTTTATTAGTTCTTCATAGTCTCGTTGGTCTACCACAGCATTAATTTTACTACAAGTTATTTTGAATTTGTTTCCGCACGATGAACGTGCATTTCTGAAAATTTTTACATATCAGTTTTAAAGTGCTATTTAATTTTCTTTCATTCAAGTTAGCGCTCTTATGTATACCTAAAACTAAGACCTGCTTATATTTTAGAGATTTCAATGCCGCGCTAAGTTCCATCTTGACCATCATGGGGTTTGAATCATGTTCTCAAACTGATAGGACAATCTTGTCATTTTCTGTTATTGACTTGATGCCATGGATTGACTCGCATATTTACACAGTTGAAGCCTTCGTGTTGACCGTGGAAGTTATGTTATATTTTCCATAACAGCTGTCTTGTCTTGATTCTATCAGTCTTGATGCCAGTCCCGCACATTGCCTACCACCTACGATGTACCTTTAAATATGTTTTTGCTCCATTTTATCTTCTAAATTAGAAGCTCTTTTTTTGTGTTTGAATTGTGGGCGAGTCGAACGAGTTCTCTATTTTTTTCTCTGCCTGTGTTTTAGCTAAAGGTGTAATGGCGTTCTTGTCTTCGTCTGGTGACAGATTTTTCAGCTTTGGTTCCTGGCATATTACAGTCTTGCTAGCAGAAGTGGCTGTGCTATTAACGAATATTTCGTTGCAGTGTTTGTGCTCTTGAGGTATTTTGTCTTAATTTTGGAGTATTCCGGGTGTGCTTCTAAAATCCCTAGAACATCAACAGGAGCTGGATGATGAATGGCGTAAATTTCCATTATAAATAGTCAGGTCATAAGTTCTGTCAGATGTGCAATATGAAATAATTTAGGCATGTTTATTATTTATGTAAACATTTATATAGCAAAATTAACTTAATAAAACATAGATTCTTATGGTAATAAAGTTTATTCAAAATGACTCCAAATCAGGATGAGGCTTTGAGCAGGCCTTTTCCTCCAAGTGTTGCCATATCTTGTTGCCATAATCTAACGGACTCAAATCTGGACTGGAGGAGGGCCAGTCTTCGTGCCGGATGAAGTCGATTTCACGCGCCGCCAGCCAGTCTTGTATGCTTTTCGCTCTATGAGCTGGCGCAGAATCTTGTTGGAATACCCAGTGTCTGTTATTAAACATGGTATGAGAAACAGGTTCCACAAGGTTCTTGAGGACTGTATTTTGATACACAACTGCATTCGTTTTTACGCCTTTCTCACAAAAATGTACCTCAGATAAGCCCCAATAAGAGACTCCCAACCAAACCATGAGCGAGGATGGAAAATGACCTCGTTGGACACGCGGAATACTGTTGCTCGCTTTTTCACTGCTGTGTGCGTACACCTTATCATTTTGTTTGTTGTAGCTCTCTTCCACGGTGAAAATTTTTTCATCCGAAAAAAGAATTTCCCGATGCTTTTTTCCCGCGTACCACTTCAACAAAGCGCGGCATCTCTTCAGTCTCAGGTCCATTAAACGTCCAAACGATGTCCTGTTTTCCTTCAATATGCCCTAAGCCCTAAGTCTTCATTTAACACTCTTTTCACCGAGGTCTTGCTTAACCCCATCTTCATTGTATCGTTTTATGGTACGATAAACGAATCTTTTGGTTATATTCAAATTTTTCAGTAAGTCGAAAATCTGAATTGGCGCGTAACCGCAACGCAATAACTGCGACACGGTCTTCTTTAAGTGTCCACTCCATATTTAAAAATGAGGAAAATTCTAAAAAGTACACATTTTTATTTTCATGAAAAATTTGAAATTCGAATTCAATAAACTTTTTTGTGGCCAGCGTTCTAAATTCAAAAGTTTTTATTGTGTGACAGAACTTATGACCTGACTGTGTATGTATGAAATGAGTTAGATTCAAATCAAGCTCTAGACAAATTCTGGCATGAGGTCGCGCAGTTTAGTGAAAGATAAGAAAATATTTATAAGTACCTGCCGAAATGTATGCTTGTAATTTTATCGTTACCGCAGTTTAACGCTGATTGTGAGAGAGTGTTCAGCAAGGTTAACAATATTAAAACAAAGAACAGGAACAAGCTTCTGACAAAGTCAATAAAACGTAATTTAAAACGTAAAATGGCGCAACAAGCCATTAAACGCCAAGGAAAACACGTATTTGTAAATGTTTTACAGATATTTGTACATGTTTTTTCTATTAAAATAATTTATCTGTACTGTTTTGTGTAGTACAATCAAGAAGTATTTGTCAGCTGGGAACACCGTAAACCAATTTTTTGAGTTGTTTTTTTTTATTGAGATTCACGGCCCTGGTTTTTTTTTTCTTGGAGTTGTCATCGCTGAATGAATGAAAGTTATATAGGCTAAAAAAAATAGTGATTGCGCGAACGTCACTTTGTTATTGAATTTGTAATAATTGTTTGCTGAATTCTACACTGAAACGGCGGCTCTAGCTGCGAACTAAATAGAGGTGAAGGCTATCAACTATTCTAATATCCTGCAGTGTCATTATTATTCTTCAAGTTTTATTATCCGTAATCATTGCTTGGGAATAAGTTCTCTTTGTGAAAGTTGGATGTTTGATCGAAACAAATGATTCACCGCGTTTACTAAATATAGGTAAGTGTGCACCACCGCCTACGCGCCTATGCATCTTCCTTTGCTGTGACCCGACCTCATTCAAAGGTTAATATGTGAGGCCCCAGATTATGAGTCATGCATATTCCATCAACCCGAAATTGGGCGGAAACAGGAATGTCTTAATAGTGGTACCACTTCTGTAGGTAATCAAGTGTTTCTATTGCAGAAAGTTGTCTAATATAGCTACGTCATGGCAGATATTGTTGAGAAGGTGATAATGACGCCCAAGGCCAAAACAGCAAATTCTACCACCTTGGTAATAGAGAGAAAAGCAGTGGAAACTGAGGCCAGCGACAAAATTCATGTGGCTGGAGGTGACCACACTGGCATCATCATAAACAAGGAGCAGGTTTACGGTATGTTTATCTCAAGCTTAATTCCTTTTTAAAATGAGTAAAATAATAATATAAGGCTTCAAGAATTGGGTTCAACAGGTGGTCCAGCTTTCCTGGTTATTATCAGTAATTTTTAAAATACTGTATGACTTGTACCTAAATAAATAGTGCTACTTACTATCTGTATTAACCACTAGTGTGTGGGATTCCGTCTCCGGTACCTGTCACTCTAGCGCCTGTGTGTGGAGCACCACCACAGGTACTGCTGTATAGGGTTTGAATTTACTTCCGTTGCACCATTCATGTTGGTCCGATTTCTTTCTTACCTATTCAAATTGCACAAGAAAGAACAGGCTATCTAATGAATGAATGGATTTATACTCTGTGGTCACTCATTTCTCAATAAAACTGACTTCTAAGGGGCCCTATTTTTGTACCTATCAAAAAAGTTTGATAATTGATAAATAAATGTATAAAGACTATCTGTGATTGAGATTATTTTAGTTTTATACATTATACCCCATAAATAAAACTAAACTTTACCGCCAAATCTTGCTTTATTTTAAAAATAATACAGAAATAAGTACAACAGGGAGCTTCATTTTAAGGAACACATATTAGCTGTTATTAAACTGAAATAAAGGCGTTGTGGAAAGGAAAAAGGGTAAAGAATTCCAATTAGAGTAATATTCTAATTAGAACTTAACTTAATTCTAACTAGAATAGGAGAATTTCAACAAAAACTAAACATTGGCGCTCAGATTTCCTGATGTGTGGGATTCAGTCTCCGGTACCCACCGACACGGCGAAAGTTACAAAATGGCCGCCACAGACGACTGGTTAACAACACATTAAACTGGAAAACATAATAAGATGGATTAAGAGTTGCTTCCAAAATAGCGAAAATGCCATAAAATGATGTAATCAGAAACCCAGTTCAATGCCAACAGGATGTTGTGACCCTGGGCCTCATGCTTTGGTATAATTTTATATCAAACCAATAGCTGCTACTTAATATTATTACCTCTCATTTTATATGACTTATTTCTTTCCTGGAGACTCTACTTAAGGTAAAATTTTTGAATCATGCCCCCTGAATTTAATTATAATGAGGTGTGTAATGGATAGCAGCCGTAGCATGCCAAAAGTCGCGCGCGTGATGTTATATCAACCGCTCGCGTGTTTTTAGTCGCCAGATGCGAGCATGCCAATGCTTGCGACTCGCGACCCGTGCGCGACGCATCTTTTTATCAACTCGTGCATGCGTTTTAAAATCGTCTCTGATTCGGTGAGTGCGACTTGCAAACTGTGTTACCATTGCGGAAGTAAACTCAAATTTATTACTGGCAATACTGAATCGGTGTAATGGATTCAATGGATAGCACTAGCTTTCTGCTGTCTGTGGCCTGTGATATGGTCTATGACATGTGACATTTACAGAAAGTCGAGGGATATCCCCCAGGGCCCCGAGGCGCCTGGTCTTCTTGAAGCGAATCTTTTAGGTATTGGACCATTCCCCTCGTTCACTTTATAATTCTCTAAAAATTCGTTTTCGGGCAAAGCACAGACGTCAGCATTCTGGCGTATATCACCCATCTGTATTTTCCTCATTTATTTTTCCTCGTAAAAGAGAAAACTATTGCGTATCCACCCCCTTGCAATTGTATTTTTATACTTGTGGCGCGCGGCGCGGTGTGGGCTTCCATGCTAGCACATGGTGAGTCACCGCGAGAAGCGTAATTATGTGGCAAATTTTGACGTTCTAAACGTCAAAATTTGCGAGAAAATTGTGAGTCGCCTGCGGCATGCTACGGCTGCTGGTCACTTATCTTAACAAAGTGCTTTTCATTTTGTGAGGAAATGCATAGTTTTTCTGAAAATTGGAAAATATCTGTGAATGAAACGCAAATCATGGAAGGACTTTAGAAAGCGTTTAGAAAGCGTTTAGAAAGCAGTTTCAGATGCTTTTGCCGATTATTCTTATGCATTATATTTGCATTTAGAGATAATATCAAAAAACGCGAAGTGCCGGAAATTATTAGTTTTCGAGTATTATTTTTTTCAAAACGCCAATTGCCTAACATTCGGGACCATGGGAATGAGGGCGTATTAGGGTGGGGAACGAAGTATTTTGCCTATTTTTAGCCACAATAACCTACTCTAGCCAAATTTTCATAGGCTCTGCACAGCTCTGGGATTGCTTCTTCTAATTAAAAAGCGAAAACATTCACATAGCTAAGCAAGAAACGGAATGACGTCTGAGCATCGCGCGCCAATTTGGTTAAATTTTCGCGCATAGAGATACAATAAAGTTGACAATATGTATAACATTGCAGCAATATTGACACATATTACACAACATACCAAAAACAGCAATATTATTGCTTATAAATTGTATTTTTGAAGTTAGGATACATAAATTTTCGTGTTAAATTGAGAAATTGCGTTTCATTCACAGATATTTTCCAATTTTCAATTATGATTTTCAGAAAAACTGGATTTCCTCACAAAAAGAATAGCACTTTGTTGAGATAAGTGACCACAAGCTATCTATTACACACCTCATTATAATTAAATTCAGGGGGCACAATAAAAAAACAACCTGTGAAGTGAGTTGAAATTATATTTTTTCTGTTTCTCAACTCAAAATGATATTAAATATCTAGGATGGACTGCATTCTAATTTAGAATCTTATTTTAAATATCCACATGCTACACTGCACAAAACATTTATTAATCAGTTAGGTTAGTGAGACAAAACCCTCTCTTCACAATGCTGTGACTGACAGGAGTAATTGGTCAACAACCTGAGTCAGTTTTTGTTTTAGGACATGATAGATAAACTTAATATTTATTAAATGAAGAATGTGTGTTCTCCTATATAACGCATCCCCCTTATCGACACTCTGACCGGTTAGTGTGTTTGTACCAAATGAAGTGAAGTGTCAATTGATTAGAAGGAAATTGGTCATAGCATTATTGTGGCCAGTTCTAAGACAATATTTATTTGGGGTCTTCAGAGTTTCATATATAAAATAATACTTTGAATGATCCTTGGCATGTTTTATTTGTGCAAAGATTAGATCATTTTAACCACTTGAACATTGAACCTAAAAACATTAATTGGTCTTGTACTCTATTACCGAGCTATAACTCAGCAACTCTGGTAGGTGTGTTAACAGATCACTGTAAAATATCATTGTTAATGCGTGAACCATACCTTTCATGCCCTCAATGTAGTGTGGTGGAAACTAGTCAGCACTTTGTGGGAGAATGCGTCATGTATTCCCACATTCACAAGCCATGACTTTAGGAACCAGGCACACTCTTTCCTTATTACAAAAGCCCATTGTTCCTGTATCGTATAATGGCATCACAATAGTTAAGTGATAAAACGAAAAACCTCGGGGTTATTTTTGACAGCCAGCTGTCTTGGTCTCCACAAGTCAGCGAGGTCAGCAGCCGGGTCTTTGCGTCCTTCCACTCCCTCAGGCGACTGCAGTACTTCCTGCCGCGGCAGATCAAAATTACTCTTGCACAGTCCCTTCTCCTGCCGCTAATCGACTACGCCGATGTCAGTTGGGCAAGCGCGAACGAAGATCTACTGAACAAACTCAAACAACTTCAGAATCTCGGGATTCGGTTTATCTTCGGGTTGCGCAAATTCGACCATGTTTTTCAATATCGCAGAGTTGGGGTGGCTTCCAATTCGTCGTCGCCGAGAGTCTCATATTCTTTCATATCTTTTTAATAATTAAAGATAAAAAAGGATAGGGTACAGCCGCGTTATATTGTGAATAGGCCTATCAGGAAAATCAACTTAGAAGATTTTAACTCGAATCTAATTGACTGGGAGGGGGATGTCCTATCTAGTGTGTCTGTCGACGAAATGGTTGAGCGTTTTGTGGGGCATATTTTGGGACTTTATGATAAACATGCTCCATTGACCAGGACTAAGATCAGGGGGAAACCTACACCATGGCTTACTAGCAATATACTCCTGATGATGCGGTTACGTGACCAAGCGCATGCTTGTTTCCGCCTTACTAGATTGGAACAGGATCGAAATGAGTATAAGTCCCTAAAGCATTTAGTTAATGTTGCCATATACAGCTAGAAAAAGGCCTATTTTGAGCAGCATATCCATAAATACGCTAAAAATTCAAAAATATTGTGGAAGAACCTTAAAAACACGATTCTACCGAACTTTAAAAATAACTTAGTTTTACCCGAACACTTCAACGACCCTGATAAAATTAATGCCAACTTTTTAAATGTTCCTGGCGCTAGTTCTGTCCCCTTATCACGTTTAACCTATTTTGAGTTCAATAGGCACACTCAGGCCGAGTTCTCGATAATCCAGGTGGATGAGAACTGTATTGCAAAAACTATCCTAGCCTTTAGTTCGAAGGCAAGAGGAGCAGACGGGATAACTGAAGACATGATTTTACTTACCCTGCCTCGCACTCTTGCAGTCATAACTGCAATTGTGAATAGGTCTATTGCCTCTTCGATCTTCCCAACCCACTGGAAGACTGCAAATGTACTACCTACACCGAAAATTGACAACCCAGTGAATGTAACTGACCTACGGCAATAAGCATCTTGCCGTACCTATCGAAAATTTTGGAAAAAGTTATATTTAATCAGGTCTCAAATTACTGTGAGAGTAATAACATCCTGCCTGATCTGCAGTCCGGTTTCAGAAAGGGGCGAAGTACTGCAACAGCCTTGTTGGATGTGGTGGACAATATCTTGTCTTCTCAGGATCAGGGAAGGGGAACCATACTTTCCCTACTAGACTTTTCCAGGGCTTTCGATGCTCTGAACATACCACTACTGCTCTCTAAGCTTGCTTTCTATGGCTTTAATGTTCCTACCATTAAGTGGTTTAATAGCTACCTAAGCAGCCGATGCCAACGGGTGATTTTGGATAAGAGAGACGGATCTCAAATGCAGTCACAGTTGGCTACCCTAGATAGAGGAGTCCCACAAGGATCCATACTGGGACCCCTTCTCTTTATAATTTACAGTGCTGACATCACTCGTTGCATAGTTCACAGTCATTATCACCTTTATGCTGATGATCTGCAAATTTACATTTCTGCAGACAATGATCCCCGTATGGGATTGGAGGCTCTAAATGAGGATTTGGGCCGTATATCACAATGGTCATCTGACAATACTTTGGTTCTTAACTCAAATAAGTCGAAAAGCATGATACTGGGGTACAAAAATCAGATTCAGGCAATATTCATATTCATATTCTTTATTGCACAAAAATCTTAATAGTAAGGTAACAAAACATTTTATGAGCAAAGGCGAGCTTATCTCTAAAGAGAGATTTCTACCAGCAAACCTAGGTAGGACAGGAAAAATTGTGCAACAGGAGAGTCCTAGTGCGCAATAAAAGTGTACACATCTAATTGTTTACAACTAAAACATAATAATGTAATAAATGATATATACTAAATAAAATACAAAAGCAAAAAATTTAATATATATCAAACATATAATACTTATATATACATATATAAAAGTACCTATGACGAAAGAGAAAGGAAATGCTCTTTCAATCTTGTCTTAAAAGTGAAAATTGAGGGACTATCTCTAATAGCACAGGGAAGTGCGTTCCACAGTCGGATCGCCGTTAACCTAAACGAGTGTTTGTAAGCGGCATTGTCATGCCGAGGAGTAGAGAGAAGAGACATCGTGTGGGATCTCCGGTTGCTATGCCTGGAGGAAATAAACTCGAAACGTTCTCGAAGATATGAGGGGTAGCGGGGATTTCGCAAAATGTTGAACAGATAGGAGAGAACGTGCATATCACGACGAAGGCGGATCGGAAGCCACCCCAACTCCTTGCGATACTGTGAGACATGGTCATACTTGCGCAGCCCGAAGACAAACCGAATCCCGAGGTTTTGAAGTCGTTCGAGTTTGTTCAGTTGTTCTTGGTTCGCACCGATCCAGCAAACATCTGCATAGTCGATTAAAGGTAGTAGGAGGGACTGGGCAAGGGTGATTTTAGTCTGCTGTGGCAGGAAGTGCTGCAATCTCCGTAGGGAGTGAAATGACGCAAAGACTCGTCTGCTGACCTCACAAACATGGGGCGACCAGGACAACAATTTATCAAATACAACCCCAAGATTCTTGGCCTTCTCGCTGTATGAAATTATGTTACCATCATACACTATAGGGTCGACGGGCATTTTCTGAACTAGGTTATGAGAGTGACGAGTACCCAAAATCATGGCCTGCGATTTGCCCGGGTTGACAAGCAGACTATATGAGGCATTCAACGCCTCTACTGTCAGATTCACATCACACAGAGAGAAGTGCCGATAAATTTGAAGGTCATCTGCGTACAGATGATAAGAAGAGGTAAGAACGTCAGAGATGGAGTTAATGAATACCGAGAGGAGAAGAGGAGAAAGGATGCCTCCCTGCGGAACACCTGCGGAGAGATCACACCAGTCCGTTAAGATCTCCTCAGACTTAATGCGTTGCTGGCGGTCTCTCAATATCTACGCATGATCCACAGGTCCTTGTTAATGGTGTCGCTATTGCGCGGGTCCGTGAAGCTCGTAATCTTGACATTCTCATGGATGACAAACTACGTTTCGAGGGTCATGTTCTTGAGGTTGTAAGGAACTGTTTCTATAAGCTTAAAGTCCTGTATAGAATCCGGGATCTCCTCAGCGTTGACCTGAGAATACAATTAAGTGAAGCCTTAGTACTGGCAAAACTGAACTATTGTATAAAGGTTTACGGTTCATGTCTATTTGAAAAGACGCAAAAACTTGTACAAAGAGTACTAAACGCTTCTGCTAGATTTTGTTTTGCAATTCCTCCCCGGACCCACGTCACCCCGTTCCTTAACAATGCTAATATCATAAAGATGAAGGCTAAACAGGATTTATATTTTTCTACGCTGTTGTTTGAGGTTGTACTGAGGAGGATACCTTCTTATCTTCACGACAAACTTACCTGGCGTCTATCCCACAGAGTAGCTCCTTTCCTCTCTTCCGCGACATAAAAATGCTACATTCCGTGGCAGTTTCAAATATCGTGCCACCAAGTGCTGGAACAATATTCCGCCTCCCATTCGGCAATTCACTATTAAAACTGGTTTTAAAAATGCTTACAGATTTTTTTAAATTCTCCAGCAGAAAGCCGAGGAAACGGTGTGCATCTAAAACGAAAAGTTTTTTACGACTGCCTACATTGTAGGGATGTGCCTATGGGATGTAGTGAGAGACGTGTTTGTTGGTTCAAAGACGGGCGTTTATTGACTAAGGTTGGACACAGACATTGGTTATTATAGAGACGTATCGGCTCAAGGTGGTGACACACTACACCTTCCACCTTTTTTTTAAAGAAAAAAATTGGTATCTAATTTTTTGTAAAATTAAAACAAAATTTATTTAGAAAACTTAAAATAAATAACATATACAATCCAATGTGTTTTTTATCTTTTAATTTCAAATATACTACTTTTAAATAATATGCTGTTATTTATTCCAAATCAAATAACATCATCAACATCAACAAACTTTGCAAAACATCTTACATTTCATTTTAACATTTTAACCTTCTGATAACTCTTCATCTGATAACTGATAATTATTTATACAAAAAAAATACTGTTATAAAAACATAACCAAAACATCAACAGTAGTGAAGTATAACTAAAAATATTTATTTTAATTTTCAAATTTATTAATATTTTTTTAACATAAACAATGACAAATCGTCAAATATAATTTTAATCAAAATAATTATCTTTGCATTTTCAATTGTTTTTTTTTTTAACTACACCGCCATTGCAAAAATATAGGTATGAAAACGATACATGTTTATTGTTAATAATATAAAAATTAACCATACATAGGTTGTTTACTATTACTATGGGTATAATGTGGTTTATAATCCACCATTCTAAAAGTAAAGATACATGATAGGTAAATAATTAAAACCTACGCCGATAAAAAGATTCAAATACTAAACACAAACTGTTGGTACAAAAGAATTTGTAGTAGGTAGTATAGGGTAGGGTAGGATAGGGTAGGGTAGTGTTGGCGACAATAACGTTTATTTATTTTTGCTTTCTCTTTCAGCAATATTTTAACTCATTCATTTTCTTACTTGCATACCAGACAACAAAAACAGACTTTCCGCTCTACTTAAGTGCATGCTCTCAATAACAAAAACAATACTTCTAATTTACTACATACTCTCAAAATTTTACAAGAAAATTATAACTTTATATCCTTTGACATTCTTTATAACTCTTTGTCTATGTTTTATTCAAACTTCTTTTTTTTTGAAAGAAAACATATATCTAGTAAATACCATTTTTATATTTGTCATATATCTCATTATTACTTTCTTATCCAAAACACACTCTACATAAACATAATATAATAACCATCTTTTCAAAACCCATCAAAATGTACTTTTCTTTTCATGAACAATCTCTTTCAAACAAAGTCTTTATTATAATCTCCTTATCACTTCATATAGGTACTTTAATTATCGGGATCCGGACCCTTAATATTCACATGTAGTGAGTGCACATTTATAGGTACTTTTTATACACATTGGTATTTACTTCATATGATACTTTTCATAACAATACTTAAATACATAGACTACTAGTACCTGGCTCCAGGTCTACCTGCCTGAGCCTGCTCGCGAGCTTATTAGGTCATCGATATCCAACTTTCTCACGAAGGAAACTCGTCAACATCATGATCGAAAAGGAAGGATTCGTGCCTTGTACCTTGTACCTTTTGACTTTGATGATTATACAATAACATATTAGACTCGCCAATAATCACGTATCTTACTCAAAACATAACTTAAACTCATTCCAAATGAATCCTTCGAATTTTAATTATCTCTCTAACATGTCAGATGATCAGTCCAACTGTTAATAGAAACCTTACCAAACGAAGTATTCCTAGCTAACTTACCCATTGCAATTGAGTACTTATCAACATTCCATACGGTATTCTTTTTGTCACAATGAACAAATCAAACTTATTTACCTTTCTTTCATAATAACACTATCTTTCTTGTCCATACAAAATACGACTTTCCTATGTAGTTCGTAATTAAATATCTCGTCTCCTTCGCCTTAAACACTGCCATAAAAAATCAACATGCTGAGATATCTAAAAACTTACATAATCACTCTTCTACTTAACTCATCTCTAGACAACAAAATGTCATAGTCATACATAAATAAACAAATCAATCTTTCCTTAAACATCACTTACTGTTCCGATCAAACATCTTTCAATATACTAAATATTATCAGCATCCTGTAATAATAATAAAAAAATATCATACATTCATTATACATCATCATTTTCATAAACTTTCAATGTAATCCCACCCCCACCAATGCAATTTTAACCTTGGTATCTATTTAACATCCATACGGTTCCATACTTAATTTCTCTGCTGAACTCTAAACAAACATCCATCACCACATACGGTTTCTAATGAATTCATTATCATTACTGTTGCTCATCTGCACCTGTAATAAGAGCTGGTAGGTATCGTCACGATCCATTTTTGTCAGAACTAAAACAAATTCTCGGTGGTCCCCTAATTTGGTACTCTGTTGTTAACTGTATTGTATTGCATCGCGTTACATGCAAATATGGTTTGAATACGTACTAACTGGATATGTTACTAAGACAATTATTGTAAATATTTTACAATTTAAAATTATAAATTCACTGGAAAAAATACACACAAACATACGCCACACAATCAATGTCATCCTTTAACTCATTCATCATCAAACTAAATTATTTAAAAAAATGTAGTTCTTGTCGTCAACCCTTTACAAATTAATCTGAATTATTTATTAAGTACACCATATTCAGGGGTGTAAAGTAAATACTACAAATCATTTATAAAATACTTACTTAAATATTCAATTTCTATTCCATCATTATTTTTCTTTTATATCCAAATTAACAATTTCCGTCATTATTATTTAACACACAAAACAACATCTGATAAAATAAATCAAATTAACTCGCATAAAATGTATAATTCATTGACATGGAATTGGAAAAAATTGGTCACGACTCACTCATGAAGACTTCACGTGGTGCCTATCATTCCTACTGCGTGGTGCTGCAGCTCATCACTCCGGGACAACATCTCCCAGCTGCTCCTCATCGGACCCGTACATTGTGCAGCGTACAATTCGCCCTGCGCCCTGCATCGCACATCATCTAGGCTTGCACAGATCACCCGGCACCCAGCAGGAATCCTCTTTATAATTTGGGTTTTTAGGTTATTTTGTTTTTTAATTTGGTCACTGGTTCTGCTTTTGGTTCTAGTTTTATTTTGCGGTCTTCTTAATTTTGTAGGTATATAATTTTTATGTAATTTTAATCTTCATTTAAATGTCCATTATTTTATCTATTTAAGTAGTTCCTGATATATTGAATCTATTAACAGTTTATTTATATGTATAAAGGTATAATTTTCTTACAGTAGTTATTTAGGTATAATTTTAGCACTTTTTGTCCTTTTCACATTTTATTTCACATTTAGTCCAAAATATCATTTCACTCTACACGAAATATGCCATTCGGCGCAGCACTGCCTTTTAGGGCAGGCTGGCCTGGCTAGGTCGCCATGTAGGGATGTGCCTATGGGATGTAGTGAGAGACGTGTTTGTTGGTTCAAAGACGGGCGTTTATTGACTAAGGTTGGACACAGACATTGGTTATTATAGAGACGTATCGGCTCAAGGTGGTGACACACTACAACATATTGACATTGATCCATTGATAAAATCTATTTAAATTAAATCTTATGGACATTATTATTCATTTTTAATATGATAAAATAATATATTGCAGGAATTCTTCGAAGATAAAAATTATTAGGAAAATAAATTTAGTCTCTTTAACCTGTGAACAGCTGATCGGGTCAATGTAAAAGTTATGTGTATGTGTAGATAAATTTGTTATACCCTGTCAGGGTGCATGTACCCTACATACATTTTCCACCTGTAGTGTGTATTGTACATGTTATATGCAAATAAATGAATATGAATATGAATATGAATATATACAATTCAAATTTTATTACCAATTCTATTCCAATTCTTTTTTTTATGCCAATTTTTAATTTTTAATTTCATTGATATAATTAATATTATTATGCCAGTCATTACAATTTCATTTGAATTATTTATAATAAATTTCACATATAAATTGTGTACTTGAGCCACTGTTTTGCGTCCGTTTTGGCCCTGGCAGAATACCAGCGTCACAGATTCGTCTGTGACATTGCTGAGTCAGGGCCATTTCATTGCCGTGGTACAGTCACATAACCACACAGCTGTACGTATTGTTAATTGCCTATCTATGTTTTTGAAAAGTGCTGTCTATAAAATTTGATTTTTGTTGTAATTATTTTATGTGCGTGTACCATGTCACCTGAATAAATGATTTATCTATCTATCTATCTAATATATTGAAAAATCCGAGCTGCCCCAGCTACCCTCGACAGCGCTTTGAGTATCTCTTTTCAGGAGATTCGGAGATCTCACACGGACTCACTCTTAGCTACATCAAAGCACAACACCTCGGCATATGAGCACGCCTTCAGGTTGCAGGCGGCCCGACTGTGGAATGCCCTTCCTTGCAATACAAAAGACAGTGCCACTCTTTTCTCTTTCAAAAACCGGGTAAAAGAGCACTTCCTCTCTCTTTCATGATAGTAGTTATATGTATATTATAATTATATGAACAGGTTTATGTATATATTTTTACTTATCTAGTAGTTTGGTATATAGGTATTTTACTTTCCATATTTTATAGATATTTAATTTATTTATTAATTATTTATTTTAGATAACTTATTAGATATTGTGCACAGCCTACCCATGTATGGTATGTGTGGTGTGCATGGTAAATTTTCCTATCATGCCTTGGTTTGCTTGAAGAAATCTCTTTTTAGAGATAAGCTCGCCTTTGTACATATGCTTTCCACAAATGTACTTTTTATTTTTCTTTGTGCAATAAAGAATTATGAATGAAAGTATTCAAACATAAGATGGCTATCACTAGGTATGGATAACATCAATGAAGAAGACTTTGCAAACCTCAAACTCAGAAACGTACTAGAATTCACTAAAAGAACAAGGAGATTTGGGGAGGTAAATCGGTTGAGTCAAAGGTAACCGGTGCTCAAACATTGAGAATTGGGTGAAATGGTCACAATAGAGGACCAATCACCTGCCTGTGTTCAGTGGGCGTCACAACTCACATAAGCGTCACATAAGGATGAACATACTTGACGCAGATCATAGTTTTTCTCATATGGGGTAGCAGAGGCCCATTAAATAATGTATCCAAATCCCTTAAAACTTTTATTTACCTCCAACAATGATAAAAGTTAGGTAATGATAATGTGTAATTTTGTATACTTCCAATACTTTTACCCTTTATTTCCACCAAATATAGGTAGACAATAGAATAAAAATAAGAATACTGCAGTAAATGAGCTACATATTTGGGAAACAAATACATCCTTCTCCAATTGATATTGCAGGAAAAAATACAAGCCTGAGAAGAAAACACTGGTTACAAAGTCTGTGTGGCTGAATGGTTAAATTATTTCGCGCCGCTATATCAAGCACACAAATAGCTAAAATGATAGCCAACCTCCAATATGGAATTGCTTGTGTTATTAATATGCCTTACCTCTCTAACTTTACAGAGAACGGCGTGTCGGAGCCGTGCCACGCGCAACTCGAGTTTCGCGTGTACCTGGTGTCCTGTGCCACCGGCACGCACACGCGGGAGGCGCGGGCTCTTCGCTTCTGGTTCAAGCCCCAACTCACACCCCGGGAGAGGCCTTATGAGGCGCAGGCGTTCTTTAGAGAGCTGGTCAGCCCTCTGGACTTTCCTAAAGGTGTGTTTTTGTGACTAGGGCTGGCAGTGCACTAGGGGTTACACGCTCACCCTAATCACGAACCCGGTGCTGACTATGTACCAATAAGTTATGCGTCGCGAATTTCAACCTTATGCCATGATAAGAACATGCAAAATGAATGTATCAGAGTTTGTATTGAGGGTGTCCTTACCCGAGCGAGGGTAAGGACACCCTCAGTAAACAAAAGATCTAACAGTGTTCGAAAAATGTGGAAATCCTACAACGATACCAAAACTTCATCTTAAAGCCATCATCAACGCACCATGGGTCACCAAAAATTAAGGAGTACACAAGTACCTACAAACGCTAACAGTGAAGGATGACAAAAATCTATGGGAAGGATCGATACACACCAAAACGAGCTGGCCTTAGCACTAAGCGCTTCGATAATAAGATTGAAGAGAAAACACATGGGACACCATATGATCCAACTCAAACTAAACTAGGCAACCCAACAATAGGTAGCTCTATTGTTGGGTTGCCTAGTTCAACCACGCCTTAAAATCAAAAACAACGACTGCTTATGGTGATGGCATAGCACCAATAGCAACTTGGCATAAGAACGTAAAAAAATAAGCGAAAAAATCTTGAGGAAGCCTTCATATCTTCATAGATGCGGCGTGCTGCGGTTCCATGTCACGCAGAATTGACTGTTGAATGTCGGGCTAAACGCAAATCTGGATATCTGCAACCCCGCTTGGGAAAATGCCATGGCGCTAAGTTACATTCACATAGAAAAAAGAGATCTAAGCAAGTCCAATTTTACGAGACAAAGAATGTAAACAAACTTTCAGTGGTTTAAAACATTTTTATTTGAAGAAACTATGTTCAAATTTTAACTTCATATTCTAATAAACGGCGCCTATATTAGACGAAGAGCCCGAACCAATCGCGTTTACGACAAAACTATCTATTGATTTATAAAAATTAAAAAAAACTGCTATAAAGCAGTTTTTTTATTCTCTACTTTTGTGATGATTTACATATTTTCGCCAATTGTCAGCAGATACATTTTGGATTCCTTCTTGGACCAATTTTTCGAAATCTCCAAATTTAAATGAGGTATTATTGCGAGCTACGAGTCCCTTCACGTCAGCCCACACGAGTTCAATGGGATTGAGCTCGCGATGATAAGGTGCATGGCAGCCTTAGGACTTCCAGGACTTCCACCTTATATTTTTTTGCGAGCTCATCCACAGCGTAACTTTGGTAGTTCGCCTTTATCTCGTTCACATTCTTCAAAAGTTCTGCCTTCACTTTTTTATCAAAGCTTACTCTCTTTACTTGCTTTCTCCAAGCAGTGGTGATTAGTTTTTCTTGGCGTCTTGAGTGGTAAGGAGCATTGTCCAGTACCACTATCGCATTTTCACTAAGTTTCGGTAAAATTTGCGGTATTCTCAAACCACCGCTCAAAGGGGAATGCGTCCATTATCTCGTGCTAATCACCTGTTTTTTATTCAAATACATCATCAACACCCTCTACGAAGCCATTTTCATTTCCCATATGTACCATGCTAACCGCTTTTGAGGTTAATTTTGCCAGTGTCAAGTGTATTTGAAGAATCGCAATTTGGTCAGCGGATGCACCCCTACACTTCACCTTACTGCCTTACTGGATACCATCATCCCTGCCGTCCTGCCGTCCAGCGGCGAAGATACCCCAAGGGAGTGCTATTGCCAGACATTCATTAGAGGTCCCAGGGTCAACGCCCGCTAGGAGGGGATATGGAAAAAAATATGCCCAGGTTTAGATATTTATATGTAATTTCGTAATTTCTTTATTGTACTATACAAGACAGTGAAACAGATAACTTATCTTATAATAGAAAAAACATGTACCAAGGCGGGATTATCTCTCAAAAGAGATTTCTTCCAGCAATCCAAGATGGTAGGAAAGGTGTTGGTTGAGCGGGGGAAGACCTGCGCGTACAATAAAACTATAAATACTACGAGTAATATATACTACAAACAAAATTATACTGATAACCCTAATTGCTAAAAATAGACTGCATACACAATTACTTAAATACAACGTAACAATATGAACAAACCGTATAATCTAACTGGAAAGGGAGACATAGTGCTTCTTTAGCCGGTTTTTAAATATATTTAGAGATCGACTGTCCCTGATAGTGCAAGGAAGCTCATTCCACAGTCGTACGGCTCGGATTCTGAACCCGTGCTCGTAGGCTGCAGTGGAGCGATCTGGAGCTTTGAGCGTAGACGCCATATGAGTTCTCCGAGGCCTGCATGAAGAAAGAAATTCGAAGCGATCACGTAAGAAGTTAGGGTAACGTGGGTTCCACAAAATATTATAAAGGAAACACAGGATATGAGAGTCCCGTCGAAGCCGAATCGGTAGCCACTTCAGCTCCGAATCCGAACCGAATCCCGAGATTTTGAAGTCGTTCGAGTTTTTTCAGTTGTTCTTCATTTGCGCTGACCCAGCAAACATCAGCTTAATCAATGAGGGGGAGAAGAAGGGACTGAGCGAGAGTTATTTTGGTCTGGCGAGGAAGAAAGTTCTGAAGTCTCCTGAGGGAGTGAGAGGTTGCGTAAACGTCGCGTCGCCTGCTGACCTCATTAACATCGATTGACCAGGACAATTGATTATCAAATATGACACCCAGGTTTTTAGCTTTATCGCTATACATGATTACAGTATCGTTATAAGTTACAGAAGGGACAGACGATTGCTGCAATGTGTTTAAAGAGTGTCTGGTACCTATAATCATGGCCTGGGACTTATTCGGATTAACTAGCAACCCAAATGTGTGTGACGTCACTCCCATAGAAATATCTAAGACGTCTGGATCCCACGACACAGGAAGTGCATTCTTAAATCTTTTTTTATACAATTCAAGGAGCTACTGAAAAAATCAATTTCACCAAGCCCATTGTTGTAGGTAATACAACTACGTCTAAGAAAACTTCTTCTAAGAGACATAACAACTTCTACTAAGCGCAATCGAGAAAAGGTTTTTATTACGACAGCCGCGTTCCTGCCTACGAGTTACACGATAAAGAATATATGTATCGTAAATGTAAGTAGGAAAGTGACTACCGTTTCAAACGTCTTGAGAATTTTTTGTTGCTCTTAGCACTACCCAGGAGAACGTGTAGGATGTTGAGATCCAAATATTTCTTACGGAACGGACGTGAACAACCCCCGGCCCAAATGTTGATATCTTCTGTAATGACAGATTTCCTGTACCACGAATCACGCAACTATAGTCTTCGTTGACCAACTGACAACATTATTGAGCACGGGCGAGAAGACAGATAATAAATGCTCGCTATCGCAATGTAACTCAGTAAAGGTCAGATTGTATATGTCGCAGTTAGTTGGTTAAATCAGACACTTAACTAACTCTCTAGACCGTTGTTTAAATACCGACGTTTAACCAAGTCACTAAAATTCCGTCAGACAATTCTTTCATGTTCAACCTAACACGAAGGATAAAGGGCGCTTCTCTTCGCTCACCCCCTTTACCCTCATCTAAGACACCGCAATGTTTTGCCCTGTGCAAATCAGCTGTTGTCGTGACGCCATCTTGTTTTCCAGATTGTTAAACGTTTTCGACAATGCTTTATTTAAATCAAAATGCTCTAGTGACTTGGTTAAACGTCGGTATTTAATTAACGGTCTAGAGAGTTAGACAAGTGTCTGATTTAACCAACCAACTGCGACATATGCATTCTTTATCGCGACAAATTGGCATTCCTTTAGTGTGAAATCAAAAGCATTGTTTGTACTTGTGTGTAACTGCTCATTTTTTGTGTTTGCAGACTATGTGGGCTTCATAAAGAAGATAATGAAGCTGATGCAGCACAAATACCACCAGCTGAGGATATTGGAGGTGGAGCTGAGGCAGGAGGGGGCGGGGTCGCCGCCGCCGGGTTAGTTTACTATGTATCTAAATTATTTTGAAAATTGGTCAGGTGTGAGTCAGACTCGCGGTTTCCGTGCCATCGTACAAAAAATACGTAAAAAAGTTGCTAAAACGCTAAAGTTTTATAAAATTGCGTGTAATCACTATGTTTTCTGCAGCGGCAACAGAAATACACGTTCTCGTATTCTGTGTGTTTCGACTTCGACTATATACCCGTTACCGTTCATGAGGGTAGTGATAGGGTCCCGTTGGCACCCTTCGGGTACTGAAACCTAACTGCGCGTTTTACAATAGAACCTATGGCAACCTGATAACAGTTCCAGATTTCAGATTTCCTGCACATGGGTTGGCACATAGATATGATTATAAATATTTTTATATTATTTACCATGGGGTCATTTACATATTGGCACATACATTGCTTCTGGCCCCACACTAGGATACCCTGTGTCGTGGGAACAAGAAACAACGACGTCACACACATACTCTACTATAAACATCCGAGACCTGGTTTTTTTTCTTTATCCCCCCGCCGGGGATCGAACCCGGGACCTCTCGCATGGCAGGCAAAGCCACAACCACAGAGGTCATTGATAACTCGCTTTGTTGTCATGTTTGTTGACCTGCATAGAAAACACACTGGTTATTTTAAAACAAATAGGGAGTTGCAGGCTTTGATGATAAAAAAAATAACACCCTCGACACGAAAATTAAGTGTTAATTTGGCTGACTAGTTTCCTTGTTAAGCTGATAACTTTCAAACCACTAAACTGATTTTAATAATCATGACTCAGAACCATCGCAGGGAAGTCTACTTACTACCATTTACAGAAAACCGCATTAAGGTCATCGCTGACATAGGCGACCCTGCTCCCACCCGCCAAAAAATATTTATGAATATGTGTTTAGGTTGTTCTTTGTAGGTACACTTTACATTATTGACATAACTCAGCAAACAGCTCGCTCTTGCCCCAAATGTACCACTACAGTATAGGTACACATATCTACAGAGCACAACTAAAATACATATTTGAATGAATATTTTTTGCCAATAGGGAGCGAGGTTCTATAAGACAGTGATGACTTTTAAAATCTGTCCACGCGTTTGATCGCTAGATTGTAACGGACAAACACATACCCGCACAGACTGTCCAACAGACGCTTCAAATTTATAACACCCCTATTTTTCGTCGGGGCTTTAAAATAATGACAATGGGTAAAGTTATATAACAATTATATTGATATTTCTCTTAATTATTATAATAACATGTATTTGTTTGTGTATTTTATCGTACAGAAGCGAATGGCGTCATTACGTGTAAGAGCCTTATTTACGTCTTATGTAATGGTTGTATGTATTATTCACTATTAAGTTTACGCATGATATTTGAGTTTTGTTGATACCTGCATACATTCTAGCTAGACATGTAGAAGTATGATTGTTATCAAAATACCTCCAAGCCTTTGAGTCTCCTATACACTAATTTACTCACAGACCTTGACTATCCTAACTATAGTAATGCTAAAGTGTTAAGAAGTTGCTGTATAGATAGTTTTGTTGTGACTGTATCGTATTTGAGTGATGGTTACTTAACAATCTTGTTTTATATTTCAGTTTCTTATACACGTGTATATGTCACCGTAAGATAGTCAAAACCGTCAGTTAATCAACTAACGGTTTTTTCTCTCGTAAGTTGGTCAACTATCGACAGATAGTAAACTGTAGCGTACTGCGTACTATATGACGCGGTAGTTGATCAACTAACGGTTAAAACCGTAAAATATTAAACTGGTTTAAACTTGAATTGCAAACGAAGTATCAGGGCAAACACTGCGGTAGCTTAGGTGAAGACTAGAGGAGGCGAGCGCAGCGAAGCCCCCGAATAGTCTTCGTGTTAGGTTAATATATAAGAACAAAAGAAACGTAAATTCTAAACCCTGTCGGTTTACTATCTTTAGTTGATCAACTGACGGTTTTTACTATCTTCCGGTGACATATATACCTCGCGCCACGAATTAAGAGCGCTGGGCGACGTTGGCGGGAATTACTGCGCATATAAACAGGTATTGAAAAGTGACTACTGCGCATTCAAGGCCACCGCTCATAACTCGTGGCGAGGTATACCTAGTTGAAGGGTGATTGTTTTCTGCTACTCACGAAAATAAGATAATTGAAGTATAAAATCCGATTTGTGCTGTTCGTTCGACTCTACCATATTTATTTAAATAATAAACGTACCTTATACTATAACTACTCCTTGCATTGCATGTTATATGCCACTATACAGTATGTATTGTACTGAATTCTATAAAGTTTATAGTTAGTAAGGTATTCTGAACCCTAGCTTTCAACAAATGAAAACGGCAGTCCATTGATCCTGGATGTAGTAGTAGATAGCCATCTTTGTAATAGATAGCCGCCGTTTTGGCCCTGGCAGAATACCAGCGTCACACATTCATCTGTGACATTGCTGAGTCAGGGCCATTTCATTGCCGTGGTACAGTCACATAACCACACAGCTGTACATACTTTTAATTGCTTATCTATGTTTGTGAAAAGTGCTGTCTATAAAATTTGAATTTTGTTGTAATTATATTATGTGCGTGTACCATGTCTCCTGAATAAATGATTTATCTATCTATCTTTCTAAATTCATAAGTCGGTCTTCTATGGTAAATACGCACTAGGACTGTCCTTTTTTACAAACACTCCTGTCTTGCCTAGGTTTGCTGGAAGAAATCTCTTTTTAGAGATAAGCTCGCCTTTGCCTATAAAATTAATTGTAACTGTCTGTTTATCTATGTTTTCTGTGCAATAAAGAATATGAATATGAATATGTAAATGTAACCGAAATTGAATGTTTTCAGTATTTATCGAGGAAAGCGCCGTGAACCAGACCCCCGTGATATCGGAACAGAGAGTGCTGGACATGATCGAGAATGCCTACCCGAACCCACTGCGAGTCGACGACTTTGTGACGTAAGTAAACGTCTGCAAAAAATGTTTATTGCACTATTAAATATAGTTGGCTTTAACCACTTGAATACCACCGGCGTTAGATGACGCCACTTTTCCGTTATAGGTCTTAAATTTTATTACCATGGCATAAGGTTCAAAATCGCGACCCGTCCCAACTACCCTCGGTTGTTGAGAGTTTAATACATACACATTATAATACGTCGTAAATTACGTTGTATGGAATGCATTGCTGGATTAAAATTCCGTCAAAAATGTCTGATACATTTTTGACGGAATTTTAATCCAGCAATGCATTCCATGCAACGTAATGTACGTATTATAATGTGGGTTTTCTTTTCGCGGAATTGAACATTGGAATCTATAACTTATTGAATTAAAAAAAAAGGCTCTAGCTAGCTATCCCCAGTGCATTGGCCTTACTCCTACATCAAAATTTAAAGTTTTTATCTCACTTGGAATTCGAAAATGTAATGTATCACATCTTCCACAGCACGGGTAAATGGGCCAAAGCGGACGTCAAGGATGCCCTCGAGTCGCTGGAGGAGAAGGGGCTGACCCGCGCCATGTCCGACGGACTCTACATCCGCCAGCACAGCGTCGACACTCAGGTCACTAAGATACAGTACACACACAGCGCGTTACTGAGTACATCTCGGGTGCCCTCAAGTCGCTGGAGGAGCAGGGGCTGACCCGCGCCATGTCCGACGGCCTCTACATTCGCCAGCACAGCGTCGACACTCAGGTCACTAAGATACAGTACACACACAGCGCGTTACTGAGTACATCTCGGGTGCCCTCAAGTCGCTGGAGGAGCAGGGGCTGACCCGCGCCATGTCCGACGGCCTCTACATCCGCCAGCACAGCGTCGACACTCAGGTCACTAAGATACAGTAGACACACAGCGCGTTACTGTGTACATCTCGGGTGCCCTCAAGTCGCTGGAGGAGCAGGGGCTGACCCGCGCCATGTCCGACGGCCTCTACATCCGCCAGCACAGCGTCGACACTCAGGTCACTAAGATACAGTACACACACAGCGCGTTACTGAGTACATCTCGGGTGCCCTCAAGTCGCTGGAGGAGCAGGGGCTGACCCGCGCCATGTCCGACGGCCTCTACATCCGCCAGCACAGCGTCGACACTCAGGTCACTAAGATACAGTACACACACAGCGCGTTACAGAGTACATCTCGGGTGCCCTCAAGTCGCTGGAGGAGCAGGGGCTGACCCGCGCCATGTCCGACGGCCTCTACATCCGCCAGCACAGCGTCGACCCTCAGGTCACTAAGATACAGTACACACACAGCGCGTTACTGAGTACATCTCGGGTGCCCTCAAGTCGCTGGAGGAGCAGGGGCTGACCCGCGCCATGTCCGACGGCCTCTACATCCGCCAGCACAGCGTCGACACTCAGGTCACTAAGATACAGTACACACACAGCGCGTTACTGAGTACATCTCGGGTGCCCTCAAGTCGCTGGAGGAGCAGGGGCTGACCCGCGCCATTCCGACGGCCTCTACATCCGCCAGCACAGCGTCGACACTCAGGTCACTAAGATACAGTACACACACAGCGCGTTACTGAGTACATCTTGGGTGCCCTCAAGTCGCTGGAGGAGCAGGGGCTGACCCGCGCCATGTCCGACGGCCTCTACATCCGCCAGCACAGCGTCGACACTCAGGTCACTAAGATACAGTACACACACAGCGCGTTACTGAGTACATCTCGGGTGCCCTCAAGTCGCTGGAGGAGCAGGGGCTGACCCGCGCCATGTCCGACGGCCTCTACATCCGCCAGCACAGCGTCGATACTCAAGTCACTAAGATACAGTACACACACAGCGCGTTACTGAGTACATCTCGGGTGCCCTCAAGTCGCTGGAGGAGCAGGGGCTGACCCGCGCCATGTCCGACGGCCTCTACATCCGCCAGCACAGCGTCGACACTCAGGTCACTAAGATACAGTACACACACAGCGCGTTACTGAGTACATCTCGGGTGCCCTCAAGTCGCTGGAGGAGCAGGGGCTGACCCGCGCCATGTCCGACGGCCTCTACATCCGCCAGCACAGCGTCGACCCTCAGGTCACTAAGATACAGTACACACACAGCGCGTTACTGAGTACATCTCGGGTGCCCTCAAGTCGCTGGAGGAGCAGGGGCTGACCCGCGCCATGTCCGACGGCCTCTACATCCGCCAGCACAGCGTCGACACTCAGGTCACTAAGATACAGTACACACACAGCGCGTTACTGAGTACATCTCGGGTGCCCTCAAGTCGCTGGAGGAGCAGGGGCTGACCCGCGCCATGTCCGACGGCCTCTACATCCGCCAGCACAGCGTCGACACTCAGGTCACTAAGATACAGTACACACACAGCGCGTTACTGAGTACATCTCGGGTGCCCTCAAGTCGCTGGAGGAGCAGGGGCTGACCCGCGCCATGTCCGACGGCCTCTACATCCGCCAGCACAGCGTCGACACTCAGGTCACTAAGATACAGTACACACACAGCGCGTTACTGAGTACATCTCGGGTGCCCTCAAGTCGCTGGAGGTGAAGGGGCTGACCCGCGCCATGTCCGACGGCCCCTACATCCGCCAGCACCTGTCTTATCTTTTCTGATGATCGCGCTGAATATGCTATGGGTGGTATTTGTTCCGATTTAATACGTTGTGCTGATGATTTTGATACAGTATGCTGCTCGATTATATGCACTGATGTGCCTGGCTCCGTTCGTATTAGGCTTAAGACAACGTCATCATCAGCAGTTCTAGGTCTCCCCGCAACGAAGCCAATCGTTCCTGGAAGTGAGCCTTCGCCACCCCCATTGACGACTCTTAAAATAATTTTGTACGTTGTCGGTTTGCGGTTTGGAAACCTTTCAACATGAAATCGTACAGCTCTTCTTGCTTTATAAGTTACAATGCCTCTCGTGGAAACTTACCTGTGGAGTGGAGTCTCACCATAAATTAAGTGATTATCGGTGTACTCACTATGAGAGTATTGGGCAGTACGACGATTTTCCATAGCTGCTTGGCAGAACTACAAAGCTCTTCAATGCCAAAAAAGCAGTTTCTATATCAGATAGTTTTTTGTTTTTTTTTTTTCTTTGGAAGAGAAAAAAATTGTATTACCCATGCGCAGTAGTCAGACCTCCTTGCTATGTCCGGGTCCCTACACATTGAGCGGGCATCAGCTTGTGTAGTATACAGACTAAAAACGACCCCTGTTTTTTGTGAAGCAGTAATCGTTAGATGTTACTACAAATCATCGTCATGGTCACTTTTTAAACTTTTAAAAATGGTTCGAACCAAGAGAATAACCAGAGTGCAAAGAAATGTCAAGTAAAAGATCAAATATCGACAGCCAGTTTAAAGAAGAAAGAAGTCTGATATAACCTGTGCAACCGCATGTGCGGCGATGCCAAGCGACGCCACATGCACGAGCGTGTAGAGATGTACACCCCAGCTCAAGTCTGTGTGTCATTAAAACCCTTGGTGTTGGCAAGTCCCAGAAATCTTCTTCGGGTAATGTCGATCTCAGCTCTCAACCAGTTTGTCTCTTGTTCCCTCGTCGTGATGGGCCCTGCTGCTTATGAGGCAACCCTTCGTCTTCTACGGTTTAGGGCTGCAGCCCTACGAGGCTAAAATTGAATGGTGAGATGCAGTCACCGTTCAACTTAGGCACGTTGGAATCGGCGCAGTTAGAAAAGCAGTGCTAGCTATCATATCCAAAGCTGCTAGTGGCGACAAGCAGCCACCAGATGAGCCACAGCGTTCTTAAGAGTTGCTTCCTCCATTTACACTCGTCATCCCACTCCCCGAGTATTCCAATCCCTCCTCGTTCAAAGAGGCTCATATCTATCTTACCCATTCTCTTTAAAGTCCTTGAATCCATAGTCCACTCCAACTCTCCTCCTACCTTTCATCAAACAATCTATTCTTAGGGTTCAGACCAGGGCATTATACTACCACAGTCTACTGAAAAAACTCGAACGCCTTCAGAATCTCGGGATACGGTTTATCTATGTGCTGCGCTAATTCGACCATGTCTCTCAATATCGCAAAAAGTTGGGGGGGCTTCCGATTCGTCGTCGCCGAGACTCTCAATTGGAAAATCCGCGTTACCCCAGCTACCTTCGAGACCGCTTTAAATATCTATTTTTAGGAGATCGGCACCGGAGATCTCCCACGGTCTCACTCTTACTCTTATCCACACCAAGGCGCAACACTTCGGCATACGAGCACTCCTTCAGGTTCCAGTCGGTCCGACTGTGGATCGCACTTCCTTGCAATATATGAGACATTCCCACTCTTATCTCTTTCAAATACTGGGTAAAAGAGCACTTCCTCTCTCTTTCGTGATAGTAAGAGTATTTTATATTATTACTATATGAAAACTATGTGTACAGGTTTATGTATGTATTGGTACTTATTTAGTGGTTTGGTATATGAGTATTTTATTTTCCGTATTTTATAGATATTTACTTTAGTTGTATTTTATTATAGATAAGGTCAGAAATTGTGCACTGCCTACCCTTTCATGGTACATTCTCTATTATGCTCTGGTTTGCTGGACGAAATATCTTTTTAGAGATAAGCTCGCCTTTGGGCATGTTTCCCTTAATGTAACTATGTATTTAAATATCTGCGTGCAATAAAGAATTATAAACTTTCTAACTACTGAACCGAATTTAATAAAATAAATCTAAGAACTATCGCAGGGAAGTCTACTACCATATACAGAAAACCAAATAAAAATCCTTCCACGTATTTGCCCGCTAGGGTGCCACGGACAGGCATAAAGATACACCGACAGACGCTTCAAACTTCTGGTTTGGTCGAGGGGGCTTAAAATGGCGTGGCAAAATGTTATGTTCGTCCCTCAGGTGGTGAAGCAAATGCCGCAGCTGTGCTCGTCCCGGCAGCCAAGCATAGCGGTCGTGACCGCACTGTATTGCGAGAAGCAAGCCGTCGACGCCATGATGGAACAGCAGGAGACCTTCGTCAGGTATACTACTGTCGGTGAGTCAATCTACAGTGCAACCTATAATACCAACTCTATTCTAGCTAAAAGAAGCTGTACTTGACGAACCTAAGAGACCCAGTAGAATAAAGTCTTATTAGGGGTTATTCATTATCGACTTCGACGGGATTATTTTAACCGACTTAAAAAAATCGTCGGGATCTTTTATTTACCGACTTCACAAAAGGACGACTTTACAATTCGGCGGGATCATAGTTGTTTTTTTTATGTATGTTCGTCGATTTTTCTAAGACGGATGGGACCTTGAAAAGTTTTTTGAAAAGGTTTAACTTCCGATTAGTCCCATTTTCATCAGTTCAGGATCCTGGAGAAATCGAAGGGACTCTTAAAATATTATAGGTAGAGTTATAGCGATTTTGTAATTTTCATAGTAGCCCGTGTATTGTCAAAATCAGAGAGGTTGACATTTTAGGTTTTCAAATATCTGAGAAATCAATATTTTTTTAGAAGAAAACTAACAAGAGCAGTATGTTGTATCAAATACCATTTAACTTTTCTGTGAAGAGGCGCGCACAAAATACTATAATTTTCGAATTATACCTGTTAATAAGAAAAATGGCAGAGTCATAGGTCATTTCGGGAACACTTTTATTATTTTTTTATCAATAATATTAACCAACCTATTTTAAAATCTCCTTCAACGATTTGTAATAAACCTGTTTCTAAATAAGAAAATGTTGTTATTTTGTATATTTTTATAATTAAAATACTCATTTTTGATATTCATGTCCATACATTTACAATTGGTGTGAATTCTGATCCTTGATTTCAATTTATTGCATAAATTCTTGCACTACGTTTTTTATTTATGACATAAATACAATTGTTCTATAGGCTATTTTATGTTGTAATGCAATATTAAATTATAACTTTACTAATTAGTGATATAATTACCTTTTTGTGGCGTTCCCGAAAATGATGGGGGTGTTCCCGAAATGACAGTGCAGTTCCCACAATGACGTTAACGTTCTCTGAATGACCGTAACACTCTGTTTTTGGAATACATAACGTTTTTAAATAAAACCCATACACAGTATTATACTTCTCTTTATTGTATTAAGGTAACGAGTTACATGAGTATCAAAATTAAATCTTAATAACTAATAAACTTTGTAGTTTTAATCAACAAAAACGTATTAGGAAAAAATGCACTTCTATCATTGCGTCAATCACATCACAGGCTCTAAGCCCTGGTTAAAGATGTTTGTTTTAAATTTAGCTGTTTTAAATTAAACAGGCATTAGAAATAACATGCATAATCAAAAAATATCACGAAGTATTTCAGTATTTGTACTTAAAGAGTAATTGTACTTAAAGTCTCACAGTTCCACACGAATACTATCAATATGACAAAAACAAAACAGAAAAATCAATAGACATAACAATGCTTAAAATACAGTTTTAAACATTGTGATAAAAAATAAACAGTCAGTCTTTACCTTTAGGCATAACATTATTACTTACTACTTGCACAATTAAATAACATCTACATATCACAAAGTAACTTGAGTATCAAAGTATCGCTTAAAGTCTATAATAAAGACTTCATCATAGGAGATATATGAAATATCGTTTTGTTCAATTTTGAATATGTTTGCTGACTCCCGTTGATTACGGAGAAAGGTGACTTTTATTTCGCCATCTTCATCAACGGAGGTGTCAGCAACCGCAACGTACCTATAACTATAATTTTTGTTTTCAATTGGAACATTTACTAGCATAAATGTCTTTGGGCATATCATGCTTGGATGTAAGTCCTCGTTGTTATTTCCGTACGATGTACCAGCACCAAGATCGTTATTCTTTCCATGAAGTCGGTCTGAAACAGTCTGAAGATTTTCATCATCTGAAGTATCTGATCCGTATACGGCGTGGTAAATACTTTCCCTATTGACGTAAAGAGGATTCAGACACTCTGGATCTATATCTTTCTCTAAATCCATAATTTCAGACGGTTCTGCACTTTCTCTACCTCTATCTTAGACTGAAAATGCCTGAAGTTTAATTTCTCGCAACAACTTTGCACACTGATATAGGAGTATGGAGACATCAGAGGCTTCCTGCCAGACAATCTTAGTTACATTCATGATTCCGGGGATCGCATCTATCTTTTCAGGTATTTTGTTTTTGGCTGCAACTATTTCTTCGTCGTGGAGTGAAACAGTTGAATTTTTTAAAACACGGACAAAATGTGCAGCTGTGTTGACATCGGTTCCTCGCAACACGTGTTTATCAGCAGATCTTTTTAATGCTCCTCCTACACCATCCATTGGCCCTTTACCGTGACCTGGTTCACTGTATGTCCATGTGGAAGTAGTTATTTGCGGAAATTGCTCTATTAAGGTTTTAATCCATAAGTAAATGTTAGTGCGTTTTCGATATTGAGATGTGGGCCCGTCTGAGAATACGTATAGGGTGTTTACGTGAGGTCTGGTACTTAATAATTTCTTTAGCGTTGATTGCAGATGACCCCATACAGCATGAGCCTGATGGTCCAAATTGTCGCTCACAGTGGCAATTGGAACAGTTTCTGAAGACTTATCTGTTTTGGCATACAAAACGCCTGTGTGGATCGATAATTGGCCTTTTGAAGCTCCGAATCTGATTGATTGAATCTCTTTCCCATATTTTGTCATATAGTTTTCAGCGAAGTCAATTTGAATCATTATCTCTGTTTCTTTCAAATTATCTTTTAGTTCCGTTTTGGCCTTTAAATTTTCGCTTATTCCATAGAGATGTTTTTTCATTGAAGGAATATCCTCAGCCAAAGACTTTCTCAAATCATTCACTGTGCTTGTGATCGTAACTTTTTTGGTGAGTTTGACGGTTTTCTTCTCCCCTTTTATCATTCGGTCTTCTTTTGTTACTTGCCACTGAAAATATTGGACGGTATCTTCATTACTCTCCAATCCCAATTTGATCTCTTTGCAGTCACCACACAAACCAAACATGCAATCATAGCATTCAATGTCACAACTGTACGCTTTTATACATTGAGAGGTAGTACTGTGCGGCATCTCTCCTAGGCGGTTCAGTTTGCTCAATTTGTATTCAAAATTTTCGTGCCTCACACAAAGACAAGTATCTCTATCCCTTTTTGTAGCTTGCACTACCCAATAAGGCTTTTCTCTCAAAAGTGTGGAATAAGATACTCGAATTCCAGTCTCAGCACAGAATTGGGGATGCAAGTTTTTAACAGTTTCTAGAAGCAACCGCTTTTGTTTTTCTCCCTTGAGGCAATCCTTTTTACCAGGACACATTCTGCTGACATCATCCCGTTCAAAAAACTTATGAATTTCTTCACGGATCTGATTATTCACCAAAAATGTTGGATGCCTTCGATCAGATGTTAAAATATTGGCATTGTTCTTATTGTTGCGGAGAAATTGTTTGGCCATATTATCCATACGGTATTTCTTGATACGGTTGCCACTGACGCACTTTTGGAACGCCTCCCGCTGTTTAGAATTTTTTGGTAATTTCTCAGCAGTGTCTTTTAACTGAGATTTCAAAACCTCTCCAAATAGTAGATGTCTACGAACTTGCGGAGTAACCAAACATTCTCTTGTCAATTCATCAACTTTGCGAGTTGGCGTATCATCAGCCCTCTTTTGTGATATTTTTTCTTCCCGTCTTTTGCTTCTTTGTACCCTTTTTCGTAACTGATCTATTGTTTTTTGCATGTCTTGTATTTTATGTTTCTGTTTTTAATGGTTTTATAAGCCCGCGTTCTGTCTTTTTTTACTCGTTTTCTTCCTGATATCTTCTTCAACACCGGCGCATGATTTTCCATTTCGTTTTCTGAATCTGGAGGGCTGTCAGCTAATGCATTAGCCAACATCTTTTTCTTCTGTCTATACTTTTTAGAATTTTTTTTCCACGTCTTTCTCTGTTTTTTTTTCTCTTTTTCAGTCATACTACTAACAGTCTTCACTTTATTTTCAGCTTTCTTTCTTTGGTAATATTCTTTATCTTTCAGTCTATTCATCTCTTTTTGTTCAGGTGTCATTTTATCCAAAAACTTGCGCTTCCTTACATTAGCCAATTCGCGTTGTCTTTTATAGGCTAAACTTTCCTGTTTATTTCGTTTTTTAGACTTTTTTTTCTCTTGATTTTTACTGATGTTCATACTCGCACCAAATGGAATACCTAAAAACAATTTTTTATGGTAAAAGACTTTTAAAAGCATTTTGAAAGTATGATTTTGTTCACAAATTATCATTTCGGGAACTCTTGTATCATTACGGGAACGCCAGCCTCATTTCGGGAACGCCCGTCATATACGAGAACGTTGCCGAAATGACCGTTCCCGAAATGATTATTCGATAAATAATTTCACGTCACGCTTGATGCCGCCATCTTAGATATTGGTTTTAGAGGTTATGACTGCATGAGCTGTAACAGTTATAAGAATATGGCAAAAAGTATGCAAATTTTCTAGAAACTAATTAGCAAACAGCGTTCCCGTAAAGACAGGGAATAAAGGTACCCTTCACAGATATGAAATTCAACGGTACTTACCAACAAAAACAATTGTTTTCTCCCGAGAACGCAACACACACCGGTTGCTGTGAGTAGCTAACTTCACACTGATGCTTCCTAACGTCACCTAGTGTACGTTGTTTTAATTATATCGACCGATTTCAACCGCGTTCACTAGATGATTCCATAAACGTCGGTCAGCATGGATTTGCCAAAATATGAAAAAATACAATTGAATGAATTTTATTTATAGCTGCATTATTAATTTCAATAATTTTCGAAGCTAATATCAAAATATGTATTTTTTTTAGTGGTGATTACAACCTTTTTTTACTTGTCTGAACTGTTAAACTTGGTATACGGACGCGATCCCGGAATGATATTTTAGGGTAGTTTTTCTTTATAATCACGTAAATTTTTATCTAAGACACATGATATTTTATGTGCCATGTAATTATGCACAGTACCTTCATTTTTAAATCAATATTTTGGTAGTATGGCGATATTTTCTTAGGTTTTTTTTTGTCGGAAGCATAATGTCAACCTCTCTGATTTTGACCACTCTTGAAGCATCATTTTGTGAAGTGGACCTGATGGCGAAGACCACAGATGGCCACCGGAACTGGTCATTACTAGGTATTAGGTATCCCACAGGTTGCGATATGGTTACTTTATTACGGTTGCTATGTATGTTATAATGAATACTCCTCGTAATGCATATAATGAAGTGGAGATGACGCTGATGTACCAGGAGAGCTTCTCAACAATGTATCAACGTCAAGTCAGGAATTGCGGGCTTATTCGCTAACTCAGTGATCATCACGAATGATGATCCGTATAAATTAAGAAGTTATTGGTGTCGTTAAATTATTTCGTGTAAAAAGGATATCAAATTAATTCGGCTAATATTAACCGACTTATTTTGATATCCTTGTTACACGAAATAATTGAACGACACCAATAACTTCTTAATTTATATGGATCGTAATTCGTGATGATCACTGAGTTAGCGAATAAGCCCCCTGATGATGGGATCATGGAGAAATAAGGGAACTTTTTGATTAATGAAGACATTTATGGGTATGCATTGAATCAAATAGGCGGTATTGAAGTGGGTATTCTCTAAATTTTTACTTTTTGTTTAAATTATGTTTGTTTTTTAGGGTTCCGTACCCAACGGGTAAGAACGGAACCCTATTACTAAGACTTCGCTGTCCGTCCGTCTGTCACCAGGCTGTATCTCAAGAACCTAGCTAGCTAGAGAGTTGAAATTTTCACAGATTATGTATTTCTGTTGCAGCTATAACAACAAATACTAAAAAACAGGATAAAAGAAATATTTAAGGGGGCTCCCATACAACAATTCTTTCAATACCACATACAAACTTATGGATGCACCTGGTTACGTACATGGAGTGTGAAAGTAACCGCACCAATAACTTTGTAAACAATATTTTGCTGTGTAAAATCCAAACTATTCACTCCACACCATCGCTTCCATTGAACGGTGGTACGGAACCCTTCGTGCGCGATTTAGACTCGCACTTGACCGGATTTTTTATGTATGTTCTGCGATTTCTCCATGACGGATGGACCTATTTAGAAAAACATTTTTATTTGTTGTAGAGGGATTACCTTCTGATAGGTACCATTGACATCAGTTCAGGATCTGATGATGGGATCCTGGAAAAATCGGGGGAACTCTTCAAATGCTATAGGCTATTGAAGTGGAACTAATGGCCAGCGGAATTGCTCAAGTGCTTAATATGTTGATATATGATTAGTTTATTACGGTTGCTATGTAATGCTAGTCATAATGCATGGTGAAGTGGAGTGCATGGTGATGGTGACCTACCAGCAGAACTTCTCAACAATGTATCAACGTCAGTGAGGACCTGATATGATAATGGAGAGATCGAGGGCACGCTTCAAATAATAAAGCGATTTATTTAGTTTTTTTTAAGTAACTCGTGCGTTTGAAGCTGCAACTCTCGGGAAGGATGTCATGCTAAAATGGAACTGATGATGAGGACTACAGGTGGCTATCGGAGCTACTCAATTCTAGAATAATTGGGATATGATTGTTTAAGTTGTTGCTAATCAAATAGGGTTTAATTGAAGTCACTTTTTTCTAAAGTTTTACTTTTTGTTTTCATTATTTATGTTGATTTTTATGTATGTTCCCCGATTTCTCCAGGACGGATAGACCGATTTGGATTAATTTATTTTGTTTTAACGGGTTTACCTTCCGTTTGGTCCCATTGACACCAGGTCAGGATATGATGAAATCCTGGAAAAATCGAGGTAACTCTTCAAATATTATAGGCAGACCTATAGCGACTTTTGTGTTTTTCATAGTAACTCGTGCATTTATTCTCGGCAAGAATCACTTTGTGAAGTGGAACTGAAGATGAAGACCACAGATAGCCACCGGAACTGCTTAATACTAGGTATCCCACGGGTTGCGAAATGGTTATTTTATTATGGTTGTTATGTTATAATGAATACTTGTCATAATGCATATAATGAAGTTGAGATAACGGTGATGTACTAGGAGAAAATCTTAGTGGTCAACTCCTGATGATGGGGTCATGGAGGAATCGAGGGAACTATTCAAATAATAAAGGCGCACCCTATAGCGATTTGGGTATTTTATAGTGCATTTGGAAGCTGCAGCTCTGGGAAAGTATGACTTGCTGAAGTGGAATTGATGATTGCCAATCAGATGGGGTTTGGTTGAAGTCGTTTTTTTCTAATTTTTGTTTAAAATATTTTTATTACCCACAATCATATTAAGGCGCAGTCGGGAAACAATGAGACCTGTAGCTGTCGAACCCTTTCACCCCCCAGACGTCTTGAACAAATGAATGGATGGACCCTTATCGGCGAACAGATTGCTGTGTCAGAATCAGTATGAAGATGTATTCATGGGAGTTCGAGTCAAGTATCATAATTTGTCGTGTTAACTCAATTGACCCTACAGTCATTGTGACCTGGACGAGCATTTAAAGTTTTAGATCATACACATTATGGTTTGTATGATTTGGCACTTCCAGCTTATCAGCAGGATACGGATTTTCGCACTAGTATTTCGTGTAAACTATCTTCATTACGCTTCCGTATCGTGTGAGGTAAGAAAATCCGTGGCGGGACACCGGATTATAATTTTAAAACTCATTGAAACTAGGTTTCAAAAGATGTCCATAATCGAGTCGCCCACTCTCTATTTCAAGATCGCCTTGTTTCTGTATGTTGTGCTTTGGTAGCGTATTAATTATAAGTGGTTTGACATAAGTTGCGTGGTATCCGGCATACATAAACATTAAAGTAATTCAAACATTTAAATAAATAAATTATATTGAAACACTACATTTCGGTCCCGAGCTGAGCCAGCGTAATGGAGTATGGCTCAATGTTACTCGTATACAGGTAAAGGCCTGTGGCCTTCGGTGGGAAGATTAATGGGCTTATTTTATTTTATAATATATTTAGGTCATATCATTTTCCTACATAAATAGTAACATTTGTACAAATGTACAATAATGTACGAGAATATTAAAAGTAATAAGAACTGAAGTTCTGTGTCGTACAATAGTACACAAAGCTAATAATACTAGCCATATTTATATTAAGGAACGACATACAACACGCAAACACAACGCATACAAATAGTTTCATCCTTACCGACAAGACACAGAGGCTCAGAAATAATGAAATAATTCGTCCAACGGAATGTGGAATCGGTGCTTACATCAGTGATGTAATAGGTACTCGTGGCCTTCGTAATACTAGCAATTGTAAGGTCACTTACGGCGTAGTTATGTAACTTTTTCTAAGACTAGTCTTATGAAATAAAATGGTATCTGTAGTCAACAGCTCCACTAGTAAAATCCTAACTTAATTTTTAGTATAATACTTCAATGCAATGGATAAAATGCCACGATACTCCTTGGTGATCCGCCTATCATAATCATACAGACGAAACTACTAAAGTTCTTCTACAAAAAACATGAGGTGACTTCATCCACCATAAATAATATACACACAAATGCGTATTAGGATATAAATCAATTCACTCCACTCAGATAAGCATAAGTGATATGAATTAAATCAAAATGGTACGAACACCATTATTCGACAATTGAAGCTAAGAGCTACAAAATTCGAAATCTAAATTGTGTTCATGCAACACAAACAAACAAAGTATAACTGTTCACTTAAAGTAGTACTCTGGATTATCAAGACTACCTTTAATACAATGGTAAATAATGTAAACATTGTACTTCTAATAACATTAGCGACATGTGCACTCGAGAACTACATATACTGTAAAGCTAAACATACATTACCAATGTGACACGGCTAAACATTAGTCATTGTCAGGTTTAGCGAATTCAAACTCTAATTTATCCACTCTCTCCACATCTCCGCTCACTGTTAAATATCTTATTTGGTCTAATTTGTGTTTTAAAGCTACATCATCAATTGGATTGTTCCATGCGAATATTTGCAGGGAGTCGCCGTAATCAGAGCCGAAACTGAAGTCGAATTTAAATTTATCTGCAAAAAAAATAAAAATACTATATTTAATCTATGGAGTACATACTTATATGTATATATTCCTCTCAGATCCTCTTCATACTCAGAATGTATTCTGAACTTATGAAATGATGGCCAAGATAATAGGTTTCAAAATAACATAGCTCATCAATGCAGCACTGGATAACTACTAAATTCAGTTTCCATAAATCGAAAACATATCCTTGACGTAGGTGTTTAGATCAAGGAATAATAAAATATGGATTTACCTTCTTCCAGAATATCCTCGGCAGGAATTGTTATTTGTGATGTTTCAATTCTTCCATTGTGTATTGTCCGTATGGAAAAGTTGTTCTCACTTTCAGCAAAGTTCGTTACTATTTGACAAGCAATGTTGTTGTAGTCTACAGAGTTATTTCCAGTTATTAAGTTGACATTTAACCTGAAATTTAAAATAAATAAGATTACAGATTTGTAATTGACTAAGTCAGACTAGGTCAGTTTAGCGTTTAATTAAATAGATTTTAATAACACCACAGGCTTTCCCCCTTTCATAGTTTTCTCGCTATCACTTACAGATAAAGGTATTCTATCACATTAGGAAATCAGACCATAAACAATTTCTTCTCGTCTGTCATCATTCTCATAAATCCTAGCAACTAAAATACCGCATAAGCCACAAGTCGCCCAAGATCCTGTGCTGTTATTAATCTGTGGCTGTGGTTCTATTAGTAGAACAGGGCGGCCACTTTAGTGTTTTGTCTGGGTAGACTTACTTAGGATTCCGTACCCGAATCTATCAGGCCTCAGGATCTATCTGTCACTGCTATGAAATTTAACCTTATCATTTTGGGTTTGTTGCAAGAAATCTCTTGTTAGAGATAAGCTTACATTTTTAAATGTCTTTTCTAAGAGTTTGTGATGTGTGATACGAAGAAACATACCTTAAGCAATAAAAAAATAAATTGTACGATGGCACTGAACCCTTCGTATGCGAGTCCAACTAGCACTTGACCAGTTTTTTATAATCTATTTGAAGAAAGAAAGACTCACGTTTGCCGGTCCGTCTTCACGTAGCCACTGACCATGACCCGGTCGCCCTGTTTGAGCGCCCTCGGTAGTACGAACATGATCTCGTTGTCGTACGTCGGCGCTGGCCACTGCGTCAGCTCCGAGACCTGGCCCGCTATGCCGTTTCCGTTTACTGTCGTCTGGACATACGACTCGGTAGGTTCACCGAGGACGCCGCTGCTGCAAAAAGAAGAGTTAATTTCGTTGACAAAATATAAATCTGTACATTGCCATTCTGTTAGTTTTTTTTTAAATGCGATCTTTTTAAATTTGCCTACACCACAAAGAACATACCTACAAATAACTTCATCAATGTCATCGTCAGTCAGCCCACATTCACCCACTGCTGGGTACAGATAACTTAAGATAAGCAAATATTTTACAATCGCAAGCTCTCTTCCATCAAGAGATCTCTTCCAGCAAACCATTGTTGGTCAAGAGAAGTAGTGGATTGCAAATCATCTTGGTCGGATTTAACGCGAGGTGAGAGGTGTATTGTATCCAAGGAGGGGAAGGGAAAACCCCACGGTGGGAAGTCCGTAACGGTTCAAAGCAAGTCGTCCATATCCTTACAATATTACATTATTATTATTACCTCGAGAATATTGGCATGACTAAATTAGATATAGGTACCAGCGATCGTTTAGGTAGTTAAGTGGCCCAACAGCACTAAATAAGTTACATTTATAAAAATATAGTGGTATGAAATGACACAGCGTTGCACTGTTAACATTCTGCAAAGATTGAATTGGCAACTTAATTTCAAGCAAAAGCAAATTAAGCAGGTTGAGACCAGCGTATAACCTGTCTTGTGGTCAGAGGACAATTGGCATAAAAATCAAATAAATTACGCGGTCAACTAGAATTTAAAACATTTTCTCCAAACACGACCCAGATAGGTACCTATGAAATAGTCTTTTTTTATTAAATTATTTTACCATTATCATATATTTTACTTCGCATTGTAGTTCGCATATTTTATTTGTAGGATGTTAAATGTCACTAAACAATTGCAATATTATGTCTTTTATGTCCATTGAAGACTACCACGAGCAGGTTCCAGGTAAACCAAGTTTTAAATACGGGGCTTTACTTGTTGGAAATGAATACAATAATAAATTTCATGGCACGGACCAGCCTCATGCACACGATATTTATTGGTACACGATATTAACATCAGAACCAGAATAGAATTGCGGTGAAAACCAAAATTAGGTAACAGCTAATATAATTGCAGTTCATTTATTAATAACTTTGGTTAATAATTTAATAATACTGGTTCTCTGCATACACATTTTTGCAAAATAATGCTTTTCACAAATACATCAACTAAACACAATTGCAAACAAGACTCGATAGAATAAATTGTTACCGATATTTATGTTATGATTGATTAGATATGTCATATAAATACACTTATGTATGATTCAATTGAAACAGATACCTACGCTATATGTACCGAGTATCTTATCTTTTACAAACTATCTACTCAACCACTCACAACACATTACAGCTCACCGTACCGGTGCCATTTCGATCGATTGAACCAACAATGTAGAAACATTTCACTCTCACACGCATCACATCTCTCTCACATCTCTCACTCACCACAGCGTACAGATAGGTATATTGATACAGCTGCAAATATTTAAAATAACAGGAAGAGGTTACCTACCGTGTTGGATATGTTTATATTGTCCGTCGACTAGCGTCTTTTTGGACCTATTACACTATTATTTAACTTGCCATTTAGAGAATCTCTTATCCAATATAAATGACCTCCATGATAATATATGTGTATACACTACACTGTCATTTAAATGGTAATTTATCTTGGATCCAATATAATTTTCTTGAACACATAACATAACTCATAGAGGTGAGATTGAAAGAACTATGATTGGTTGAACTATTTTTTTAGTACAGCAGTGTTGCCAACACTAATTTTAGAATTCCACAGCATATTGTGAACTTGCGTCCAAATGTCGTTATATCGTTATCGTCGTAACAATTCATTGCCGTAGAAAAACTTAAATGACAAATCACATAATTTTATGGACTATTTTTGTATCAGGAAATTATGATAATAAATAAGTGTCAAAATTCAATATACAGGCGAAACATTTAGATTGGTCAATATGGGAAAGTCTGAAACCATAAGACATACTAAGATCTGTTCTTAGGAACCATGTCATCGATTTTAGTAACAAGGAAAACTGCATTCATACATTTAAAAAAACTTGTACTCAGCTCGAAAATCGAACCAGGACATTTTGAAAAATAAAACTAACACGATTTCTATTTAAATAACAATTGTGTAGGTCTTAAGCAGTAAGTGTTACTAAGAAACAAGATGTTTAAAATTAATAAAATGCAGTTTTTATTTTTCTTTAATATATTTTAGTAGGTATTCAGTGTTTGAAAAACACATTTTCTGAACACATTGTATGTGTTCTTGTAGAACACATACATGAGAACACATACAAATACCTAGGCAAATTTTTAAGCTCACTTAATTATACCTAAGCAAAATTTTAAGTGTTTTTTTGTACCTTGGAGATAGCAAATGACCCCGCTATCCGCCATTTTAATTTGGCAAATGATGCACCAAACACCCTGTATTATCCATGATAAATTTGATTCAAGAAAAATCCTCCAGAATCCAGTGAAAGATTTTATGTTGAATGTTGATGCAGTGAATTACATTTTAATAAGATTCGGGCAGTCCTGAAAAAGGATGTTAGGTATGCTCGTCTATTCTCTATACCTATAGATATCGTGTAAATTATCTGAACACGTGCCCTGAGGTAGCCAAAACGGCAACAATAACTCGGCAACCCTACTTAACTGAATAGCGTGACGTGTGCGGTGACGCTTCGTTCGCGATGAGATAATATTACGGCTGAGCTGACATTGACATTTATTACAACTGCGACATGAGTCCCCAGCCAGAAACGTCATGGTTTTTTCGAACATGAACATACTCTGGCATTAATAGGCATTTTTAACGAATGGTAACACTCCAGACACACCATTAACAAAGAGAACAGACATTCTTACCCCTTGACGCAATTCCAGCACGATTTTAACATCTTCGATTTATTTTAGACCACACCGAACGGCGCGTCTTGGTTCTGATCCAACCCAGTTATGCGTTGGTTCCATCAGTAGGTTTGCCTTAATGATTTATCCACTTATGGGATATCGAATGCCGATGACGAATTGAGAAAACCCAAAAATAGTCGCTAATGCCAACGTGAACCTACGAAAAGCTGAATAGAAACACCTGGTGGTGAAGTAATAGAAATCGACGCGTACTCGTCTCGCAAGATTTGGTTTTCCACTGAGTCGCTTGAGTGAGTGGTGTGAGTACATACATTCGATCTCCTCGCCTCGCTCAAGTAACTGTTCTTTTATTTGTTAGCATAGCATAGCACGTACCTGCAGCGGCCGTGAGATTGTTAGGATCGTATTCGTTAGGTGTATTTGGTAGCTCTTTTCTGTTAATTGAGTTCGCACCAAGGGTTCCGTACCACCGTACAATTGTAGGTATAGTGTTGAGCGACTAGTTTGGATTTTACATAGCAAAATGTTGCTTACAAAGTTATTGGTGCTGCTACTTTCACACTCCATGTACGTAACCAGGTGCATTCATAAGTTTGTATGTGGTTTACAGATAAAGACATTATATTATTCTATTTTTTGTATTTGTTGTTATAGCGGCAACATAAATACATTAACTGTCTAACTATCACGGTTCATGAAGATACATCCTGGTGACAGACGGACGGACGGACAGTGGAGTCTTAATAATAGGGTCCCGTTTTACCCTTTGGGTACTGAATCCTAAAAAGCGCCGTATTTAGCGTAAACGAAAGTGTTGTTTCATCAGGACAATGCACCGGTTCACATGTCCACTATTGCAATAGCAAAAATCAATGAGTTGAAGTTTGAATTGCTTCCCCATGCACCTTATTCGCCAGATCTAGCTCCCTCGGATTATTTTGAGTTCCCAAACTTGAAAAAGTAGCTCGGCGGGAAAAGATTTCCGAATAATTAAGAGGTTGAGTCTGCTGTTGTTGGCAATTTTGAGGAGCTTGACACAGACCACTATAAACAGGGTATCGAAGCCATCGAACATCGCTGGGAAAAGTGTATTGCGTTAAAAGGAGACTATTGAGAAATAAATAAGTTTTGTTAAATTATTTTGTGTTATCTTTGTTAGGCCGCTTAGTTCTGGGACCACCCTCTTAAGTAAAGTAATGCCAATTTGTCGAGATAAAGAATGTAAACAATCTAACCTTTACTGAGTTACATTGCGATAGCGAACAATTATTATCTCTATCCTTTTCTCTCGTACGCAATAATGTTGTCAGTAGCGCAACGACGGCTGTCCTCGCGTGATTCGTGGTACAGGAAATCCGTCTGCTCAGAAGATATCAACATTTGGGTCGGAGGATTGTTGCTCACGTCCATTCCATTGAAATCACTTTTATTCCATCACCCTACACGTTCTCCTGGGTAGTGCTAAGAGCAACAAAAAAATTCTCAAGACGTTGGAAACTTAAGTCGCTTTCCTACTTTAGTAAAGTAAAATAGCCATTTACGAAACCTTTAAGTACAGCATTTATTGAGTAGCGCGGTCTGGTCGTGGGTCAACGAAGTCGATGAGAATGATTCAGAATGGGAGTCGATGAGAATGATTCAGCAAAAGGACTCCCCTCGGGTATCTTCGCCGCTAGACGGCGCAGGGAGGATGGTGGCCATTAAAATGAAGTGTATATAGGGTTTCTCCGCTGAGCAAATTGCGAACTTTCAAATAAACGTGACACTGGCAAAAAATACCTAAAAAAAAATAGCATTATTGACTGTTTGGTTTTCAGTATACACTTTTTCAAAAACTTACGTGGACACTACAGTAACTTCTAAAATGAGGGACTGAGTATGGGTGCAAAGAGCCCTACTTCGAAGGGCAGACGACTGATTGTGGTGCTTATGGAAAATTTAAATGGTTTCGTAGAGGGTGCTGATGTATTTGATTAAAAACACAGGTGATCACCACGAGACAATGGACGCGATCCGCTTTGAGCGGTGGTTTGAGAATATTGCGAATTTTATCGAAACTTGATAGAAATTCGGTAGTGGGTAGTATTCGGTAGTGGTAGTTGGACAATGGAGGATCATTATTTACCACTCAAGACCCCAAGAAAAAATTCCCACCACTACATAGAAAAAAAACAAGTATTCAAGATTGGCTGCTAAATAAAGAAATAAGCTTTGATGAAAAAAAGGTAAAGGCAGAACTTCTGCCACCTTATCATTGCGATCTAAATCCCATTGAACTCGTGTGGGCTGACGTGAAGGGACTCGTAGCTCGCAATAATACCTCATTTAAATTTGAAGATGTGAAAAAAATGCTACAAGAAGAAATCCAAATATGTATCTGCTGACAAATGGCGAATATGTGTAAATCACATCATATAATTAGAGAGCAATTTTATAGCAAAATTTACAAAATTATTAAAAAAAAACAATCGAGTTTTATCGTAAATACGCTAGATTCTGACTCTTCTGACAAACCATCTTCGCCTAATAAAGAAGCCGATGATTAGAATAAGAAGTTTAAATTGTAACATAATTTCTTCTTATAAAAATGTTTTAAACCCCTAAAAGTTTGTTTACATTCTTTATCTCGTAAAATTGGCCTTGCTTTAGGTACCTAATTGTTATTCAAATTGAGCATTAGATGAATCCTACTACTCGGAGATCAACTACCGCGTGACCGATACAGCAGCAACATATATAGCGAAGGGTTAAAGTAGAGCCCATTTCTAAATTTAATCATTTAATCTCCTATCCGAAAATGTATGTAGCAATTTTTTCATTTCCAAAATTTTACATAGTTTCGAAAAAAAACTAATAATGAAACTTTTTGACTGTCGTTATGATTCTGTGGAATAAATGGAATGGCATTTAATTTTTAAAAACACTCGTGATTTTGATGCATCAACTCACGTGATGAGAAAAAGTAATTTTTAATTTTGTAACAGCGATTATTAATAAAAAAATAAAGGACAATGGGCAGGCTTCTATGGGCGTCTCGTACCAATTTGAGTTTATCGTGTTAGGTTACGTTACGCTAACAACGTACTTGCCTTTATAATATAAGAATTAAATCGAGGATATTTTTAAAGCCAATTACAACGATGGACTATACCTGAAAACTAATAGGGACTAATTGATAGGTTTGATTAAATTTAAAGTTTATTTTCTTTGTTTTTAGAGCGTTTAATAAAAGCTTTATTAATGTTTTTTTACTTTTAATTTTTGCTATTTATTTGTCATTAAAATAACATAAGGCCTAGCATTCACTTCTGGCGAAAAGAAAAAAATGTCTATGCCAGCTATGTATTCCAAAAGTTGCATTGGCCTTTGCTGCATAATTTTTATTTTCGAGTTGAACGAAGTGAAAATTAAGGAAGTATTGTAATCGTAAAAAATAGAGGTTGAGATTTTGATAGGGATAGGTTGTCTATCGTTAACTTAGTCCGAAAAAGTGAAAGAAAACAAATGTGTATGTATTTGTGTATGTATTTGTGTGTGTGTGTGGGCGTGTGTATGTATGTATTAATGGATGGATGTATGTTTTCCGTTGTCAGCTCTAGAGCCTAAACCACTGAACCGAATTGGATGAAATTTTGTATTGGGGGTTATTTTGTAAATATCTGGGACAATATTTTTTGCTTTTGTATAACTTGATTATTTAAGGTACATGTCATACAAATCAAACATATTTATTGAGTTTATTCAAAAACAGGACTAACGACTTTTTTCAAACTTCTCGTCATAGTATCTCTTAATATCATTTATAACATGGCATACTCGGTTAATACCGCAAAACTCTAAAAATGGTAGCTCCCATACAAAAAAATGGTAGCTCCAATATGCACACAGTGCCATATATCCGGTACATTAGACGGCGGACGGAATAAGCTCATAGTGCGGGACAAGGTTAAAGTGGAAAGGAGTTGTTTAGTATGGTGGAGTGGTTGTTAGTCACATAATTCTGAACAACTTTTAGTATGGGGCCGACTTGATGTGAGCAACTTTATTTTCAACTCCACCATATAACTCAGGTGAGCGCTAGGGCCGAAATGTACTGAGATAAGAAAAATAAAGTTGCTCTGATCACGTCGGGGTTCCATAGTAAAAGTTGTTCAGAATAATGTCTCTAACAACCACCTTTCAGCTTGTAATTCCCTTTAAGTTAGTATACTTTATCTTAGAACTTCTTAAAACGTTTCTTAAACGCCTGCACACGAATATCCACAAACTATTATTTCAAGAACAACACCGAAAGCATCATGCGAGAAAGTTAGTACAGGGGAGCCTGCACAATTTATTTTTCTTATTATTAAGTAGTTTATCAAATACCTTAAAGCTCTACTTAACTGTGCTCAAAAATATGTATCGAATTACCCTTCACCCTGTATTGCATTCTGTATCAGCAGTTAGAGTATGTAGTTATATGAATATATAAACATTGGCATACAGGCACATACATTGCTTCTGGCCCCACACTAGGATAGCCTGTGTCGTGGGAACCAGAAACAGCGACGTCACACACATATAAACATCCAAGACCTGGGGATTATGTTTTCTTTATCCCCAGCCGGGGATCGAACCCGGGACCTCTCGCATGGTAGGCAGAGCCACAACCGGTGCGCCACAGAGGTTGTCATAAAATAGATAACTCGGTATGGCGTAATCGTTGCGAGGCAGGCAGGTTAAGGTCAAGGATCTGACCCTAACTTAAGGCACAATGAAAGTTTAAACAAAACAACTCCTTAGATAGTGATATACTCATTAGGCTAATGATACTCATAAACTTAGAGTTAAACAAGAAATAAAACCAGTTTTGGAGATAACTCGCAATGTATTTTTCTTGTACTCTTAAATGACATGCCATTGTGTGCAATCTCTAAGCAACAATCGATTGGTCGTTAGGGAACACGACTTCGCTCTGGGTAATAGTGACTTGGAAGGACTGCCTGGTCAGGACTTGTCCTGACGCGCTGTCGGTCACGGAAATCAGCTGGTAGGTGCCAGATGCACTGTTAGGCGGCTGCGTGTACGATAGGCCACACACTTGTGGGACCGACCCCGTTAGTCTGATGGCTGAGTCGGGGAAGTTGGTGTTGGGGAAGGCTTCGTAGGTCATGCCGTTGGGGAAGACGACATGGCAGGTGTGCAGGGTCTGCGTGTTGCCCTGGTGGATGCTCAAGTGGAGTGGGAACCACGCGCTGGCCAAGTGGCTGACGTTCAGCGTGTTCAGCTCCATCTCGGTGAACCGGAGGCTAGCGCCGGTGGCTGAAAGACCGAGATCATTATTAGAGTAATGTACGAAAAAGTCCTTTATTAGGGAGTGGGCTTCTCAGGACTCCTATAGTCCTGCCTAAGCGAGATTCTAACGTTCATGGGTATCGAGGAATTCTGCTTGTAAAATTGGTATTGAAAATAGAAAAAAAAACTTACCTTGATGGGCCACCAAAGCGAGGAACGCAAGAGCAAAGACGTTGGAGGCCATATTTTTCGGAGTAAGAATATTTTCTGTCTGACTGACTTATTTTATTTCCTTGCGTTACCTTTTATATTATAACATCTAGATTTAATCAACCATCAATAGTCTGATAAAACAAAAGATGCTTTCAACTGATTGTAGCCAATTAAGATGTAAGTTGTACATATCTTCGCACGTACAGATTTTTCTGATAATGGTTCATAATCTATAGATAGCTAGGTAGGGGTGCAATGTCCGTCTGTTCTAAAACAACAAGATATCATGGAAACGGTATGGCATTTTTAAGGAGCTAGATTAACCTGTAACTGATAAATTAAATGTCTAAGTATAGACTTCTTCTTTTTAGTCCACCGTTGGACATAATCCATGAGGGATGGGGAAAAGCGGGAAAACATTGCTTATACGGGTGTTGTTTTGTAAAATTACGCCGCTCTCAGGGGTGGCTATTTACAATACAATTTCATAATTCATGATTTCTTTATTGCACACAAACAACATCTAGAAATGGTAATAACATATAAATAGCATACATGACCGATGTTATATCTAACAATGAGGGTTATAGAGCACAGTTAAGTAGAGCTTTAAGGTATTTGATAAACTACTTAATATTAAGCAAAATAAATTGTGCAGGCAACCCTGTACTAACTTTCTCGCATGATGCTTTCGGTGTTGTTATTGAAATAATAGTTTGTGGATATTCGTGTACTGGCGTTTAAGAAACGTTTTAAGAAGTTCTAAGATAAAGTATACTAACATAAAGGGAATTACAAGCCGAAAGGTGGTTGTTAGAGACATTATTCTGAACAACTTTTACTATGGAACCCCGACGTGATCAGAGCAACTTTATTTTTCTTATCTCAGTACATTTCGGCCCTAGCGCTCACCTGAGTTATATGGTGGAGTTGAAAATAAAGTTGCTCACATCAAGTCGGCCCCATACTAAAAGTTGTTCAGAATTATGTCACTAACAACCACTCCACCATACTAAACAACTCCTTTCTACTTTAACCTTGTCCCGCACTATGAGCTTATTCCGTCCGCCGTCTAATGTACGGGATATATGGCACTGTGTGCATATTGGAGCTACCATTTTTTTCGAGTCCTGAGTGTAGCGAGGGATTTAAGTTCAAATGAGCGTTTGTCGGACTGGGGACGACCAGCAAATCTTATTTTTTTTTAATCACTGTAAAACCCTGAAACTTCTGAAGATAACCAACACTGCTGAAATACTTGGAAAGCCTTTCATTCGAAGATTCCCCGCTACAGTAGGTATTCCTTTTTCAAAAAGATGTATAATGCTTTATATACAAACTCAATGGTGTAAACACAGATGTAGTTCAGTATAAATTTCGGTAAGTATTCCAAATTTAAATCACATTCTCCCCCTAGAGGATGAATGAAGTTCAGTACAATTTTCTTTCCCTGTTTTTAACAGATTAAAAATGACTATTGTTATGTTCGCTTTTTGTGGCATAGAATGTCACTTTTTTGAGCAAGTGGTACGAAAAAGCTTTTATTAAACGCTCTAAAAACAAAGAAAATAAACTTTAAATTGAATCAAACCTATCAATTAATCCCTATCAGTTTTCAGGTATACGAAATACCCATATGACGTATCTATGTACATATATATATATATATATATATATATATATGAGTGAGATTCTTTCACACCCTCGATTTTTAATAAACTACTTAACCAATTTAAGAATTAGACATACCTAGGTAGATACCTAAAAATAATTTACGGTATCGTTAGAATCGAAGTTATCACAAGTCTCTTAAGAAGGTATATAAATAGTCAGGTCATAAGTTCTGTCACATGTGCAATATGAAATAATTTAGACATGTTTATTATTTATGTAAACATTTATATAGCAAAATGAACTTAATAAAACATAGATTCTTATGGTAATAAAGTTTATTCAAAATGACCCCCGCGATTTTGAATACAGGCCTTTATTCTGCGCGGCCAGTCGTCTATCGCAGCACGAACGAGGTCCATGTCAATATCGGCGGCTGCCTTAATCAAGGATGCCTTGAGTGACTCCAAATCAGGACGAGGCTTTGAGCAGGCCTTTTCCTCCAAGTGTTGCCATATCTTGTAATCTAACGGACTCAAATCTGGACTGGAGGAGGGACAGTCTTCTTGCCGGATGAAGTCGACTTCACGCGCCGCCAGCCAGTCTTGTGTGCTTTTCGCTCTATGAGCTGGCGCAGAATCTTGTTGGAATACCCAGTGCCTGTTATTAAACATGGTATGAGAAACAGGTTCTACAAGGTTCTTGAGGACTGTATTCTGATACACAACTGCATTCGTTTTTACGCCTTTCTCACAAAAATGTACCTCAGTTAAGCCCCAATAAGAGACTCCCAACCAAACCATGAGCGAGGATGGAAAATGACCTCGTTGGACACGCGGAATACGGTTGCTTGCTTCTTCACTGCTGTGTGCTTTATCATTTTGTTTGTTGTAGCTCTCTTCCACGGTAAAAATTTTTTCATCCGAAAAAAGAATTTCCCGATGCTTTTTTCCCGCGTACCGCTTCAACAAAGCGCGGCATCTCTTCAGTCTCAGGTCCATTAAACGAGCGTCCAAACGATGTCCTATTTTTCTTCGATATGCCCTAAGCCCTAAGTCTTCATTTAACACCCTTTTCACCGTGGTCCTGCTTAACCCCATCTGAAGGGCCAACAGTTTCTGCTTACGTATGGGATTTCTTTGAATTCGCGCCTTCACAGCTTTTATACTCGGCGCCACGACTAAAGAGCTTTGTCCTTGAATGCGCAGTAGTCACTTTTCACAAGTGTTTGGCGCGGGGAAGTGAGGAGCGACGGGGGCGGTAGTCAGCGCCGGCACCTGATTCGTTGATCAGTCGCTTCCCGATGCCCGCACCGAAAGCACGTCTCGAAGCTTCTTGAGTACAGTCGCATACAATATTACCCAACGTTATCTTTCGCCCCGGTCGAAAATGCCGAAAAATAAAGTACTGACTAGGCAAGCTAGAAAAATGGTTTACGATGTGAACTGTTATATCAAAAAAGAGTCTGATGAAATCGTTGCTGATTTAAAACTGGCGACTTACTGTGGTTACAACTTAATTGTGGTTTAATTGTTACAAATTATTAGTCAGCGGGAAGAAAAGAGTGTGCAGGACTATTACTACAAGTATCTATATTCACTAGGCCCTAGTGACTAGGGGCATTCTATGCTAGGGGGTTATTTATATATAGGTTTCAACCTTGACGTTAACAAATGTTGTCAATAGAGAGTACCTATAGTTTATTTGACACAAAGTCCATTATTTACATCGGCTAATATCCCAATCAACAAAATATCAAACAGAGAAAAAATAGAAGTGAAGAAAGTCCTGAACACTCATTCCTTCACACTAACCCTAAAAACGCACTTCGGAATTATGCCGCGACTGTACACATGCGCAGTAATCCCCGCCAGTTTCTCCGAGAGGTCTTTATTCGTGGCGCCGAGTATATCACTGCTGGAGTCCTAACAGAGCGAGGGCGACCACTTCTTGACCTGTCATCTACACTAGAGTCTTCATTGTATCGTTTTATGGTACGATAAACGAATCTTTTGGTTATATTCAAATTTTTCAGCAAGTCGAAAATCTGAATTGGCGCGTAACCGCAACGATGCAACGCAATAACTGCGACACGGTCTTTAAGTGTCCACATCATATTTAAAAATGAGGAAAATTCAAAAAAGTACACATTTTTATTTTCATGAAAAATTCGTGATTCGAATTCAATAAACTTTTTTTGGCCAGCGTTCTAAATTCAAAAGTTTTTATTGTGTGACAGAACTTATGACCTGACTGTGTATATGACGTCATCTTATGAACAATATAGCAGATTCTGTACGCCATATTGTGTGGCAAGAAAAAAAAACTTCTAATTCCATCAGGGGTATCACATAATGATATTGAAAGCTGATTATAAAAATGTATGCAATTTCTACCTAAAATAAGCGGTCACCATCTTTGAGTAATAAATAATGTATACATTATTACTCAAAGGTCACCACGTACACACATATCATAAACAAACCAAGGGAATCATCATAAACAAACATTTCAATAAATTAAACTCGACCTAATTTTCATACAAATAAAGTCCATGATTTTATCACACAAGAAATCGAATGAAAAACTAGTTTCGAGGAATCCCTGAAAACCACCATGTTAGGTATTTTGTGTTGCTAACACAACAAAAAATTATACACTTTTTTATAAGTACGTTCATTCCTATCTAGAATAATTATGATAATTATGTTATACTCTGTACAGTATAAGACGTATTTTTCGTGTCAGATGTCAAAAGTGTAGGGATTTTTATCTGTCAAAAAACCATTAATAGAGCATTGAAATAAAGTAGTAGAATGGCGTACCTAAAGAATAACTGAATCAACCTAATCCACTAGAAAATCCACTAGCCACTAAAACCATTTTTGACCGCTAAAATTAAATTCAAAAGTAAACCATCGGATCTAGTGGAAAATCCACTGTGTTGGCAACACTTGCGCGATTGGAGTGTGATCTACTTGATCCGCTGAACTGCTTGTCCTTTGAAGTACCGCCGCCACGTAGGGTATCTACCTAACTACCACCTACCGCGCGGTCCGCTTAAATAGAGTAGCCAAACATAAAGATTCCGGTACCCCGAATTTTCAGGCTCCCATTACGATTTGTTAACGCAAAATATCTGTCTCGGTTTCAAATGGATCCCATAATCAGAAATAGTGGTTCGGGTACAACTCACAAAAACCTTTATATCGGGAACCCGTTTGGTCCCTCCCGCTCTAACTTCACGGTCCGCTTAAATAGAGTAAACGAATTCGGTTCCCCGTATTTTCAGGTTCCCATAACGATTTGTTATAGCAAAATATCTGTTTCGGTTTCAAATGGTTCCCGTTATCATAAATAGTGGTTCGGTTATCACTCAGAATAAAGGGAAAAACCTTTATATCGGGAACCCGTTTAGTCCCTGGTCCGCACGTTGCGGTTATTTTAGGACAAATTGAACACGGCAATTTGTGAACGATAATTATGCGAAGAAAAATATTTTAAAAATAGCTACAAGTGATACGTAAACTATCTTCCCTCAGCCGGGCGTAACTTACAAAACACCATCCTGTAATTAGTAATAATAAAATACCTAAACGACGGCTTTCAAATATACATCCGTAATTCCGTAGACTGGGCTCCTTGATGATGGAAGTAGTCTCAATCTCTACGTTTTATTTCGATGGTGGGTGGCACTCTTGAAAATGTTTTGTCTGAGTGTTGCCAGCAAAAACAAAATGTTTCCCTATTAGTGCAAGTAACCGTTGGGAGTACTGTATTGTTTATGTATGTATTTCAGTGTTGTAATTATCTTTAATTTTAATCATATTTCAAAAAGTGCTTTTTTGGTACCTCAGGAGAATCAAACGTTTACACGCTGGGTACGATTGGCACTCATCGCGTGGTGACCACGAAGCTACCTTCAGTGGGACGCACCAGGGAAGCCATGACAGCAGCCGGGAACACCACCACGAGACTGCTTGGCATATTCCAGAAGGTATACTGAATTCATTTTAAAGTCCAAAATATTGACTACCAACTGAACCCGTGAACTTCGTACCGTCTAAAACCTTGGTCTCGCGATCGACCACGCACTACGTTGCGGACTGTCAAGTTGGAAAGTCAGAGAACGGGATGAGCCGGAAGTAATGTCACCGTGATTTTATTAATTTCACTCCTCATTACAAATCTAATGAATGTGATATTCATCGATTCGTTGTTATTGTAAGAATGATAGACTAGAACACCTAATTATATATGGCTCCATCGAAAGGACATATAAAATTCACGTGTGATATCACTTTCCGGCTCATCTGCTCTTTGTGCACCTACAACTTTACCCAGTCGGATTACGATTCGAGATACGAAGTTATAGTGAATAAAATCTCAATTATTGTCACAATTTGTTATTATATAATAATAATAATACCTTAGACACTATTTACACACATTGATCTAGCCCCAATCTAGGATTCCTTGTATCTTGGGTACTAGACAACGATGCACATACTTATATAGATAAATATTATACTTAGATAGATAAACAACCATGACTAGGGCACAAACATCCGTTCTCATCAAACAAATATCTGCCCCCACCGGACTCGAACCCGGGACCCTTGGCTTCGTAGGCAGGCTCACTGCCGACTCGGCCATTCGGGCCATTATTATTTATGCTTGTTATTATTGTTTACCGCGAGGGCCACGCAGACAAATCCCAGGAACTGGTACTTGGTAATTTGTGGAAAGCACAGAACATTTAAATTTGATTTGAGTTGCCCGCTTGGTTCCGATCTACGACCTCGCGGTCTCCGGACTGTCGGCAGAGTTTGAATTAGAATCTGTCTGCTGGCGCAAAGACAAAGAGAAGAAAAAGTTATAGACATTTATTGATTTGTTATTGAATAAAAGTGTTGAAACACTTCTAGACTTATATAGCACTCATAAGGAGCAAACATCTCGGCAGTCGCGGGTGACTCAAAGACATCACATGCGATGGCGACAATAACCTCTTCAATCGCGGGTGGTTTGATGATGATATGGATGAATTCCTTGGAGAAGGAAATAAGCTACATAGTCGCGGGAACCATCTAGTTATTTATATGCTTAAAAATGCAATACTTACAAACTTTCGCTTTTATAATATTAGTAGGATCTAGAAATCGGGACTCATATTGTGAAATGTTTGGGTTTGCTTTGTAGACTCAACACTAAGCATGTTAAAAATTTCAAGCTTGTAGGTCTGCTAGAAGTACTATCGAACCATCTGAATCATGACCCACCATAAGCTTATTTTGCTAAACCCCTTAAGACGCTGATTAAATAAATATGGGGTGCTGTTTTCAAGTGTTTTTCAGGAAATACTGGGCAAATCGTAATTAATTTCTGGTATATGTAATTTGACTATATAATCTAGAGATTCTTAATTGGAAAACATGTTTGGATAAAATTTTCTCGATAGAAAATAAATACAAAGTCAACCCTTTTTAATGGTTTTATCCTATTACACCGCAGTAGTAAGTGAATATGACTGTGTGATAATTGCAATGTATGAACAATTGTTATTTCTAACGATTTTCAATTTGAAAGTTAATTCCCTGAAATAGTTTATTTTTTATGATTTTTTTTTACGTTTTGGCGCTTACGTTGTTTCAGATTAGTCGCGAGTGCATTATTGGCATCCCGCTTTTTCTTATTCGCGAGTAATTATTGCATCTCACTTCCACTCGACAGCGCATTTTTATTCCATCATCGCCTTAAATGCAAGTAGGTCGAAAATCGCTTGAAGGTTTATTTCCTTGGTAACGAACTTGTTATCATTTGATTAGACACTGACATTACGATAGATCTTACAAGTTTGAAAGTTTCAAACGAATTATCAGGCATATGGGTCATGATTCATTTGGTTCGATTGTACCTTAGACTTCGTTGATCGGTGATTGAGTCAGTGAGTCAGTGGCAGAATTACGGAAATTTGACTTGCCGTAGTTTTAAATCTACTGGTTCAAATTTAATGTTATTTGTGGATATACGTAGGTATATTGATCTCCCTTTACCATAGCAAAATCAGGCTTCTAGCTTTATCCACAGCGAAGTTAACGGGGAGTCGAAAACGCCCTGAATGGCTTCCAGTGAAGGCTGGTAACGACTGTGCTCGACGCTTCAAAACAAAATCACATCGTCCCGCAAAAACAAAATCACACCGTCGCAACTATTAAAATATTTGTCCATATGTTGTAGTGTGAAAGACAAAGTTTATCTACTTTAAATACCAGAAGCGATAAAAGTATTTATTTTGATAAGGATCAATTTGCTACGACCAAATGTGCATTAGAAATAAGATATCAATTTTTATTGTATTTATGGCAATTTTTTTCCTACTTACTTGACACTTATCAGTATATTCTAGAAAATCCACACAATATCTTAATAAATGCTAGCCTATGTGTTATTCTGGTGTATAAGGTACATTATTGTAAACTTTTGTAAAAGAGTAATAAACATCCACATATACATACTCACAATCTTTCGCGATTTATTATTAGTAGGATAGAGAAAAGTTTAATTTACATACGCAAGTCCAATAATAAGCCACTAACCGGGACATATTAATTAGCTTTTACATTTTACTTTCGTCCATTAAAGAGCCGATCTATATAAATTCAGCAAAGGGACAAATGCAGGTGAAAAATAATTCTCAACTAAATTGTACGTAATGTAAATGTTGCAACAAATATGTACGTACGTACACGATGACCACGAAATCATCGTGAGAACATCTTCAATTATCCATAGATGCGCCGATGCGACCTATCATGCAATATGGAGTATCGAATACCTGGCTAAATATGAGCAGACTGTGCCTCTGCCACGGCTATGGGTAAAAGCGTAACGCTGTTTTTATTAAATAAGTGTAATAAATCTTTATTTTTTATTGTAGATATATATACTTAGACAATTTTTTTTATTTCCTCTTCTCTACAATGGACCACTGTGGGAGAGAAGGGCGAAGTAACTCCCATGGAATGATTTTTAACTCTAAAAAAAAATGGTTGTGTTTAACTAGGATAAATATTAAAAAAATAATTATTTTAAATAACATGCGGGAATAAATAATTACAAAATTATTAACAGCGAGTTCTATGTCGAGTGACGAGTGTGTAAATTAACCGCTAATCCCAAAAGTGAACGGTTAAATGCTCGCTACTGTGCCTATTGTATAGTCAAATCGGTTAGATATTTAGGTATATTGTATTACAAGAACACTACTGCAAAATAAAATTAAAAAAAAAGCCATTCGCACATGTAAGGAAAGGCGTTTTGTATATTATTTAGAACTTTAATTTTTACAGATTTTTGCTTCAGTGTTCGAACCCAAAACGACCGTAGATCTAGATATTTTTGATAAAATTGATTGGCACCCATGGGTGTAATGTTGCATGCTTGCTCTTCACTACTTTGCAACATTACAATGGGGAAGACTGAAGTGGAGTAGACCCTCGTCGACATTGACTTAAAAAAGGGTGCCGGACCCGACCAGTTACCTCGTTTCTTCCTCAAATTGGCGATATGCTCTGGCCCCGCCTCTCACTACATTGTTTAAAAAATGTCTGAAAGAAGGTGTTTTTCCTGAAGCGAAACATGCGGTTTTATTTAAAATTCAAATAGATAAATTTATCTGATTCCGATATTGGTTGCGATATTATACTTTGTATCGGAATCGTAATATCGTTATCTCGAAACGCGAGTTTACGATATTCCGAGATTCATGCCTTACTACTGACGCATCGAGGGCGAGCCGGCGAGATCGAGCGAGAGAGGGAGGGGAAATTGTATCTCGCGGGTGCCTATAACCTAATTGCTCAAATAGCGAAGTTAATTGACAGGTCCAGTGTTGCCACTTTTTGGTTAAAAATAATGGTGATGGGGTCAAGAATGATTTTGTTCATATATTATCTCAAAATAGAATGATATCATACAATGTCAGGACAGCTATTTGTACCTACCTACCTTATATTGAGAAAAATATGTACTAATTGAAAATACGAGGCTTAACTCTTTACTTAGCTGCAGAAAAATGTATTTTGTAGATGGGCATGATTTTATACCATTGTTCATTGACAAACCATCATCATCATCATCAATCAGCCCACACCTACCTACTGCTGGATATAGGCCTCTTCTCTACTACTGACAAACCATAAATTAAAATAAAACGCACAAACCAGTAGGCAATTAAAACATTAATTTGTAAAATATGTTATCACATGATTATTGTAAAGTAATAGTCTATCAATGTTATCTAATTTTATATTTAGAAGGAATGAGAACTTCAAGCGACATTATTTCAAGAAGTGATGTCAAGGTGTCAGTTTACTTCGCTATTTGAGCAATTAAAGCATAGTTAACTTTGGCGGATAGTAGGCATGTGTCATGAGATATGTTCGTGTGTGTCAGGTGGAGTACGTGTTCCTGGTGGGCGTGGGCGGCGGCGTGCCCGCGTACGCGGACTACGAGCGGCACGTGCGCCTCGGCGACGTCGTCGTGTCGGCGCCGGCACACGATCTGCCCGATAAGTACGACAACTGTACAGAACTCTACAGTGGGCCGCATCAATAAAGTATCACCTGTAGTTGGAAGGAAATGCTTCATTTTTAGCGTTCGCTCATTTCAATAACGATAATTTTCCTTCTAATTCCTTTCCTGACGACCTCAAACGGGAGGGCCTGGGTTCGAAGCCCGTCTGGGGAGACGAAAAAGAACCCAGGCCTTGGATATGTATGTGACGTCGCTTTTTCTGGTGCCCACGACACAGTGTCCTAGTGTGGGGCCAGAAGCGATGTATGTGCCTGTATGTAAATGTTTTTATTAGAAAAAAAGGTTGTACTTTTTTATTAATTCGGCACAATCTAGTTATTTATATATTCCAGGCACAAATAAATGTACAGACAGACTCAAATGAATGTGTCGATGTGAGTTTTTTTTGTAAGATTCAATAACTTGCTAAACGTGGGCACAACTGTGCCTCTGCCACCTCGACTGCAAATGTGATTATTGAACAGGTTGTCCCTCTCCATTACCATTAAACTAAACGGTAAACCGTTGGGATGCACGCTGAAATTAAACCTGGTATACAATAAGCCGTACCTCGGCTACGCAATAACAAATACCTAATCGTCTCTGTGTTAAAACTTGTTTCAGACGAGGCTACCGATTTTGTAACTCAGATATCTGCGAAATTATATATATGTTACCGGCCAAACCCGATTTCAGGACAAACTAGTTTTGCCTAGGATAAACTAGTTTATATATACTTAAGTTTATGTTTAATTGTTTTTTGTTGTTCTTACATGTTCAACCTAACACGAAGGATAAAGGTAGCTTCGCTCACCCCCTTTACCCATCACCTAAGCTACCGCAATGTTTTGCCAAACTAGTTATATATATATACTCGACCAATAATAACCGCAACAAAACACAGCTTGTTTAAAACTATCATGTTGGATTGGACGATATGTCAATGGCGATATGACAATTCCTATATGTCAGAGTCTGATTATCGCCGTTCCAGATACGTCTACATATTCTGCGAGAAGGCGGAACGCAATGAAAGCAACGGCTGGGACTATGAAGTTAAGCCGTACAAGCCACATAGCTTCCTGCTGCAAGACATCGCGGCGCAGCTGCACCGACAATATGCGAAGAGGGCCGACGCTCCGTGGGACAAATACGTCGCTGAAGGTAACTACAAGACCAGGGCCACACTATAAGATCCTGCGGCTTTGAGAAAAGTTGCGCGACTCGCCTAGTTCTTTCCATATAACTTTGGCCTTCGCCATTAAGTTGGTAGCAATTAAATCAGTGTTGCTGGCTTAAAAAATATGTTACCCCAATGTAGGGATAAAATATCTTATCAGTGACTGAAATAGAATTAATACCCCAAATTATCAAGGCATCAAAGCTATAACTATACTATAACTATAGTAAAAACATGTAGGTATTTATCCTTTAAACTTGGTAAACCCTAAAACGGAACTTTTATGACAGACGTCACTAACTGAAGATTCTATTGTGGGCATTTGTGGGGAAACAACATAAAATTTTCCTTGATGGTTATGTCATTATTTTTTTTTCCGGCCAGGAGAGAAGTAAAAGGGTTAAAAGAATGAAAATAATTTGACAGCCGCAAATACATACCCGCTTTCTTATTTTTTGAAAATGGGGAATTTTTGTTCTGTCTCTGGCAACCGGATAGTGCCTTTCCCCTTTTTTGTCAATTGTGCACTACAGCCAACTTGACCGTGAAGGAAAAAGTTACATGGAATGCACTTTACTAAGCGAGGCTTGTGTCTTAGGCCGATATTAGACTATCATATATTCATCATAGAAATATGATTTCATATCTATCATAGAAATATGATCATTTTTTTATATGATGCTGTTCTTTATTTGCATATTACACCTAAGGTCATATAAACGTCATAGGTAATCAAGATGGATACCGATTTAGCCGCGTTTTCAGTTGCTATGGCCGCAATTTTAGTAATTTCCTTAAGGTTGAGAAAAATGCAAAGAAAAAAAGGAACAAACGGCGTATTTGGGTTAGACCATGGATTTCAAGGCGATCAGAGAGAGGAGTCAATAACATATTACTAGAAGAACTTAGACTGGAAGATATAAAGTCCTACAAAATGTATCTCCGAATGGACGAAATTGTATTTAGTTAGCTATATAATGTCAAAGATAGCACCATTAATTTCAAAACAAGAAACTCATTTTAGATGCCCAATCAGTGCAAAAGATCGTTTACTAGTAACTCTGAGATATTTAGCTACCGGAGAAACTTATTCCAGCTTACAGTTTCTAACCACAATTCCCCAATGTACATTATCAATAATTATACCAAAAACGTGCAGAGCAATATATAAGGCTTTAAAGCATATACATCTGAAAGTAAGTTCCTTGATATTTTTCTATTATATTATTTTTAAATGAAAAACAGAAAATGTTAATTCTTATCCTTATTTATTTAAACAAAAATCAGAAAATATTTGGCTAGGACAAACTGAGCCCATGTGCGCAACGTATGCAACGCATTATGATATCTATACTAACCACCTAAATGTCAAGCGTTGTGTATGTGGGACAAGTGTGCACATCATCTCTCCCACGTTGTGTTGCATACGTTGCATATGTGGGCTCAGTTTGTCCTTACCTTAAAGTTAAGGACAATCTGAGTATTCTTATTTACTCATTTTCCTCGTATAGGTTTATTAGTATTTTTGTGGTTTCGATATTCCAGTAAAAAGTCTTGCATTTTGACGACGCCATTTTTGTATTTGAGGTTAGACAACCACAGACAGTAATGTGACCACATATGATCATAATTGTATGCTTGCTTTGAAATATGATCAAACATCTATGATCATAGACAATATGAATTATAGCTTGTTATTACACTGTCATAGGTTTTTCATATTTATATGCGTCCTACATCTATGATCATATTTCTATGATAGTCTAATATCGGCCTTAAAGACTTCACTTTGCGTCCATCCTATTTACTTAGAGATAAAGTTGGCCAGTCCCAAGTGTGTTGCATGACACATTGAAGGGAAAGGATCTTATCTGATCGACTGCGTGACTAGAAACTAAGGAATTTACGGATGCTAATATCATTCGCCGTTGATAAATATGAAGTGACAAATTGTATCATTTGGTGGTTCCAAATTGTACCTCATCATTTTCAACCTTATGAGTTGGTAATACATTCGAAAACCAATTAATAATTATGTATGCCCTATTAAAGATTAATGTTTGGTATATTAAAGCACTTGTAAATTTCTACGTTGTTTGCTTGTCCAAATCTTTTATAAATTAATAAATAAGGATCGATATAAAAGTAATCGCACGCAAAGCAAAATACTCTTGTGTTTTGAGAGCACCTTGTGATTTAAACCTTTGATTTGAAGTCTCTTAGATGTATCACATGAGCTGTCGCACGCAACGTATTAAGTATCTCAGACATCTACGAATTTCAATCGCAATTGACAAATTGATCAATGTTTATGTAATTTTGACGTCTAGGAAATTCAATCTTAAAAAAAAAATTTGAACAATTATAAACAAGCGAAGTCTCAGACAGCTCGTGTGAAATACTCGTGTTGTGATTGATACATTGTTCAAAAGCGATTGTAATCTGTAGAATAACAAGATAGGGCAACAGAACAAGAGACAACAAATAATTGTGTTCTTATTGGTCGATTTTTTCTATGGCGATTCATATCAGAATTACAAAATAAGGCTACAGAGCTGTTGCACGTCTGTCTGTGTGCATGAGTTGTCTACATCCCCTGTTCTGCGGTGCGGCCTGCAGGTCGCGAGCGGCTGCGCGGCGTGCCGGGTCGCTGGGACGCGCCGGCGGACGGCACGGACCGGCTCTGCGTGGAGCTCGGCGACGGCGCCTTCATCGAGGTGTCGCACCCCGCGCCCGCGCCGGACCAAGTGTGAGTGCTGAAGGCCGAACTCATTTTGATAGGTATTATAGGTGGTTTCGAGCATGCCTAGAGATGGCGTAGTACTCAGTATTTACCAAGGATGGATAACTAGACGTTTTTACTGAGTGTTTATCCGAAATCGTGGCTATACAGTTTGGATGGACCTGATGGAAATCAATCGGCGGCGTTTTACCGCGCTGGAAACTTAACCTAAAACAAAACCATAAATATGAGCTTACACTGATGGTGCTCCACCGCCACAGCAACAACTCGTGATGCCCAACTGTTCCGGGCGCGCGCCCATATGTAGAACTCAACTAGGATGTCGTAAACCCGCCCGCCTCAGCCTCTATTGATAAGGTCTTTTTTACTTAAATACTAATTAATAATATCGTGGATGTTTACCAGTTCACGAACACACGCAGATTATTCAAACACTCGTGATTTGGACCTGCCAAGCAGCGACCAAACACTCGGCAACAAGGATGCAAATACTCGATATAATTTCGAACAAACTTATTAAATATTACAAAGAACATACTCGCGGCTACGCTGGGCCACCTTGTGACCTACAATTGTCGCGATTTGAGGGCTGATCGCTACAATATTATGCGATTTTAACATTTTGTTTATTTATTTATCTACTTACCATCTATTTTTACAGGCTTACCTAATGCGATAGAGTAGTTAACTATTATCTTATACAATTTGAATACTTAAATAATTGTACTCCTCGCCCTATTTAAACATTATCATAACAGATTGTTTCCAGTGATTTTCTTATGAAATCTATTTTATTATGAATGCGGTTGAGCGTGGAGAGCGCGCGCAGGTTGGTGCGGGCGCCGCCTTCGCTCCACGTACCCGTCAGGGACACATACTCAAACCCGATAACAATTCCGGATTATGACCTATAAATATATACTACTATTATAAGATCCCTTCTGACGCTTAGTTCGTTGTACCCCACCATACCTAAAATAAATAAGGTGGCATACATCGAGGGGTACAGGGGATATACGCCATACTGCCTCAGGCACAGAAATCTTACGAACTAATTTTGAATACGCTCCAGCATGGGACTATATTTAGCCTCATTTGGAGCCCAGATGACTGGATTACATTCTAACTGACTTCGAACCAACGTATTATATAATGTTATGATTGTACTAATGTTCGTAAATTCATTGGCTCTACGGCGTAAAAATCCAAGATCTCTAAAAGCCTTTTTGGAGACATTAGTGATGTGACCGCCTTCTCTACTTGGCAGCTGTATTGAAGCGGAGCTTGCGCCATGGATAACGTTATCGCTACACATTTCGATGTGTTAAATTGTAGCCTGTTCTCCTTGATCCCCGCGACCATCCTGTCGATGTCACTCTGTAACTTTTCGCAGTCAGATGTGCTGTTTATGGGTAGGAATAGCTTCAAATCGTCCGCAAAGAGCACAGCTAGCATCCCTGACTAGGATTCCCACAAGGTGGATGCTTATCTCCACTGATATGGTGTCTTCTTATAGACTCCCTTATAACTCGCGTTGCCAACATGAACATATACCTACTGGTATAATCAGATGATGGGGCTATTGTTATAATAGGAAAAGTGCTAAATACGATACGAGATATTATGAAGAACGCAATAGGAAAGGTCTTACGGTGGTGTCAAGAAAAAGACCTTGACCTAAACCCGGATAAAACAAAGCTACTACTCTTCAAGAATACACGGAAAAATATTGAAATGCTTCCCATTTCGTTGAAGGGCACAAGACCGGAATTAGTTCGTGAGATTAAATACCTAGGACTGACCTTTGACTGGAGAATGAAGTTCGACACTCATGTAAAGTCACAGTGCGCTAAGGCCATTAGAGTCTTATTCCGATGCAAGAGAGCTGTAGGGAACAGATGGGGAATGAAGCCAGAGATCGTCCATTGGATCTACACGGCAGTCATTCTACCAAGGATTCTATACGGATCAATTGTATGGTGGAAAAGAACAGAACTAGCAACGACGAAAAAAGAGCTTGGTAAGGTACAAAGATTGGCATGTCTTATGATCACAGGAGCCATGAGGTCTACACCACGGCATTCTTACTAACAATGCTCAATCTAAACCCATTGCATGTAGAAGTAAAAAGGACAGTAACTGAACAATGGTACAGAATGAAAATTAACAAAGAATGGAAAGGCATAGACACAGGTCATGCCTCCATTGTAAAAACGTCAGGTGGAAAGTAGACAATGCTATTGGCAAACAACGATCTGGTAAAGAAGGAAATACGATTCGATAAGAAATACCGTATCCATATAGGAACAAGAGAAAATTGGGCAATAGAAACATACCAACCGGTTGTAACTTGCTTCACGGGTGGCTCAAGAAGGGAGAGCACAAAACTAGCAGGAGCTGGTTTTTGCATCATGGACAGCAATAAACAAGACAAATCAATTGCCTTATGGCTATACGCCAGCGTGTTCCAAGCGGAAATATACGCCATAATGGAATGCGCTGAAGCACTAAGGGAAACAGCAGAAATAAAAAACAAGATAATAGTTATTTATTCTGACAGTCAGGCAGCTTTAAAGGCGCTTAGGCAAACAATGAATAAACCTGCACTAGTCAAAGAGTGTAAGGCCAGTCTTAACTCTTTGGAAAGAACATCAGAAATAATTATCGCATGGGTCCCCGGCCTGAAGGGATTCACGGTAATGAAAAATCAGAAGAGCTGGCAAGAAACAGAAGGCGCTGATGAGCGTTTTATTGGACCAGAACCAAGATTACCTTTATCAGCGACTGTCACAAAGAACATCTTCAACATGATAGCTACGCGAGGTACAAACCAAGAATGGAAGAACACTCTGCCGGTCGACTATGTTAGTCATATTTCCACGTAATGTTAAGATAAGTTGACGACCGTCACAGATAAGGTATATTTATATTCATCACGTAGTTTTGTAGTAAGTAGTATATAAGCTAGGATTTCCTATAATAAATTAGTCTAGTATTTGCGCGCATCTCAAGCCTTTTACTTTACTCCCGAAGATGTCGCTCTCCTTATAATTGCCTCTGGCAAAGTGGTGACCCGACTTCTGAACATCAGCAACCTTCGGTAATAGCAGCATGGACCCAGCCGCGAAGAAAACTCCGTGTGCTGCCACCTTAGAAGTGCAAGCAAGAAGCACTTCGTCCAAGATCGCCGAGCCCCGACTTCGGTTTGCATACCTATTTCAAACCACGCTGCAGAACTCCATAATCAAGACCCCACCCAAACCAAGCTGACATCAAGCCAGCCATGACCGGACCAGATTTGAAAACGGACCAGAAGCCAAAAGATTAATAATTTCAACTGAAGATTTCCCGCATCGAACTCAAGATACCGCAAGAACAATGACCCGATAGTCAGCTGACTGCTGATTTATCAAAATGGAGCTCGCACCAGCAGAAACGAACGCGTCGGCAAATTCATTCACAGCAAGCAGCTTTTCAAGTTCAAGTCATAGGAAGCCGTTCCCCTAGAAGAATATTGAAACATCATCGATATACCTAATTCAACGAATATTGAAATCATCCAGGAAGAACATCGTACGAAGAATTATCAAATCACTGAAGAGAGAGAGAGATATATATATATATATATATAAACGATTGGTGTACAAGATGTGCCCTATGTTGCCAAATCCCAAGGTTTTTAGGCACACAAATTTCATCAATCGACAACTTAATATTCACTCAAGAGTGAAGAGCACGCACGTTCATATGACGTACGAGATCATTGACTGCCTACAGCCAAGGTTACAGATTTAATGCTGACGCTGATTCAGCACAATCATCCTTGTGTAGGTACGGTCGCAATTATAAACAAACAGTGATTACAACTTCAACGACGTGCGATGTAAATTGACTCATCGATTCCTGAAAAACATGGGCGGCTGCAGCATCAGACGACTCTCCTGCGGATCTTTTCCAGGTTATAGGTTAGGTTAGTTTACTAACCGCGAAGCTCCATTTTCCTAGTGTTTTTCTGTTTTCCAGTTTTTAGTTTATTTTATGTAGTGTGCGGCCAGATACAAGACTTGCCTGTAGGTAAATATTAAGTAATTTACTGTTAACGCTGAATTATTATGTTACTTTTCTGATATGTAGTAAGTACTAACCTATGTTCTTTTAATTTATTGGGTTTGATTAGTCAGTAGTAATTCTTTAAACTTATGTAGAATCCGCATAACCGTAGTTCTTTTATTCGTGTAAGATTTACCTTTAGATTAAGTTAAAGTATGCACAATTAAGATCCAATTTATGTTTATTAAAATCCTGCTAGTTATTATTGCAGTTGATATAAATTTGTTATGGTATACACATTTTTAAAGTTATTTTGATTCATTTAAGGTTATTGTTTTATTCTAACTTAGATTTTTGTTCATTGTTATAAGTACATTCATTTATTTTTTCCCTAAAGGGGGAACGGGGGACCTGTTCCGGTCGACTATGTTAGTCATATTTCCACGTAATGTTAGATAAGTTGACGACCGTCACAGATAAGGTATATTTATATTCATCACGTAGTTTTGTAGTAAGTAGTATATAAGCTAGGATTTCCTATAATAAATCAGTCTAGTATTTGCGCGCATCTCAAGCCTTTTACTTTACTCCCGAAGATGTCGCTCTCGTTATAATTGCCTCTGGCAAAAACACCAAAGACTGTTGGCAGTCTAAGATGTTTATCTTAAGGAAAGACCCCAAAAAGGCTAAGTATTTACTTAATCTTAGTAGGGAAAACTTAGCAATACTGGTAGGTGTGGTGACAGGTCACTGCAAACTAAATAGACACCTATCATTATTAAGGCTCGTAGAGGACCAATCATGCCCTCACTGGCTTGGAAGAAAGTAGCCAGCACTTCTTGGGGGAATGCGTAATGTATTCAAACATAAGATGGCGAACACTAGGGATGGATAACATTAAAGCATATGATTTGTCAAACTTAAACTTTAGCGACATCCTAGAATTCATTGAACGAACAAGAAGATTTGAGGAGGGACATCTGTTGATCCAACAGTAACCAGTGCCCAAACACTGGGAATTGGGTGAAATAGACACGATAGAGGACCGATCACCCGCCTGTGGCTCAGCGGGCGTCTCATAATCATCATCCCTAACTACCCTTGGTAAGTCATTGATCATAATGAGGAACTCAAGATGAACAACATTACTCCCTTGACTCACTCCTGACCTTGTGTGGTAGGGTTCTGATCTGTGACCGCTAAACTCTACAAATCTATCCGTCATATAGCTTGCAAAAAAAAAAGATGCGGTGTACATCCTATGGATGCCAGCTTTTTGAGCATAATGTCATCATTCACTAAATCAAACGTTTTTTTGAAGTCAAAATAAGCGGCATCTACTTGTCCACCGCTGGTACTAGCTGACTCATCATCTTAAGCAAGTTGCTGGTGGTGCTGCGCTGAGGCCTAAAACCGTGCTGTTCATTTGCGAGTTGTGAATTAACTTGTAATAGTATGCTCTTCTGGACAGCAGACTCAACACTTTTGTAGGTGTTGATAGCACTGCTACAGGTCTATAGCCCTCCACCGCTGACCCCACCCTGCCTTTCGTTATTATAACCACGCGCGTAGTTTTCCATTGTTTTGGAAACACCGCAGCGTTTAAGCTAAGTTTAAAGATATAAAAAAGCGGTCCGAAAGTCTATTAACATACTGTACGACAGTCCCTATATTCATAAGTCGGAATAATGTCCGGTCCTGCCGATCATTTGGGCTTTAGTCGCTTGAGGGCCTGTTTTACCTCCGACAGATGAAGTCTTCTCAGATTTACCCTTGAAGCCGCATTTTCGCCTCCTGCTTCTATTACCGCTCTTTGTGTGTTATGTTCCGCTCGCGATTGATTATGTACCGAGTGGAAGTATTTTGCAAACTCCGATACACATTGTGTTTCGACAAAAAACCAGACCATCTTGCAAAATAATGCCTTTAGAATTTATATAATTCCAAAAAGATTTCGGGTCCTCGGCCAAGTGATTTTGCACCCAGTTACGGTACTGCTTTTGCGCATCTGCTATAAGACTTTTCACCTTTGTTCTATATCTTGTGAACTCATATCCGACTTCAATTTACTTATCTTATGCGTCTTGTGCAAATCGGCTTTGATTTTTATGTTCCGAATTGTACCTTGAGTTGACACGCTTTTACTTTTTTCTGGGTACACAGTCATATACAATAATATTTAATGTTGAATAAAAATAATTCACTGACACTCCTACAATAACATTATTATACAGGGGTTGCCAATCCACCAATAGTAATGAGGAGTAAAATCTATTAAAATCCGCTTTACCAAAATTCCATTGTGTGTGGCCTGCCTCGCTCTGCGGCGGCGGCGCTTGGGGCACCCGCCGCTCAGGCTCACCGTGAGCGGCGGGTGCCCCAAGCGTCATATGACGCTCGCCTCAACTACCGTCGGAGCCCCAAGCATCATACGGCACTCTCGATACCAACTTTTTCAAAACCGGTATATCTTAGGCAATTTTTGTCGTGTTGGCAAGGCTGGAGTGTGTGTAGACGGCCCATGAGCCAAACTTTTATATCCGGTCTATGGTCTTTCATTGAAAAAAATATTGCAAACATGTCTATAGATGTGGATATGGTTTAGACTTGCGCAAAGTGTGTCTTTATAGGGAGTAATCATATCTCATATCTATTGATTCGGTGACACATTATATCTCTATCATATCTCACTCATTCAAATCTATGGCTTCTCATAACGCTCCAACTCCCACTTATTTCTTACTCTTTTATCTCACAAGGCTCTTATATTTGTTTAATGAGTTGATGAGTTGGAAGAGTCTCGAAAAATAACCTACTCAATACAAAATATATAAACAAACGAATTGCAACAGTTGCATTTTAATTTCACCATTTGAACTATGCCTTAACCAACTTACCTAGAGACCACTTTTTATTGCCCGCTTCGATCCCTTGATCACTTTTGCCTTGGCAGCGAACTGAGGCCTCCATAGCTTCTTCATACATTATTATAAACGTTATATCCCATAGATTTTTTATTGCTTTTCGAGCTTATTGCAATGCGATAAGATTCAAATCAATAAGCAAACTTTTGGAAACATTAATCCTATTATAGTATGACAAACACATACTCTTTCTCGCTCATCTTAATCCAACCGATGATAGCCGAAAAAACCCACGTGTTCGTTTCCGCGAATCTCGCTCTGGTGTACAGGTGAACGCACACCTGTCCATGCTTATCCGGTCATGCGTGGCGTGCGAGTGCGACAGAGCAACGCGCGAGAGCAGCGTGGTCGATTCCTTCGGCGCCGTCGATCCGTCCGGTGCGGTTAGTGTGTGTTCGCCTTCGCTATCGCTACTACTAGGTATCCGGCTCAAATTTGGACCAAGGATTAAGGTGATAAGGTTGCTATTCGCCTAAAAGTGATATTTAAGACTGAAATACGTGCGGTTGGTTTGGTCAATTGTGTATTTGCCAACAAAATGTGGACCAAATGTAGACCAAATGTTAAGGTGATAAGGTTGCTGTTTGCCTAATAGTGACATTTTAAAACTGGAAGACGTCTGGTTTTGTTGGTTTGTTCTCACATAACTGTGTTTAGTGTAGCCTGGGCAGAGAGAGCGAGATTTGTTTGGGGAGTAAGATATGATTCATATCGCTGGGATCTAACTAGTATATAATGGACGTCAAGCGATATGTGTGTCATATTATATCTTACTCTCGAGTTACCCAAGTCTAATATGGTTTCTTTCCGTTTTTTAGGAAAAATTTAAACGCTGAAATATTGAGAACACACTAATGTTTTTATTGTTTTGAAAAGATTATCTTGTGTAGATTACGTAGGTATCAAACAAAATATATATGTTGTTGATGTTTTTCTCATGTAGGCTAGATTTTTGTCGAGAGGGAGCATTTTCATAGAAGTCTGTGATTCTGATATCGGTACAAAAATAAACTAAGGTCACAGTGACATTTTCTTCGCATTGAGTAAGAGAGGGTTTCATTAGCTACTCAGATGTATAACTCCCATAGTTCTAAGAGTTACCATTCCAACATAATCACTTGATAAGGCAGTCAAGTGGCGCGCGCCGCGCGGGCTACTTGTATGCCTGGGGCTAGAGCTGTTTCAGCGCCGAGCGGCTGGGGCAACCAGAGGTTAATTGACTGTATATGGTCATGATATCCAGTAAACTCGGGTATTTTAGATTCAACCGCCTTCAGCCTTTTATTTTGATCATCAGGGCAGTACTATTGAATTCACATGAGTTCTTTAAAGCTTCAATCTCATTCTTAATTGATTTAATATCTTGCACCATAACATGTATGTTGTCTAGGTGAAGCTTCATCTCACGCAACTCTCGTACAATCAAATCAAGAGACGCTGGTTCGGTCTCTTGGAGCGGCGAGTTGGGGTTAGATGCCTCAGACATGCATGATGAGCACTTTCATGCGGCTCTGCGATCAGATCCCAGTCTTCAATATCCCTGCTCAGTAATTCCAGCGCAACAAAAGCCAAGATATTTTTTGCATAAAGAACACTGCGCACTACCATTGATAGACATAATACATCGATTACACTGCATTGTTGCGAAGAAAGTTGACAACCACTGGCACAATTACTTGCTAGCGTAGAAGCCGGCGTACGTGTTAAGATGACGAGCACACAACTCAGACTGAGTTATTATAATTATGCGTCTGTATTTCCCGGCGAAACCCGTAAATCTCACGCTACTTTCAAGCCTAGTTATCACCACTGTTCGGAACCAAACGGAGTTCGATTCTGTGATCGATGTGCTAGTAAAGGTTAATTCGGAACGCACTATGATCGATTGGAAATGTCACTTGGACAGAATTATTTCCTAACCTAAAAAAAACTGGTAAATAAAACCGCGGCAGACACGATGTTTTATTTTCTTATGGTGGTGAATTAGATCTCCATTGTCTATGGGCCCGCATAGGAGACCCGCCCTGAGGAGTTCTCTAACAATGACTAAGCAGCCCGGGGGCTGCCGAACCCCCAACAATCACAGGGCGTGTGAAACTCTTTGGCTGTCCACGAAATATTGATCAAACCAATTCGGCCAACCCGCGGTGCTGACCTTCAGCAAACCAAACTCACTGTTGGAAGACGGATCTCGTCCCAACTTTTCGGCTCAATTCGAAGGGAAAACTCATAAAACCATCGCGCATGCGGCCCGGCAAATCCAACCGGTTTTCGATGTTATATACTTCTTCTGTCAAAAGTGACATTTTCAACTCGTTCATAGACCAGAAAGGAAGAGTGCTTCCGATTTATACTAAGGCACGATCTAACTCGATTACGAATTATTATATGTGGTCGTTACCCGTAAACAAACACTAATCACACGTAAATATACAAACACTCGTGATTTAGGCCTAGCCTATCAGCTACCGGCACGAAGATATAACAATCTTGATACAATTCGAACACCGGGTTAAAATATACGAATACACTCGCGACGTCGCGGGGTCCCCTTGGACTAACAAAAACACGGGTTTTGGGAATGGATCGCTATAATAATACCCGATTTCAATACGACAGCGCAAAATTCATCGACATTGTTTAGAACCGACTGGTGCCTAGTTGCGATTTTGTCACGATTAGTATGAATCGGAACGCACCCTTCACATATAGTTTTTCAAAGTTGCGATTTACGGCCTTGAATGTACTCTTATCTAGTATTTAATATTTTATTATTAAAAAATAAAAAGGTATACTCGTACAAAAGACTGTCGTTTTACGTTTTTGCGTGTACAATGGTACGGAACCCTTTGTGTGCGGGTCCGACATCCTACTCGCACCTGACCGGTTTTATTGATAAATCTCAGTAAATACCTACTAAATGACATTGTAAAATATGACGGCTGTCGAAAATAACTTATTTTCGACAGCCGTCATATTTTACAATGTCCGGTGGCTTGATTAGAGATGGGCGGCCCAAGTAAATATCAATGATACCTGACAGGTAATTTCATCTCATTTTTGAGTCATATTTTCCGCTATTGGAGGTCCACATCAAAACCACGATCATAAGTGATTTTACAGAATTTGACTAAACCCCCGCGAGGGCTCCATCCCGAGTCAATCTTGTGTGCGTGATTAGATGCGCACGACACTAAAAGAGACCTTACGACAATGAATTTTGAGGGTTTTTTTTCTCGTGCCCGTAGTGACTCGGCCGGCGGTATCCGCGTGCACCTCGCGCCGGTGGCGGGCGGGCGCGCCGTGTCCTGCTCCGAGGCTGCGCGCGGCGCGTTCGCTGCGCACGCCAGGGCGCGCGCCTTCGACTGCGAGCTTGACGCCGTGCTGGACAGCGTGGTGGGCAACAGGAAGGACTGCTTCATCTCTGTCAGAGGTGAGTTCGCGGCTCACGCCAGGACGCTTGCCTTCTACTGCGAGCTCGACGCCGTGCTGGACAGTGTAGTGGGCAACAGGACGGACTGCTTCATCTCTGTCAGAGGTGAGTTCGCGGCTCACGCCAGGACGCTTGCCTTCTACTGCGAGCTCGACGCCGTGCTGGACAGCGTGGTGGGCAACAGGAAGGACTGCTTCATCTCTGTCAGAGGTGAGTTCGCGGCTCACGCCAGGACGCTTGCCTTCTACTGCGAGCTCGACGCCGTGCTGGACAGCGTGGTGGGCAACAGGAAGGACTGCTTCATCTCTGTCAGAGGTGAGTTCGCGGCTCACGCCAGGGCGCGCGCCTTCGACTGCGAGCTCGACGCCGTGCTGGACAGCGTGGTGGGCAACAGGAAGGACTGCTTCATCTCTGTCAGAGGTGAGTTCGCGGCTCACGCCAGGGCGCGCGCCTTTTACTGCGAGCTCGACGCCGTGCTGGACAGTGTAGTAGGCAACAGGAAGGACTGCTTCATCTCTGTCAGAGGTGAGTTCGCGCCTCACGCCAGGGCGCGCGCCTTCTACTGCGAGCTCGACGCCGTGCTGGACAGCGTGGTGGGCAACAGGAAGGACTGCTTCATCTCTGTCAGAGGTGAGTTCGCGGCTCACGCCAGGACGCTTGCCTTCTACTGCGAGCTCGACGCCGTGCTGGACAGTGTAGTGGGCAACAGGAAGGACTGCTTCATCTCTGTCAGAGGTGAGTTCGTGGCTCACGCCAGGGCGCGCGCCTTCGACTGCGAGCTTGACGCCGTGCTGGACAGCGTGGTGGGCAACAGGAAGGACTGCTTCATCTCTGTCAGAGGTGAGTTCGCGGCTCACGCCAGGACGCTTGCCTTCGACTGCGAGCTTGACGCCGTGCTGGACAGCGTGGTGGGCAACAGGAAGGACTGCTTCATCTCTGTCAGAGGTGAGTTCGCGGCTCACGCCAGGACGCTTGCCTTCTACTGCGAGCTCGACGCCGTGCTGGACAGTGTAGTGGGCAACAGGAAGGACTGCTTCATCTCTGTCAGAGGTGAGTTCGTGGCTCACGCCAGGGCGCGCGCCTTCGACTGCGAGCTTGACGCCGTGCTGGACAGCGTGGTGGGCAACAGGAAGGACTGCTTCATCTCTGTCAGAGGTGAGTTCGCGGCTCACGCCAGGACGCTTGCCTTCGACTGCGAGCTTGACGCCGTGCTGGACAGCGTGGTGGGCAACAGGAAGGACTGCTTCATCTCTGTCAGAGGTGAGTTCGCGGCTCACGCCAGGGCGCGCGCCTTCGACTGCGAGCTTGACGCCGTGCTGGACAGCGTGGTGGGCAACAGGAAGGACTGCTTCATCTCTGTCAGAGGTGAGTTCGCGGCTCACGCTAGGACGCTTGCCTTCTACTGCGAGCTCGACGCCGTGCTGGACAGTGTAGTGGGCAACAGGACGGACTGCTTCATCTCTGTCAGAGGTGAGTTCGCGGCTCACGCCAGGGCGCGCGCCTTCGCCTGCGAGCTTGACGCCGTGCTGGACAGCGTGGTGGGCAACAGGAAGGACTGCTTCATCTCTGTCAGAGGTGAGTTCGCGGCTCACGCTAGGACGCTTGCCTTCTACTGCGAGCTCGACGCCGTGCTGGACAGTGTAGTGGGCAACAGGAAGGACTGCTTCATCTCTGTCAGAGGTGAGTTCGCGGCTCACGCCAGGGCGCGCGCCTTCGACTGCGAGCTTGACGCCGTGCTGGACAGCGTGGTGGGCAACAGGAAGGACTGCTTCATCTCTGTCAGAGGTGAGTTCGCGGCTCACGCCAGGACGCTTGCCTTCTACTGCGAGCTCGACGCCGTGCTGGACAGTGTAGTAGGCAACAGGAAGGACTGCTTCATCTCTGTCAGAGGTGAGTTCGCGCCTCACGCCAGGGCGCGCGCCTTCTACTGCGAGCTCGACGCCGTGCTGGACAGCGTGGTGGGCAACAGGAAGGACTGCTTCATCTCTGTCAGAGGTGAGTTCGCGGTTTACGCCAGGACGCTTGCCTTCTACTGCGAGCTCGACGCCGTGCTGGACAGTGTGGTAGGCAACAGGAAGGACTGCTTCATCTCTGTCAGAGGTGAGTTCGCGGCTCACGCCAGGACGCTTGCCTTCTACTGCGAGCTCGACGCCGTGCTGGACAGCGTGGTGGGCAACAGGAAGGACTGCTTCATCTCTGTCAGAGGTGAGTTCGCGGCTCACGCCAGGACGCTTGCCTTCTACTGCGAGCTCGACGCCGTGCTGGACAGCGTGGTGGGCAACAGGAAGGACTGCTTCATCTCTGTCAGAGGTGAGTTCGCGGCTCACGCCAGGACGCTTACCTTCTACTGCGAGCTCGACGCCGTGCTGGACAGCGTGGTGGGCAACAGGAAGGACTGCTTCATCTCTGTCAGAGGTGAGTTCGCGGCTCACGCCAGGACGCTTGCCTTCTACTGCGAGCTCGACGCCGTGCTGGACGGCGTGGTGGGCAACAGGAAGGACTGATTCATCTCTGTCAGAGGTGAGTTCGCGGCTCACGCCAGGGCGCGCGCCTTCTACTGCGAGCTCGACGCCGTGCTGGACAGTGTAGTAGGCAACAGGAAGGACTGCTTCATCTCTGTCAGAGGTGAGTTCGCGCCTCACGCCAGGGCGCGCGCCTTCTACTGCGAGCTTGACGCCGTGCTGGACAGCGTGGTGGGCAACAGGAAGGACTGCTTCATCTCTGTCAGAGGTGAGTTCGCGGCTCACGCCAGGACGCTTGCCTTCTACTGCGAGCTCGACGCCGTGCTGGACAGTGTAGTGGGCAACAGGAAGGACTGCTTCATCTCTGTCAGAGGTGAGTTCGCGGCTCACGCCAAGGCGCGCGCCTTCGACTGCGAGCTTGACGCCGTGCTGGACAGCGTGGTGGGCAACAGGAAGGACTGCTTCATCTCTGTCAGAGGTGAGTTCGCGGCTCACGCTAGGACGCTTGCCTTCTACTGCGAGCTCGACGCCGTGCTGGACAGTGTAGTGGGCAACAGGAAGGACTGCTTCATCTCTGTCAGAGGTGAGTTCGTGGCTCACGCCAGGGCGCGCGCCTTCGACTGCGAGCTTGACGCCGTGCTGGACAGCGTGGTGGGCAACAGGAAGGACTGCTTCATCTCTGTCAGAGGTGAGTTCGCGGCTCACGCTAGGACGCTTGCCTTCTACTGCGAGCTCGACGCCGTGCTGGACAGTGTAGTGGGCAACAGGACGGACTGCTTCATCTCTGTCAGAGGTGAGTTCGCGGCTCACGCCAGGGCGCGCGCCTTCGACTGCGAGCTTGACGCCGTGCTGGACAGCGTGGTGGGCAACAGGAAGGACTGCTTCATCTCTGTCAGAGGTGAGTTCGCGGCTCACGCTAGGACGCTTGCCTTCTACTGCGAGCTCGACGCCGTGCTGGACAGCGTGGTGGGCAACAGGAAGGACTGCTTCATCTCTGTCAGAGGTGAGTTCGCGGCTCACGCCAGGACGCTTGCCTTCTACTGCGAGCTCGACGCCGTGCTGGACAGTGTAGTAGGCAACAGGAAGGACTGCTTCATCTCTGTCAGAGGTGAGTTCGCGCCTCACGCCAGGGCGCGCGCCTTCTACTGCGAGCTCGACGCCGTGCTGGACAGCGTGGTGGGCAACAGGAAGGACTGCTTCATCTCTGTCAGAGGTGAGTTCGCGGCTCACGCCAGGACGCTTGCCTTCTACTGCGAGCTCGACGCCGTGCTGGACAGTGTAGTAGGCAACAGGAAGGACTGCTTCATCTCTGTCAGAGGTGAGTTCGCGGCTCACGCCAGGACGCTTGCCTTCTACTGCGAGCTCGACGCCGTGCTGGACAGCGTGGTGGGCAACAGGAAGGACTGCTTCATCTCTGTCAGAGGTGAGTTCGCGGCTCACGCCAGGACGCTTGCCTTCTACTGCGAGCTCGACGCCGTGCTGGACAGCGTGGTGGGCAACAGGAAGGACTGCTTCATCTCTGTCAGAGGTGAGTTCGCGGCTCACGCCAGGACGCTTGCCTTCTACTGCGAGCTCGACGCCGTGCTGGACAGCGTGGTGGGCAACAGGAAGGACTGCTTCATCTCTGTCAGAGGTGAGTTCGCGGCTCACGCCAGGACGCTTGCCTTCTACTGCGAGCTCGACGCCGTGCTGGACAGCGTGGTGGGCAACAGGAAGGACTGCTTCATCTCTGTCAGAGGTGAGTTCGCGGCTCACGCCAGGACGCTTGCCTTCTACTGCGAGCTCGACGCCGTGCTGGACAGCGTGGTGGGCAACAGGAAGGACTGCTTCATCTCTGTCAGAGGTGAGTTCGCGGCTCACGCCAGGGCGCGCGCCTTCTACTGCGAGCTCGACGCTGTGCTGGACAGCGTGGTGGGCAACAGGAAGGACTGCTTCATCTCTGTCAGAGGTGAGTTCGCGGCTCACGCCAGGACGCTTGCCTTCTACTGCGAGCTCGACGCCGTGCTGGACAGCGTGGTGGGCAACAGGAAGGACTGCTTCATCTCTGTCAGAGGTGAGTTCGCGGCTCACGCCAGGGCGCGCGCCTTCTACTGCGAGCTCGACGCCGTGCTGGACAGCGTGGTGGGCAACAGGAAGGACTGCTTCATCTCTGTCAGAGGTGAGTTCGCGCCTCACGCCAGGGCGCGCGCCTTCTACTGCGAGATCGACGCCGTGCTGGACAGCGTGGTGGGCAACAGGAAGGACTGCTTCATCTCTGTCAGAGGTGAGTTCGCGGCTCACGCCAGGACGCTTGCCTTCTACTGCGAGCTCGACGCCGTGCTGGACAGCGTGGTGGGCAACAGGAAGGACTGCTTCATCTCTGTCAGAGGTGAGTTCGCGGCTCACGCCAGGGCGCGCGCCTTCTACTGCGAGCTCGACGCCGTGCTGGGCAGCGTGGTGGGCAACAGGAAGGACTGCTTCATCTCTGTCAGAGGTGAGTTCGCGCCTCACGCCAGGGCGCGCGCCTTCTACTGCGAGATCGACGCCGTGCTGGACAGCGTGGTGGGCAACAGGACGGACTGCTTCATCTCTGTCAGAGGTGAGTTCGCGGCTCACGCCAGGGCGCGCGCTTTCGACTGCAAGCTTCAGTACCGCAGGAAACCACTCAATTAACCTCTCAAGTAGTTGGGACGGGTCGCGATTTAGAACCTTATGCCATGGTAATAAAATGGTAAAAATGGATAGGTCTAAGATAGGCCGTCGTCAACCGATTTTAGGATATTTTTGTGATCAAGAACTCCAGAAGACTAAATATACAAATGTATATTTAATTGAAGAAATGATCAGATAACGTTGTATCGTGTGTCAGGCATCGCGGACTACCGCGACGGCACGCGCGGCAAGGAGTGGCAGCCGCACGCCGCCCTTGCCGCCGCCGCGGTCATGCGCAGCCTCGTCGCCGCCATGGCGCCGCCCAGCGACTAGTGCAACAACAAACAAACACACGACACATCAAGCAAGCTTGCTGGGTAAGGGATAAGGGCAGCTTCTTGAACTCTTGAGTACTCCACGGATTTTTGACAGAAAACGCCCGTGAATATTTATGGCACGAAGCTTTGTTTTATGAGTTTTTTTTTAACATATTAGGTATTTTAATGACCATGTTGAGATGTTCTCAATTTAGGTATCCGCCCTCACAGCTGATGTATTAGATCTTGTAGCGCTAATTTATTTGAAACAATAGTTCCATCGGTCCATCTTTATATTAAATTGTAGTAAACTTCTCAACAGGGACTAACGAAGACATTAATTATGTATGTGTGCCTTTTTAGGCTCTGCGGCCTATGGATATTTTTTATAACTTAGCATACAGACTATGCGCTATGCATACAAAAGGCTCTGCATAAGAACTTACGTGTACTTGTATGTCTTCGCATTTATAAGTTTTGGTTATTTATTATTATAATGACATAATAATGACTACTTACTGTTTACTGTAAGTGAACACATGTTCTGAACGAAATAAATTAGTTTTAGTTAAGTGATAAACCATGTAAATACTTTACAGCACGTTCAACAGACAAAGTACATGGACTGGTCATTTGAATTTTCTGTACAGTCAAGGACTATGCCCTATTGTCACTATCTTTCTTTGATTGTACGACATATATAGGCACGTGTATGCAACAACGGCTTTTAACTCAATGTTTTAGCAGTAACTGGCAGCTTAGCCATTTGAGCTTCTTTAAATTATAATAAATCTTAACTTATCCAAAGTAAAGCAATTAGAAATGACAAATCACATTTAAGATTAGAAAATGAACATAAAATATACAATCACATTTTTACAAAGAAATTAACTCACATTATATCACACACATCAGTTATAGTACATTGTTCCAGAGGCTGGAATGTGAGCAATATATGGGCGAGTGATGCCCTATAAGAGACGACACTTTTGGCTGAGACATTAGATAGTGCTTTTCACCACTACTGCTAGGAAATAATCCATCCATCCCAGGTTTTCTGGAAAAAATCTCTTTTTAGAGATAAGCTCGCCTTTGTACACGTAGGTTCCATTTTGATGTATCTGTATCTTCTGTTTTTGTCCAATAAGGTATAAAGTAAATAAAAAAGTTATTAAATATTTTTTAGATAAATTAGGTTTGGAACTCCGCCTGGCGAAGTCCGCCTTCAGATGAACAGCTATGTTGGTAAAATTTAACGAATTTTGACGACCCGAATGGCCTAGTCGGCAGTGACCCTGCCTATGAAGCCAAGGGTCCCGGTGGGGGCAAATATTTATTAGATGAGAACGGATGTTTGTACCCTAGTCATGGTTGTTTATCTAAGTATATTATTTATCTGTTCAAACAGGCTAGAAATGTTTTTGTTGTCCTAGCTAACTATTCATTGTTTTACGGCCCCATTACTGGCTATCTTTCGCCACATTTCCGAGCAGTGGAGTGAGAAGCTATATACCTAACTACTGTCAAAGTATGTACTGAAAACAAAACTCAAATATTATAATTTAGGTGATAATTTATAAAACAGGTTAACTTGCCTTAATATTTGGCTGTTATAAATTAGTGTGAAGTTTATCAAGTATAACTATTTATTAAAACTAGTACATATTAGAACATTATTAAACATTCTGAAATTTTAGTAAACATAATCTAGTATAAACGTATACCTGACGCCAAGTGTCTTGGCGCCTGCGTGCCGCCTGGAGGGGTAGCGGCGCACAGGAACAAAAGATGCTTATGTCGTAGCCATATCGTATAGAAATGATCATATCATGATGTGGTTGACCATTTCACAGAATATAACTATTTCATGAAATAGTCAACTCAAACTGACCAGATCGTTTTACATCAATGTTTGACGATATGGCCATGCACGTTTGACCGTTTAATAATGTAGGGTATCTGTTGTGGCCAAATTATAGAATTGATCGTTCAAGAAATGGTCAGAAAGGGTTGAATTTGATGAAACATGTATTTTTAAAAGCATTTTTATACAGTACCTACATAATGTTTTTTGTGATATACATGTCGAACTAACACGAAGACTATTTGGGGGCTTCGCTGCGCTCGTTAGTGCTGCGCTAAGCAACCGCAGTGTTTTGCCTTAAAATATTTCTTCGTTCGATGAAAGTTCTAATTCAACCATAGTTGGCGAATTCATGAATTACAATTACCGGCCGCCGCCGCTTCCATCGTGAAAATCAACGACAAATCGACATTACCGCCTCTTATTATATTACGATATGATCACTAACGTTTAACCACATCGTGAAATAGTCTTGCATTTTGCTGTTTATATCATCATTGATTGATGATGATTTCATGATAAGATCGGTTTGAAGTGGCTTTATCATTTTCCTCTTGTTTATTTTATTATTTTCCATAAATTGTTTTCCTCTATGGAGTACATACGTTAAAATATAGCTTATTTAGTTCGATAGGTTTTCGCTTTAGCTATCGTATCTATTGCCAACCAGTAGTGTCAAACAACTTGTGCTCAAAAGGCTTAAGGTCTTCCTGCTTTCAACGCCAAAATCATAATAATTTGTTGTATTGACTCGGGATATTATACATATTTATTCACAAACAAGAAACATACACATGCATGTGTATATTTGTTAATTTAAGGCTGTATTTTAAATTACCTAACCTTGTATTGAGTTACCAATACCAAATTTATAGGTAGGTACCTAATTAAGTTATCCTCAGGTGAAATCTAACGGATCCCGTGTGACATTATAGCTACTGCGATTGTTATTAATTTTATTTTTTGAGTATTATAAGCATTCCAGCTTATCAGTTTTCTTCTAGTGAGTGTGTGAAACATATACGAAGTATCGTTTTAGAATTAAGGACGAATATACTTACAATATTTCCATCAGAGCTTAGGATTACAATAACTTATAAAAGACTAAGATAACTCTATTATTAAAAAATACGTACCATATTCATTAGATGAACGTGACTAACACTGCCTATACCATAGCCTTTTTACTAGGTCGCGTAGGTAAATGGAGGTATTATCGTGATATAAACTACTTAATCAGCTCCGGAGCTCCTCTGATTTCCTGTCATAACTCATGATTTCCTAATTTATGCGCTTATATTTGAACATTAAAATTATGGAACACTTGTAATATGAAATGCACAGTTTTTTTTTTCTGACGTTTACAATGATTAATGTAATATCGTGCTATGGGCAGTTAATTTCGTGGTAATAGCTATGTAATACCGTGACAACTCTTAAAAATCAAAATTAATGCATACCCAAAAATAAATTATACAAATACGTCCAATTATGTTTTATTGTAAGTCCTGACTGTCCAATGAAAATACAGCAAATATTACAGAACCAATTTGGTTGATATAATGTTGTATGGTAAATATTACAGAACCAATTTGGTTGATATAATGTTGTATGGTAAATATTATTATATTAAACTGCACATCAAAAATACTGATTTGCACAGCAAATATTCCCTTATATTTATATATAACAATACATACCTATCATTAGATAGTTCAATTCCGCACTCATATCACACAATACATAGAGCTCATCTTCACCGAGGGCTACATTTAGACATATATTGTGACATGGCCGGACACAGTATGAACACTGTATCCAATTCCGACCATTTTTCTCTCTGACGTCGTGGGAATACTTTACAAGACAAAATATACAAATGCAATCATCTTTGGAGTGTTTCGACTTCTTGCTCGAAGTTTGCCTACTAGGCGCTTAGCCTGATGCTGGGTCACCCTGATGTTGAAGACCCTGTGGCTGAAGTTGCTGACGCTGATGTAGATGGTTGAGGTTCACTATGTAATTGTGCTTGTGGTGAAAATTCCTTTTCCATCAGTCGAGATGGAGCCAGAGCGTCCAGGTCAACAGCATCTTTGTCAAAAGGGCAGATCCCACATTTTTTGAAAGCGATTGTAATGTTGGTGTTTGTAAAGGCCTTGAAATAAGCAGGGTTAAGAATGCCGTGGAAATGGGTTCTGTCAGGTTTCTGGGTTGCATGACGGATCATGTACTCCTTCACACTATTGTTCCAATGACTCTTTAAGTGATTTATAAACTCCCACATCTAAAGGTTGCAAAATGTGAGTATTGTGAGCTGGGAAAGTGAAAAGATAAATTTCATTCTGCTTTGCTAGATCAATTATATCCGGAGTTATATGTGACGAGTTAGAATCCAAACTAAAACCATTCCATAAATGACGACCCGAATGGCCTAGTCGGCAGTGATGCTGCCTACGAAGCCAAGGGTCCCGAGTTCGACTCCCGGTTTGGCCAAATATTTGTTTGATGAGAACGTATGTTTGTACCCTAGTCATGGTTGTTTATCTATCTAAGTATTATATTTATCTATATAAGTATGTGTATAGTGTATGTATAGGGAATCCTAGTTTTGGGCTAGATCAATGTGTAAATGGTGTCCAAGGTATTATTATTATTACGTGGGGCGCACTGTAAGTTTCCGGAATGAATATGAAAAAATACTATTAAAGGTACAAAATTAATTTATTGTTTTTCAAAATAATCTCTCTTGGCGTCTATGCACTTTTTCATTCGATGAAACCAGTTTTGAAAACTTTTGTGCCACTCCTCTGTGGTGACCTCTGAAACGTGTTTTTCATACTCCTCGACAGCCTCTTCTGGTGATGAAAATCGTTGACCGCGTAATTGGTTCTTAATTTTTGGGAACAGAAAAAAGTCACAAGGTGCCAGGTCGGGACTGTATGCAGGATGACTCATGAGTTCTACATTTTTCGCCTTCAAAAAGTCGTTTGTCTGTCTGGCCGTATAAGAACTAGCATTGTCGTGGTGCAGGATGATACGGCGTTTACGGTTATTTTTATGGAGTTCGTCAATAACTTCCGGCAAACAAATGGTCGTGTACCAGTCACTATTCACTGTACGACGATTCTCTAAAGCAACAGTAGCCACGTGTCCAGTTTTATTTTATATTATTATATTATTATATTTATAAAAAAGAAGCAATCATCCGCTTAGATGCACTTTTCACGCGCGCCACTTTGGTTGGTTTCGGCTCATCTTGAAAGACCCATACGCTCGATTGCTGCTTTGTTTTGGGATCGTAGCAATAAATCCATGTTTCGTCACCTGTTACTATGTCCCACACCAAATTTGACGCACCTTCGTTGAATCTGGTAAGCATGGCACTGCACCAAGTGACGCGGTCCGTTTTTTGAGCCTCGGTCAAGTTGTGTGGGATCCACCGCGAGCACAGCTTTCTCACACCCAAATGTTTGTGTAGGATTAATTGTATTTGACTCATGCCTATTTCTAAGGATGCGCGAATTTCATGTTAGGTCACATGCCTGTCTGATTCAATCATACGGCGCACAGCATCGATGTTTTTGTTGGTCACAGCGGTGGACGGCCGACCATCGCGAGATTCGTCACTGAGATTGATACGACCACGCTTGAATTCTGCAAACCAGCTATAAACAGTTGTCTTGCATGGTGCTTCATTGCCAAAAGCTGTTTCAAGCCGAGCGATGCTCTGTTGAGCTGTCAAATTACACTTAAAATCGTAGAAAATCATACTACGAAAATTTTCCCGAGTTAAATCCATGTTGATGCAGACACACAATTTTTTAAATGGCGCCACAAGGTAAAAACAAAAGGCAGTCAGATGAAACAAACTGCATTCTACAGCCAAAGAGTTCTATTTTCAAATGTTGCAATAAATTTTTAAATATTGTTTATGTAAGTGGCCAGTTCCGGAAACTCACAGTGCGCCCTATGTATTATAAACAGATCTGCCTTTGATCCATCCTTCTTTGGGGGGTAGTTTCATAATAGCATTTGGCATAGCCGTTTCAGGTTATCACTCCATCTCACACCTTTGAATATAATTAGTGGTGGAATCGAGGTTCCCAGTAAAGTGGTATTTTCACCCCTCTCAGCATATGTGCGGTTGTACACATATTTTTTCCAATAGAGATTACAACCTTTCCTTTGTTGGTGACATAGTTGAGACCAGTCTTGTCACTGTTCCAGATGCGATCACTTCTGTCTTTCAGGCCCAATTGATTTAGTTTATTTTCAAGTTTGGTGTAGAAGTCTTGAATGATTGTGCCATTGGCCATGGATGCAGATAAGTTTTTTGCTACTCTTAATGACAGCCCGTACATTTCTTTGAATGGTTGCCACCACCATTTACTAGTTATTTCTGGTCAGAGTGTCGATAAGGGGGCGGCAGCATGGTTCAGGTAGTTTAATCTGTTGCAAGACTTTGCTAATTTAAATGCGATCTCTCTAACTTGGCGAACGGTCAGTCCAAAGCCCAGTTCATGCATCTCAAAAATATAATGGAATAACTTTATTTCAACCGGTGAAGGTAGAGCGAAGGGTCGACCAATTTTGGCTATGGTTGTATCTTCTCTACCTACGTAGTCCTTTACAGTGCTTCAGGGTACTCCAGTTGCCTTCGAGGCTGCAAAGAAGTCTTAATTAGATTAATATCGACAGTACAGCATTCCTCTTATATTGAAAATAATCTCATCTATGACTTGACATAGGAAAAAGAGCCCTTACGTTGTTGTTTTCATCAAAAATTGGATAAAATCCTCAACATTAAAACCCAATTCACCAAAACAATACAATTCGACAAATCACCAACTTGAAGTTTCGTGGCTAACTTCATAGCTACTCGAGCCCACATTTATGAAGAGATATATTTAGTTCACTCTCTAAGCAACCTTTCACCCGAGGCTCAACTAGCGTGCCGCGATAGGTACAGGTGGCGCCAAACATCTTGAGCAAAATGTGACGTGGTGGGGGAACGATTGCGCATGTACAGTTACGTGCAAAAAAAAAACAACGCACTTAAGTCTAAGTCTAACTATACAGATTTAATGGTCTGTGGATATGACTATCAAAATAACACTGTATACTTAATTAGCGACATTTGTCGGCTTTATTGGAATTTATTTGAATTAACGAAGAACATTGATTTTAATAAAATAAGATATGCCTTCCATCAAGTCGTAACCTTTTCCAGTACAATCAGAGCTCTAGGTCTTGGTTCTTCATCACTGATAATTTCATCTTCATAATCAACCTCGTCCTCATCATCATCATCATTCTCCGAGTCACTGTCATCGTCAACAAAAATAGTAAATTAATCAGTAACCAAACCTACAACATGATCACTTTTTATAGTCTCTGCTTCAATCTCTTTCACTTTTTGGCATATTTTTTCCCATTCGCTTTTGCCCATTATAGCAACTTCCTCCTTTACAAGATCTATAACTTGTTAGGTTCCATTTGACATTTCTGCTACCGACATATCCTATGCCATTTCAATGGGGTTAAGATCAGGATGGTATGGAGATAACGACTGAATGGCCGTGTTCTGTTAAAATCTTATCAATGCTATATGATTTGTTATGCTCTTTATGTGGTTTTATCAAGTTATACAGCTGTGGGTTTAACATACTTTCATGGAACTGAACGCCTTTTTCTTGCAACCATCTTTGCATGTCTGCTTTTTTGAGTTTGTGGTTGGGGCGGGATCGGACTGCTTATTGTGGTATGACGCGTTGTCAACTACTTCGACTGAATTGGGTGGCAGATTCGGTAGAAGTTGACAACGAAGCCATTTTTCATAATTCGTTAAATTCATATTGTCATGAATCATGATAATCAGCCGATTTGGTTCCGGCTTTAAATACTAAAAGGGCATTGTGTATAAAACCTGCTTCGGAACCTGCATGTACAATAACTACCCGTTGCCCTTTTGAAATTGATTTTTTTAAGCCCTCCTTCCTTCTTCCCTGTACTTGCATATTTTTTGAAGATATTCAATTCGCAGTAATCGGATATTGTTCTTCTCGATCAATATTTTGCGATTATTTTCTGTTTTCTTCCATCGAAAACTAATCCTTTTAAAATTCTTCGTAAGCTGGTTAGGGATCCATTAAAATCTAAATCTTCTTAAAGTTATTTTTTTACAGAGCTTTTCGGCTGTAGACACCATTTGTTTCACCATTCGTTATGTGGATATTATGTACGCACCTCTTGATTACTGATTGATCGAAACTGTCAATTTCGGTGACCTTTTTCTTCCCAGTTCTTTTCTTCCCCGGAGTCCAGAACACGCAGCAAGTCGGAGTTTGTACTTTCGCTAATTATTCTTTTTACAGTACTCAGATGTTTTAGTTACCTCCGATGTCTGTTTCACCGTTTCAAAATCAGGTGTACCAGCTTTCTTTAAAAAGCAATAAACATCATAAACTATCTTCCTGGCTTGCCTTTTTAAAACTACGTTCGGACGTTGAGGCATTTTTTATCCGTGATTTCACTGCACGCAAGTGTGTTGGGTAGCGACGAGACGTGAACTCAAAGCTAGAAGCGATGGTTGACTGATCTACCAATAGCGTGGCTTGACGCGCACGATGCCATGCTCCCTCCCCGCACGCCACGACACTCACGCACCGCATACCGCGGTGCCCAATATCGGTTTCTGCGCATACAAGGTTCATTTGTTCAAGTTGTTTGGCGTCATCTGTATACCACGCGCCACGAATTAAGAGCGCTGGGCGACGTTAGCGGGAATTACTGCGAATATGTACAGTTATTGAAAAGTGACTACTGCGCATTCAATGCCACCGCTCATAACGTATAGCGCGACGTGTAAGACCATGATAATGATTTAATATATCGCGATAATACCTCCATTTACCTATATTAATATGTGACAAAAAAAAACTATTGTGAGATAAACCAAAGTTTGGACTATTGGATGTAAATACGCCATGTCTAGTCTTATCAATTTCTAAAAGTTAGAACTATTTATTTACAGCGTATTTACAAAATCACTAGTATAGCCACTGATGTTGTAACTCCACATATATTTATGTTAATATAAATGGACAATTTACAAGCTATATCGATCTTAGATAATGTACATTTGATTATTAGGTGCTTACCTATGAGATTGGAGAAAACTCAATTTTCAGTAAATATTTTTGCTTTTTAGGAATGAAAAATCATAATTTTATAAAACTTTGAATGAATCATTTAGCTCATCAATCGCAAATTTGATTTAATTTGTAAAAAGCACCTGTAACAGCAACTGTGACAGCTGTAAAAAATATTACGAATCTTATCATGAAAATGGTGACTTTTAAGGACGAACTGATTTGAAGATTTAATTTTAGGTATAAAACTGATAATTAAAAGCAAATTTAAAATATAGATTTTTAAAACTTTGAAATTAAATTTTAGACATTAAAAAAATAATAGAAATAGCTATTGAATTACAGGAATTCTGAACTCCTTAATCTGTAAGAACATTTCGCCAATTTCATAGTTAAGCACCCAATATGATCAGTTTGTTACGTTACAAAAAGTATTAATGTACATGAAAGCATTTGCTTTGTGATTTCTTGTGTTGTTTTATTGAATGTTTTAATGTATTGTTGCTATTAAGTATTTCGTATACCTACTGTGTTTTGTATATTTGCATTATTCCACCATTATAACCTAGTTTGTTCCCTATTACTACTATTTTGTTTTACTATTATTTTGTTGTGATGCACAAATAAAAATACATAAGAAAAAATACGATTTTCAATTTTATTCAATGTTACCTGTAGATAAAGTAAATTAACTATCCTGATATACTCTAATTATAGTTTTGGCTAACCAGCCAGCCTAAAATGTATCAATTCACGAGGCCGCCAAACGGTTAGTTACCAGATTTGGCGTAGTTACGTCACTATCCGACGTCAGATTTACAAATCCAGAGCCAGTCTTCTCCTTGAGCTGTAGTCTGTAAAATACAGAATACATTGTTTAGTAAGTAGTAGATTCATGTTACTTATTAATTGGCCATCTATATAATCGTATATGAATAACATAGTGCCACGCCTTTTCCCATTTTTACTAAATTCTCCATTTTGCGCGACGGGCTAGCCCATCGCGGCAGCTATGGAGTAATGAAGGTGTCCTCACGATTTTAGAAAGTCCGTATAATGTTCTTAAGAAGCCGGCGGATAGCCGCTCAAGTGCATTCGAGGCGAGCTGTTCGTATCTCCGTTCGACATACAGCTATCTCTCCTGACTAGAGAGGTAAGGCCGGTATTTGTTTTAATTTACAACCCTACTCTTGACTAGTTTCTCTTGGCATATGTATATGTTAAAACGATCACCATATTTTACTACCAATAAATTCGAAGCGACCGCGAGAATTAGTAAACGACCACCAAATTGCCTTTGGATAAATGATCACCTAACTTCTTTTTGTGTTTTTTGTACTTAAGTTTATGTTTTAAGTATTTTTTTTACATGTTCAACCTAACACGAAAGATAAAGGAGGCTTCGTTTCGCTCACCACCTTTATTTACCCTTCACCCAAGCTACCGCAGTATTTTGCCCTGATATTTTCTGCAACTTTTGGTGATCATTTACCCATTTTGGGTAAGAAAATAATATTTTGGTGTTCATTTTATTTGTCGCCGTTTCTCTTCTTACAAAATCTCTATAGAACTCTTGAACAATCCACGAGGAACTAACAATGCAAATATAAATTTAACTCAACTAGTTACGATAAAAGAAAAAGATGTATTTAAACCAAACCTAAGACCACATCAGGCGACTCTAAAAAGCTGCTGGACCGAGCAGAATATTGTAAACAATGCTATTCATTTTAACTACAAAGTGACAGGTCCAGACGCTGTGTCGACAGGCGGATGTTGTCGCGCCAGGCACCTGGGGTGCCCCCGGCCTAGTGGATAAGTAGTTTGTAACTTAGTCTTAGACTTGGTTTCAAGCGAATATATGCTCTACATTTAAATAAATTGTATGTTTTAAAACGTCCTTGGCCTACGAAATATTTTGACTGGCGCAGCCGGTAGGATTGTCCGCGTTGCATAAACGTTTTCACGCATTAAAAACGGATATCGGACCAACCAATAAAATAGTGGGTCTGTGAGACCAGTAAACCTCGCGAGCCCTTCGACATACATACATACTTAAACATATTGTCGCGACTGACGGATTATAATATTTTTATCTACACACGTATCATAAACCCTCTTTACTGCGTACAAAAACCGCACGTTACGATCAGCATAATGTTAAACTACTTTTTAAAAACTCATTTCTTATCTGAAAAATTACACATTATGACCATAATGTGTAATTTTTCTACATTTTATGACATTCAAATTTCGAACGCCGACGCCCACCTGCTGGCCGCCCCTACTTTGTTTGTGAAGTTGGTACTACTGAACAAGCTAAATAAGTGCAAAGGAATTATCAATGCCACCATGCCGGTCGAACTTGCGGTTCCTGAACACATTAAAGAGAGCTTATGATATGTGTGTAGATAAACTAGTGTATGTAACTATACATAATTAGGCATTAAAACGCTCGAGTGATATTATTATGAAACTCGCCTTTCGAGTATTAGCGCCCTCCATTATGTAGCAGTCACATAAACTACTATTATTATAATTCGATAAAAGTTTATTTTTCGCAACAATTTAAAGAAGAAAGTCCAATTTTAAATTAAATTTCAGGTGCTTGAATTTTCCAATTATTATGCAGACTTTTGAGCAAAATAGGGTATAAGTTTTGGCGATTACTCGCGATTCCTTGGTCCTGGGAAGTCAAATCTGGTGACTACGGATTCGTCTCATGAAGGTGGAGAGACTACGCATAGTCTGATTAGGTATACATTTTCCGAATAAAATTAAAAACTGAAATCCGAATACGTTTGCTCCCCCACCTTTCCTCCTCACACCCCCGACCCCTTGAAGTTTATCGGATTAACCACTGGAATTATTATAAATAAAATAACCCGACTGCATATTTTTCCAATACAACGTACAAACTTATGAATGCACCTGGTTACGTACATGGAGTATGAAACTAGCCGCACCAATAACTTTGTAACACCATAAGCTTTCAGGTTCACTTTGTCCACATTCCCATCTCGTCCATATTCTCATCTCATCCACATTCCCAAATACCAAATACCAAATGTCTTTATTACTGTAGATATTTACATATACTTAGCAATCGTCATTTTTTGCCACTTCTCTACATTGGACCACTGTGGGAGAAGAAGGGCGTAGAAACTCCCACAGATTGATTTTTAGATCTCTTTTTAAAAATTGCTTATGCTTAACTAATACAAAATATAATATTTAGTCATTATCATAATTAATAAGCAGGAATAAATAATTACAAAATTATTAACAGCAAGGTCTGTGTTGAGCCAGATTAACCCCATACAGACCCATCATTTAAGTAATCTTGAAGTCGCTTTAACATGGATTTTAAATTGTTCAAATGGCAATGTCAAGATCTCCAGAGGTATCTTGTTGTAGTAGAGAATGCATTGACCCTTGAAAGAATTGCTAACCTTCGCGAGTCTAAACCGGGGCGCAAGTAGTCTGTGATTATTTCTTAGGTTAACATTACAGCTATCGCTAAGTTTGGGAAATTTTGTAAGGTTCTTGCGTACGTACATTATATTTTCGAAAATAAATTGACTAGCTACAGTTAGTATGTCAATTTCTTTAAAAAGCTGTCTTAAGAAGTCTGTGCGTTTTAAATTATAAATTGCTCGAATAGCTCTTTTCTGTAAAATAAAAATAGTTTGAATATCCGCTGCTTTTTCCCACAACAAGATACCATAGGACATGACACTATGAAAGTAACTAAAATATACTAGCCTAGATGTAGCCACATCCGTGTTTTGTCTGATGTTCCTAACAGCGTAAGCCGCAGAACTTAATTTACCAGCCAATTTTTCTATGTGGGGTCCCCACTGCAATTTGTTATCAATGGTTATTCCAAGAAATTTCGTGTCATTTACTAATTCTAACGTATTGCTGTCCAACACTAAACTGGTTCCAACTTGCCTGACATTTGGAAGTGAGAATTTGATACATTTGGTTTTACCAGCATTTAACAATAAATTGTTAACTGTGAACCAATTCAAGGTTAAAGATAATACTCTATTGACATCATCAAAATCTTCTTTTTGTCTTTCAATTTTGAAGACCAGTGAAGTGTCATCAGCAAACAACACTATGTTAGTCAATTTCTCCACCATAAAAGGCAGATCGTTAATATATACCAGGAATAAGAAAGGGCCTAATATGGAACCTTGTGGAACGCCAATTTTTACCCCCGATCCATCAGATTTAACGCCGTTGACTTCTGCCTTTTGAATTCTATTGCTTAGGTATGATCTTAGTAGATCCAACGCTTTATTTCTAACTCCGTAATGATTTAATTTAATTATAAGCATATTATGATCAACACAATCAAATGCCTTCGACAGATCGCAAAAAACACCGATAGCATCCTGTGCGGCTTCCCATGCAGAATAAATATGAGATATAAGGGTAATACCTGCATCCGTAGTCGATTTACCCCTAGTGAAACCGTATTGCTTGGCGTGGAGTTGTTTTGTACTGTTGAAGTGTGAGAGCATTTGATTGAGTATAATCTTTTCAAAAAATTTACTTAGTGCTGGAAGAACCGATATTGGTCTGAAATTTGACGGATCACCCTTGTCTCCCGACTTGAACAGAGGTATAAGTTTACTGTGTTTCATGAGGTCTGGAAAAGCTCCATCATCAACACATTTATTAAATATATAAGCTAGGTGTGGGGCTATAACAAGTATTATTGACCCAATGACTTTGACTGACATACCCCACAGGTCTTCAGTATTTTTTAAGTTAAGTAATCTATACGTTTTGACAATATCCTGGGGACATACATGATAAAATTTAAAATCTACATTACTGATGCTAGTGCTGTTTTTTAACAAAGTCTCTGCTTCATATGGAGATGAATTTAGACGCTCTGTTGTGAGTAAGGGTGCATTGGTGAAGAATGTTTCAAAAGCTCGAGCTACCTCAGCGTTGGATTTAACAACATCATCACCTATCTTTAAGCAGAAATCATTATCCCTTGGTATAACTTTGCCAGTTTCACGGTTTATGATTTGCCAAACCGTTTTCATTCTATTATTTGAATTTTGTATTTTTCTATTTATGTGTAAAGTTTTTGCAGTTCTACAAACCAACTTGAATGTTTTGAAATATTTTTTAACATAGTCATGAAATTTTACATCAAAGTTATAGGTTTTTTGTTCATAAAGATCATACAAGATAGCTCTACTTTTACGAATTCCAAATGTTGCCCAGTCATTAAATTTAGATTTACCGTTGTTGGCACTGACTTTCTTTAATTTAAAAACTGTATTGAATTCTGTTTGAATAATGTTGAAGAAGTCAGAATAGATTTTGTTTGGGTTCTGCTCATCAAAATCCGGTACTGGCAAACCCATATCTAAGTTTTTCATATACATCTCTGGTCTATGGGATGTAATAGGCCTATAAAATGATGGATCAGTCTTATTTTCACTAGTAATTTGGAATGAAACTGTTTGACCACTGTGATCGGATGGTAAACAGTTAATTACATTTTTACTTGTGAATGCACAGTCACAAAAAACGTTATCTAAGCAAGTTTGGCTGGTAAGTGTAATTCTAGGCGGCTCTAGAAATACATGACATAAATTAAATGATTTGAACAGAGTTATTAATCGTCGCTTCAGTGTTTTATCTACAAGCAGATCTACACTAAGATCGCCACAAATAATTAAGTTTTTTCTGTTATTACAAAGTTTAATGAGGGCTTCCTCCATAATTTTCTCGAATATTTCAAAATAGCCATGGCCTTTTTCATCTCTCGGAGATATTACACATTTTTGATCTCCTATGCTTGCTTGATATATTTATTGGCTTATGTATGCTAGAGATTTCCTCTGTTGTCTTAAAAACTAATTTAAATTACTTGGAATGTCTTCCAATATACCTTGTCTGTGCTCAATAGAAGCAGTCAGGTTAGCCAAATTCTTGGCTGTAATACTAAAAAAATAAGATAGCGACACAGCTACCTGTCGTTTGTAAAAATCTGAAGGGTAGTAACTACCTTTGGTCAAATAAACATTATTACTAACATAATTGTTAGAGTCAATCAAATGAATCAAACTATTATTATATGACATTGTATGTAATGTCATATTTAGCTTATAACTAAGATCATTTTCAGCTTGTGGCAATCTTTTACTGTATGGGAATGTAAACATAACAGTTTTATTAACATTCAGTGAGCAGTCTTTCAAAATATTTAATTAGGTCCCATTTGTTTACCTCACCCCTATTTCCAAACATGAGTATTAAGTTTGATTCAGGTGTCAGATCAAGTGTCTTTGTTATTTTTTGCATAACATCATGAAAACTGGAGTTTGTTAAACAGTTATTTAAGACTGAGTGTCCCAACTTATTCAATAATATGCCTAAGTTTCTTCCAATTTCATCACAAAACATGACAGTTTTGCTTGTGATGCTTTTGTGCGACCCTGAAATCCTGGGTCGGATACTTATTTCAAGGCTCGTGGTTGAAGCTGGTCTCTCCGGCTGTTGCAAGGAACGTTGGCAGTCACACAAATGATTGGCCACCAAAGAGTCATAGCGTTCCTGATTACTATGAGACAGTTTAAGCAGCTCTTCCATGGCCAGGGAGTACTCCTCAATGGCCTCTTGAGATTTTTCATAGCGGGCAGTAATAGATCTCATGTAGCCATTGACAGTGGCAAGTTCAAACTCAAGATTTTGCAGGTCTTTCTCATATTTTGTTTTATTAATTTCTAACTCTGCCATACACATTTTAAACTTTTCCAAAATATCTATTTTACTCTTATTATATAAACTTTTATTGAGATTTTTATGAGATTTTAATTTTTTTGGTTTGAGTGATGTGTTTTTTAATTTTAACATATCTTTTTGATGCGTTTTTGCTGCATGTTGAACCAGTGCCCACCACTGAGTCTTCATGAGTCAAATCAATCACTGCACTGGACACATCACTACATGCAACAGAAACTTGGCCGGTCGACTTATCCGCTAATATCAATTCCTCAAATAAATTTTGGGATTTTTGTGCTGCTGAACCATGAGACTCCTCTTCTAATTGTGTGATTTAGTTGTGGACATCAGACAGGTCCTTTTCCAGGGTAGAAATTATCTTCAAAGCAAACTCATATTCAGCAGCGTACTGATCAAAACCATGAATTATCATTTTTGACCTATTTTGTTCTTCAAGTACATTTTCATATTGTGAGTGTAAAGTAGACAGCTCGGTTTTTAGTTTATTATTATTACCTAATGCTTCTAGCAATATCTTTTCATTGTCCTCCCGTTCACAAGTCAACTGGCTACACAATTCCCTAGATAGTTTTAATTCTTCTAAAGCCAGGTTAAGTTGGGATTCTACTTGGCGTGCTTTACGGGTCTGCATGCGACTATCCATTATAGATATGAAAGGAAAATAGTATGTATCAGTGTCAACAAACTACCAGAATGTCAGCCAATTGAGGTTATGTCAGCTGAGCCGAGTTCGAAATGATTGCCACTTACGTGATTTATTTGGTTGAAATTAGATTCCAGATGTTATGTTTTCGCTTAGAATACACAGAAAGTAGAACGAAATCAATCCGAACCGAGAATAACAATGACAAAGACAAATTTCTGTAACCGAAAAACAATTGGCCAGTTTTAATCAAATACAAGTCACTCACATAAAATATTTATAGTCACACGTATATTTATGATTATCCTATTAAATACAACAAGAATTGTAGTTTAATTACACAAGAAAACAATTTATATTTTAATTTTACATAGGATAAATCTCAGTCGGTTATTGACCTCAGTGTTGCCACAAGCTGACCCACACTCATCACATACCAATCCCAAATCGTCCATTTCCTATCTCGTCCACATTCCCAACTCGTCCTCATTCACAACTCGAATAGACAAAGATTTTTGGCTATTCGATATCAATTCAATCACCCATTTGTTCACTGGAGTAAAATGTGGACCAGTTAGGAATGTTGACGAGATAGAAATGTGGACGAGATGGGAATGTGCGATTGTTCCCAATAGTCCCCTCTAGCCCTGTCCCCCGGGGTGACAGCTGGGAATTGTTTTCCCGTTTGTCACCCGGGTGACAATTCGTGCCGTCTGTTCCCTTTGGAGGCTGACTAGAGGGGACAAATGGGACGTCTGCTTCCCAGTTGTCACCGCGGTGACAAGCGATAAAACATGTAATTAGATCAGCCTTTTTATTTGCGATAGAAAAATATTTACTTTTACTAACCTTAATTAAGTAAATAAAAATGTCAGAAAAGTTACATAGAATCAAATAAAAAAATAAGGTTAAGATTCCTACAACAATTAAACAATCACAGATTTTTATTGCCTTAATTAGTACTAATCGTTTTTTTTTTCAGTAATTACATACATAATCACTGATGTCTAAGTGTACACAGAAAAATTCTAGTTTCACATTCTAGCAACACTGGAGTTAGAATTATTTGTTTCAAATGTAGGTAGAATCTTATATTTTAAACTGATGATACATTTCTTACGATAAACTTCGTTAGTTCCGCTTGCTGCTTAGTTACTCACTGTTAAATAACTGCAAATAATGTCCGGGAATAGTGCATGTGCCAGTTCGGGTGAATTGAGTTTTGCATTAAGTCGAACGAAGTACAAAAACTGCGGGTGGGGTAAACCATCTTCACCCGCTACAACAAAGAGGACTACCAACGTCTAAGGCTCACACAAAGGAGGGACATGGGCAGTCTGTCTGAGTACCTAACACTATTCCTGTCTGCTTAGTAAGTATTCCTATTCTACTTTAGATATAAGTGTCTGGAAGGGTTCGGTAGGGTGTTTCTGAAAATCGATTTGGCCCCAAACCATATAACTCTTTCATTAAACCTAGTCCTTAAGGAAAATATTGTGATTAAAAGTTAAAATAAAGAGAGTTACCTACTCTATATTATATAAGTAAAACTATATTATATAGGAAAACATTCAACACATTCCGAGAGAACTATCCGAAAAGAAAAGCTATTTAATTTATTTATAAGTGTGAACATGTCATCAGATGCTGCCGAGTAGAAGGGAACGTGGAACAAGGCTTGTAGGTTTTTCATGTAATAACGTCAAAATTAATAGGCGAAGCCGCAACCCTTATCTGTGAGCGACAGGATTTAGGAACCTGTAACTCGTTAAGACATGCTTTAGAGCAACATTTCGGTGATCCGCGGTCGGAGGTATGCAATGCGATAGAACTCGAAACGCTCAAAATGAATAGAGGATTTCTGTAACCGAATACAGCATGCAGCAGAACGTGTTTCTGTATAACTTGCCCGCAGATCTGCTCCGCATTGTAAGGTTAAAGGGAGTTATTAGACTCGAAAATGCATTGAGCATTGAGTTGGAGGAAGTCAGTTTTCCTTTTCAAAGCAACGCGCGAAATAAAATGCCTAAGACGCTAAGCGTCATGCCACCGAGGCCCCGTGGCTTTTTTCAAAAACACCACCAATTTCAAGTTTGGCATTGCAAATAACGCTCCTAGGCCATTCCAACAACTATCATAAATGCAACCAAATGGCAAAAAGCAAACAGCAGCCTTCTGCAGCACCACAACAATTTGGATATAGACCCCAAATTCCACAACAACCTTCAGGCTACAGAACTGAATTAGGTTTTACGCCTCAAACACTGGCTTTCGCCCAATGCTGAACCAATAGCCACAATTCGGATATAGGCCTGCCCAGCAAAATTTTCACTACACACCATCAAAACAATTCGGCTTCAGACCGCAGCCTAAACAATTCGGCTTCAGACCGCAGCCTAACCAACAACTCAGTTTGGCCATACGCATCCCCAAAATGCGTCAAGACCCCAACAGCCGATAACAGACGTCTCTATGCCCACTGCTAGACGGTCTGGATTCAAAGTAAACGAATTAGAGCTGCAACAAATTAACCAACAACAGTGCTAAAGTGACGAGTGTGAATGGATTCCAGCAGAGTATGATGGAATGAATGAACAATGCTTGACTGACGATAATGTAACTACAATGTACGACCACTATGAGCATGACAGAGAACAATTTGAACAGAACAAATCAAATTTTCACGTAATAACTACGAACAACAACCCGAAATGATAAAAAAAAATTACAATGGAAACCTTAACGAAATCTCAGCAAACTTTATGATTAATAAGGGCTCAACCTGATTTTTTATAAGCCGTGAAAAAACCGAGCAATACTTCTAAGAATATAAAAGGTTCGAACCCTTCGAAGTCATAAGTGCTCACGCCAGCAGCAAACATAATGAGGTGATAGATATCCCCATGCTGCCAACATTAATTACAGTGCGAAAATTTCCACACATTTTATGTGTATAACGGGGAGCCTGAATATGACGGACTCATGGGACTTGACTTATTAGAACAACTATGTGCGAACATTGATATGAAAATCCACACGTTGATTACAGATGCGGCTTTTATACCAATCATCTGTAACAACTCAATATCATTACTCCAGCACCACGGTGTGAACGCCGCGTAAAAATACCAACGAATTTATACACAGGGAACGATATACTCAATTAAATACAGTTCTGCGAAGGAATGTGAATGCCGAGTGCTTAACACGATCCGGGGCGGTAACGGCGATGGCCGTTATTCTTACTTCTTCTGATATGACAGTACGGCGATCCCCGTAATTTTTCAATCCTCTCTAAATGTCGGTACGGTTGCCTCCGTAGTATTTCTGTGAGATCTCCATATAAAAAAAATCCACCGCCATTCTACAGAAACACATCAAAGTTGTACTGTCAATCTACAGCCAGTTGAGTCGCTCTTTGTAGTGACCAGTGCACACACGCATACTAGTACTCACACATTGACAGTACGGTAATACCCGATACGTTTATGTGGGTTTTCAATCGGCGTGTGCGTCAGTGTCACTCAGGACGTCGCCAGTGGTGGACGGTGTTTTTGATCACGTTACGCGGGTAAACAAGTTGTTCGGAGATGAAAAGTAAGTTGTTTTACTTGTTACTACCTGTTTAGAATACTTCATATTGTTTTATAGCATGTGTTTGAAGCGTGATTAGTAGAATAAATCACCAACACGTCATTAGTGTGTGCGAAAAGGGAACCGCCGCACAATGGCGTGGCGTGATGTACAATAGGTACAAACTTACGATGGTTATCTTTTCGCACAGACTTTACAGGATTCATCGTTTATTTTGTTTTTAGATGAATCGACCAAGGAAGGGTGAAAAAGAAGAGGAGCGCATCCAGCGGCTTCTAGGAGAGATGTCTTCGTCGGAAACGGAAAAAAGCTCTGATAGTGATCATGACCCATTCAGTGATAGTGATGGAGCCTATGGAACAGACCATAATTTTGAACCGAACTTTAGTGATGTTTCAAGTAGCGAAGACGAGGAACTAAAACGTAAAACGATTAGGAGACAAAAACCTGAATTTAGTGACTCAAGCGACACCTCGGCAGAGTCAGATGGTGATTCTCAGACAAAAGCAGCAGTTCGCCTCGTAAGTCAAGGTGTCATCAAAACGCATGGTGACGAGCATAACAGGTCACTAAATTTAGCTGCCCCTCAAGAATCATCTGACTTGCCTAGAGCAGAAAGTCCATCAATATTAGTCAACGAAACTTTTGAAGAGCCTGCTGTATTCTATTCTCAGACCAAAGCACCGGAATCAGCGCTTGATGTTTGTGGGCTTTCTGATCAAGCCGCTAATGTTAAAACTTTTGTCGTTCCTGCTGGAGCCGAAATACCAGAAATACTGGTTGATGTCGGTGATCAACCCGTTGATGCTGCTTCGGATACTCCCAATATAAATGCACAAGATGATAATAATGAATGGTCATGTACCACAGAACCGATCCCTGAATTCGATTTTGATTTTGCCTCACAGGGACTTCGGGTTGAACTTGCTGATAATACTAATCCGCTTGATATGTTTAAACTGATGTTCTCCGAAGAACTAATAGACTATCTCGTGGCCAGAACGAATGATTACGGTCATCGATTGACTGACACAAATAGACCTCATACGAGGCACAGCCGAAACCAAGTCTTCCGCAATGTAACCAAGGACGAAATGTTAGCATTTTTGGGACTATGCTTACTACATGGGCAAATACAGGCACCAAACTTCCGGCAACTGTTCTCCTATTCTGACCCTCTAAATTATCACCCGATATTTCCTCATGCCATGTCGTCTCGAAGATTTCAGCAAATACTAAGGTGCTTATGTGTGGCGAACGTCAATGCAAAAAGCGAGAAAAAAGTCACAGACTTTCTGATGGCAATAACTGAAAATTTTCGTCGTGTTTATGGGCCAGGAAAAGAACTATCATTGGACGAATCACTGATTTTATTCAGAGGCAGATTACACTTCCGCCAGTACATAAAATCTAAGAAAGCGCGATATGGCATAAAGTTTTATGTGCTAACAACTGCAGACGGTTATGTTTTGAACATCTTTATGTACTGCGGCAAAGGAGATGAATCAACAAAGAAATCTGATGAATCTACAAAGAAAACAGAAATGATTGTCATGAAACTTTTAAGGCCTTACCTGATGAAAGGCCACCATGTCTTCATGGACAACTTCTACAATGATGTAGAACTAAGTCAAAAATTATTAGATCTGCGTACGCATACCAATGGCACGTTACGAAAAAATAGGAAAACCAATCCCAGATCACTGGTTACTAAGAAGTTGAAGAAGGGGGAACATTACTGGCTTCGTAAAAAACAAGTGTATGTTTCTGTCTGGCAAGACAAACGGCCTGTCCATGTCATAACAACCAGGAATCATCCCACAATGACTGAAGTTGCGAACAGATTTGGGAAATTATCGACAAAGCCAGTGGAAGTTGGAGAGTACAACAAATATATGGGGGGAATCGATCGTAAAGATCAAATGGTTGCATACTACTCGTCACCGCAAAAAACCATTCGTTGGTACAAAAAAGTATTCTTCCATTTGCTAGACATATGTGTTTGGAATGCTTTTTATGTGTTCAAAAAGTACTTCAAGGATGACGTCAAGTACAGCTTTCTGGCATTTCGAGAGGAACTTATAAAGCAAATGATAAAGCTGGACAACAACACGAAAGGCACAGAATTGTTGAAAAAAGGAAGCATTTTTTCCAGTAGACGCACAGAATATACAAATAAACCACAGACACAGAGAACTGAGAACCCGGGACCCTCAAAACAAGTTGCTGAAAATCATTGGCCAGAAGACATTCCCCCATCTGAAAATTCAAAGAGAAAGCTAAAATACCTCAACTGCAGTCTTTGTTACAAGAAGAAGAAACGTAAAGAGACCAGGTATAGATGCAAAGGATGCACGGCTAAGACTCCTCTTTGTGCTACGTGTTTTGAAGAATGGCATCTATTGTATTCAACAAATTAATGGTTAGCTTATAAGTTGTTGATTTTTACAGATATAAAATTGATCTCATTAGAACTGTACACTGTTCATTATAATTCCTAATAATATAAGACTGTTGTCACTTGTTTAGTTATTTACATTTTGATATAAAAATTAATCTCATTAGAACTGTGCACCGTTCATTGTTATTCCTAATAATATAAGACTGATGTCACTTATTTAGATATTTACATTTTGATATAAAACTTTATCTCATTAGAACTGTACACTGTTCATTGTTATTCATAATAATCTAAGACTGATGTCTCTTGTGTCGTTATTTACATTTATATACTATAAACAAATATATCTCATTATAACTGTAGAGCTTGTCTAAGCTCAAATGACGCGCCCCACCACCTCATTGCGTCATTTGAGCTTAGACAAGCTCTACACTGTTCATTGTTATTTCTAATAATACAAGACTGATGTCTCTTGTTTCGTTATTTAGAAATGGATGGCTTATATGTTCAACAACTTGATTATGACAATTGATCTCACTGGAGCAGTGTGATATTGAACTTTTTTGTTTAAAACCTAATTATGTTTTGAAAATTATAACTAGAGCCAAATAAATAAGATTAGTGTTTAAGTTTGTCTTTCTGTAATGAACGAAAATGTTTCCTATTATGATTAAAATGAAAATAATAAACAAGTAATTTCATTTGTTTTACATCCCCTTATACTAACTGTTATATCCGTACTGACATCTCCTACCACGGCAACAACGTATTGGCATGACAGTACGGCTATAACTGTACTACTGTCATAACCGTACTGATTTTCTCTAAGTATTAATTTGATGAGTGAAGTGACAGTCCTGTAATAACCGTATTACTGCTATAACCGAACTGTCATTTGCAAATGTATTTTTGTGTTATAAGGTGGCAGTACGGCTTTGACAGGGGTTTTGGTTTGTATGAAGATTTTTACTGCTTATCTTCGAAGTCGAGCTAGTGAGGTACCGCCCCGGAACGTGTTAAGTGAGATGTGAGAACGGCTATGCTATGGCAGTTATTCAAAACAGTACTGACCAAGGTCGGAGCTTTAGTTTCAATGCATCTTTTATCGTAACTAGTTGAGCTAAATTTATATTTACATTGTTAGTTCCTCGTGGATTGTTGGAGATCGGTGAGATATTTATGTATGTATTATATGCCGACACTACTGCAGATATAAAAATACGTGACATCACTTTCGAAACCAATACCGCACTTAAGAAAGGGCATTTTTTCAAAAATCCACGAGTAACTAATAATGCAAATATTAATTCAAACTACAACAATATCCAAACCACGAAATAGGGACGATATTCTCTGTAAATAAAACTAATATCTGGGAAGCATTTGTGAAAAGATCTAATATCTACCGCAGTATTTCCTTGCAAACAATATTTTTTCTGTCATCATAACAGGTATTCATGCAAAATATGATATGAATGCTAGTGATAATACTATGATATATGAGCATATATTAGTTTACTAGTAAATTCTTACCTTTGTAGTTGTCGTTATAAGCCAAATATTTGCGAAGTCGTACATTTTATTCTGTAAAAGCAAAATAGTTATATAGTTCATGTGTATGACAAAGTCTTTCTTTACCATAACCTTTGGTGATGTTTTACACAGGCACAAACATAATCCCGTTGTTATCATTTAGGCTACACTAAGCCTGGCTCAACCAATCTATGAAGGTATCACATCTACTATGAGATACTGTCCGAGCATTTTTTTTAATCCAACAGATGGCGTTGTAGACGGTTAATTTGGGTAGATGACACCCAAAAAATTGTTTGGAAAAATGTTTTTAATCTAAATTGTTACGTTAGCGAGATCATTGGAAGTAAAGGTAAATATTTGAGAACATTATTCTTTAATTCCAATTATCTCATTTTTTAAATCTTTATTTAAAGGACTTGGTCACAAAATGAAGCGACCATGGCGTCCTGTAATGCTACGATAATTTTTTGTTTGTTTAGGTGTCCTCTACCCGTACCTACCACATTCATCATGCGCCATAGGAAAAATATGCTAGGGCCGTCTGCAACGCCATCTGTTTGATATTTATTTACAAGGCTGTGTCGTAGATTCACTTTATTTTTTTCCCCAAATGCCATAATTTTGAATTATGAGCAGTGATCGGAATAGGTAGAGCTAATTTGCCTAAACTTTGTGGAACAGAGGCGAAAAGTGGAGTCGTCATTAGCACTTTTTTTGGACAACAGGACAGGATATTTTTTGGTCATTAGGACAATAATTTGTTCCTGTTTTAACCTGTAGACTCGCGTAAACTACATGTCATCTGGAGTACTGTAGATTCTATTGTGGGCATTTATGGGCAAAAAACATAAAATTTGCCTTAATTATTGTGTGATTATTTTTTATTATCCGGCCTCTTGTTTTTATATGTTTCCAAAGTCCAGTCGGTTTCATTTTTTTCAGGTACCTGATCTTTTATATAGACATCAATAAATGTACGTAGTTATTTAGAGTCCACGTGTAAGTTATTTTTTCTGTTCATGTCACGTTTCTTGCTATAACAATGATAACTTTAAAAATGTTTTCTCTTTGCCGATTAAGCCAAAAAAGTTATTTCACCTTATTATCAATATTGACAGAAAAAAACCGAAATGTAATTTTATTATTTTACTGTAAATTTATTACTTACATATTCTCTCAAAAAATATCTTAGCACACTACGAGATTTATTTTAGTACATTCATACTTTGCCCCAAAACTAGGCCAAATTATTGTTCCAAAAAATAAAAGCTCTAACGACGACCCCACTTTTCGCTTCTGTTCCACAAGTTTAGGCAAATAAGCTCTACCTATTCCGACCACTGATTATGAGTTTGCACAATAATGGTGTGTCCAAAAACCCTATAATTTCCATACCGATATAACCATCACCATAGTCAAATGTTTTTAGTTACATACGATACAATACATCGAATATAATAATGAGGTTAGTACTCGTATATACCAAGAGTGACACCACAGATATCATGTTGCAACTTATTTTTAGTAGGTCTCAAGTTTTAATAGTAACACAACATAGAATTACTTCCCCTTCCTCTCCTTCAATTCGAGAACTAAGTAACCCCTTCCAAACGGATAATGTAAATGATATATCGTGTTCAACATATATCTTTTAAAAAATGGTTACAGCCAGTGGTCGGAAAACCTTGGAGCGCAACGAAAGCAAAAGTATGAACATGACTTTTTAGCGGTACTCAGTTTACGGAAATTAATTTTAAAATATTTCAATGCATATTTTTATTAATGTTATCTTGCTTATAAATGAGACACACTATTGTATTTGTATTGAAGGTAAAAATATAACATCACAATAACAGAAAATATCTTGTACATTGTCATTAAATTTTAAAAACACTATCAGTCAATTTGGCAAGTAATTTATTTGGTGGTAAATAATACTTCATTTTAATTGGATAGTATTTGAACGCCTGACAGTAAATCCAGTTTTTGTTTGGCCAAAATACTGGTTTTGCTTGACTGAATTACTAAATACTGGCTTCTTCTGACAAAATTACTGAATTGAGCGACGAGAAATCTAAAGACAACAACTTAAAAACCTTCATTCAAGTAAAGTAAAATACAAAACGAGCGATGGATTTTGTGGTTCTTACATGTTCAACCGAACACTAAAGATATTCGCTTCGCTCACCACCTTTATCTTTCACCTATCATAACCCACCACCACGCCTAGACAGTATTTATTTAGCCAATAAGCGGTGGCAAAACCATTCAGTAATTTTGTCGCAGATTCAGTATTTTTTTCGCTCATTTCAGGAAATTCTGCTGTTCATGGTCTGGTCATTCGCTCAATTATTTTTTTATTCGATCGTTTGATTACTTCCCATTTAAAAAAAACAACTCAATAAATTTACATAGTTCAGTTCACTGCGAAATGGCTTAACCTCTCAAAACCCGAGGGTAGTTGGAATGGGTCGCGATTTTGAACCTTAGGCCATGGTAATAAAATTTAAAACCTAGAACTGAAAAGTTGCGTTAGCTAACGCCGGTGGTATTCAAGAGGTTTATCCTTTAGATTGTTATTAGGTAATCGTGGCAAGTATCAATGAAAACCGACTGAATGGCCGAATCGGCAGTGACCCTGCCTACGAAGCCAAGGGTCCCGGGTTCGAGTCCCGGTGGGGGCAAATATTTGTTTGATGAGAACGGATGTTTGTGTCCTATTCATGGTTGTTTAAATATCTAATTATAATATTTATCTATATAAGTATGTGTATCGTTGTCTAGTACCCAAGATACAGGAAATCCTAGTTTGGGGCTAGATTAATGTGTGTTAATAGTGTCCAAGGTATTATTATTATATATAAAATTCAGGAAATTCAGTTTTCTGAACTGAAGTATTTTTACACTGACGTTAGAAGAATATATTATTACGCCCACGTTATTAATAAAAATCGCTCCAGCAGAAACTTATTCATCATATGAAGTCTCTTCTAATATTTTTCTCACTCACGATCTATATCGAGAACTCACGCATTTTCTTTGCTCACAACTCCACAGCATAACACTGCGTCCTATGAGCACGGGTTTAGACTCCGGGCCATTCGGTTGTGGAATGCACTCCCTGGCACCATCAGGAACAGTCCTACTCTCAATATATTTAAAAGTCGCGTGAAGAAGCATTACCTCTCTCTTTAGAATTACAGGTAGTATGTATGTAAGTATTTATTACCACATTTATATATAATAGTAGTAGTTAGTATTATATTATAAGTATTTAGTATATAATTATAGTCATTAAATGTTTTATTTTATTTATTTAATATTTATGTAAGTACTCGTTTATTTCGTTATATTATTGTACACATAGGTCTACCCCTGCTCAGCAATCAACATCTCCAACTTTAACCTGGTTTGCTGGAAGAGATCTCTTATTAGAGATAAGCTCGCCTTTGTACACTATTTTTATGTAACTCTTTTTTATATCATTTGTGTGCAATAAAGAAATTATGAATTATGAAAATCTTTACTTTCTAGGCATTGAAATAAACGATCATTATTCTTTTACTTTTAATGTGTTTCGCTATACCTGTAAAATTCATTTATAGCTCGAGAATGAGCAGTCCACATCAGTGCAGGCAAGTGTAGAGAATTTAAATTTCATTATAACCAGATCACTTTTAGAGGTCGAACTATAATTCCGTCCAAATAAATCCAGGGCCACACATGTTTCAATTCTTTGTAAGCCGTTTGAATATGTATATTGAAAAACTTGTCCAAATTGTTTTTTTATTACAAAGACTCATTTGGCAGCGTACGATTAGAGCAAGTATAGCATCTAAATAGGTAACAATGTTTTTCGAAAAAAATCCTGAACGCTGGGTTGTTCACTTGAGACCTATTGCACATTATCAAACATTTTATGAGGCTGAAGTAAAAATCGATCACTTTGGTTTTTTTCATTGAGTAACCCAAGTAACGGTTATTTACGCTTCGAATGTGTCAGTTTAATGTAACGAACGATAACGAAAACTAATATCGCACTTAGTACAAAGAAACGACATCGTCGAAGAGTCCCACCATATTTGGATGGGTACTCAGCAATCCATCCAAATTGTTTCTGGTTTCGGCAGCATACCTAAAATACGTACTATTGTCGCGATTGTTTATAACATCTGAAAACCACGCATTTGTACGGTCGTCGTTAGCGAATGTAGAATGAAGGTGTGTGTAATGTGGATGAATTATAATGAAAATGAGAAAAAAGACTTTGAGCGGGCAAAGCAATTAATATCACATTTTATTTTTTGAAAATAAATGCCTAGCTTCCTGGAATAATTCACCAAGATAAAAACTTAAAAAAACTGACTTCAAGTTCAAGCCATATTCCCTCCTCCCCGGTCGGGAAATGTCGTCTATGTACAAAACTTTTGCTGAAGGGAACCAAACTTCATCTGTGTATATATTTTTTGTTTTGATGATTTTAGCAAAAACCTCTGAAGTATGACCTACCAATCACAACAAGAATCATCAAAATCGATTCTTAATTGACGAAATAATCGCGAAACATACATACAACATAAAATACAGGTAAATTGGAAACCTCCTCCTTTTTAAGACGGATAAAAGGAACTACGATTAAGGCTATTATTAAATGTTTATTGGTGAAAATAGTAAAGTTCCGATATTTAATTAAGTTCTGGAAATTGAGTACCGCTAAAAAGTCATGTCCATACTTTTGCTTTCGGTGCGCTCCAAGGTTTTCTGACCACTGGCTATAACACACACTTTCTATGATAAGATTGGTGAAGAGTACCTCACATCACATGCAACACATAAGCAACTTGGTGTCAGAATGTAATGCTGTTACTTGCATCAGTCTTAGAAGCAAGGCGTCGGTTGTTTGGCCACTCAATGCTACTGTTGGTCTTCTATAATTACATAAAACAGTAGTATAGTTCAAATTTAAAACATCTGAATTTTCTATCATCAACAAGAAACAGAGATGTTGGTTCACAAATGCAAAGATTGTTTTTATTAAGTTATTAATTAGATTCTGCTTCAGATCACACAAACAATCACGCAAAACATCTCAATAAAAATGGACCTAGCTCATCTTTAATTACTGTGTCTTTATAAACAACAGATAGATGTTGCTACTTACCAACATATTTGACTTCATCAAAAGCTTTTCTAGCTTTTTTCAGCTCTTCATTCATAGTTAGTAGGTCTTTAACTCGGGCATATTTTCTTTGGTCTTTTCTGACCAAAAATATGATATCTTCTACTTGAACTCTGCCTGTTCGTCCAACTTCCATAGCTCTGAAATAGATTTGGGTAACACTGATAAAATATTACACTAACTAACATTGACCGGAACCCGACATTTATAGCACCGCAATTATGTCATTAACACCCGATCATATTACAATTAGAAAACAATATAGGTCACACTCCGTCAATGATCTCTCGACATCATCACTGTTCGAGAATTCTAATGTGAGCCTACCACAAACCACAATAAATGGCAGCCAGTACAACCTTGACGTGGAACAGCTAGATAGGATAAGACATGACATACTTATTGCTGAAAATGAAAAACGGAATCTCAATTTAGAGAATGAGCGGCTGAAAGACGAAGGTGCCATAAACTTATTGACACCTTTAAGGCATTCAAATACACATGACACCGTCATGGCCCCATTAACCGCTAGGAAAAGAAAGAAACCTAAGATATTCATTTAGCCGTAAAGTGTCCATCTAAGTGGCTCGAATGACTGCAAGTCTGAGAACCCCGCGAATGATATAGAGAAAAATGACATCACACAAAACATGCAGCCTCATAATCCCGACGTCACCATAAAACCAGCTGCCAAATCTCCACACTCAACAGAGGCGACTTCGTGGTACTCATAGGTGGTATTAATGAATCCATTTCTGTTCACATCAAGCCTAATAGTGTGGTTACATCTAACAAAGACGTTAATATAATCGTTTGCGATATACCCCACAATAATAAATTACAAGAACGCAAACTAAACTATGATATACAGTGTGTTACCAGCAGCTGGGCTTTTAATTAAGGACGTTAAAATAACGTGTGTCTGTAACGTAACCATAAAATTAATTTAATTAATAAATTAAATTTCAGAGTTTGTTAACTTTCTAACAAAATTTTAATTGCCCGCAATGTAAAGCACGCAAGTTACTATCAACACTTGTCGTGCCTGTCACACTATCACACTATCGACAAGCCTTGTACCAAGTAATTAAACGACATGTGTTACGACTATTAAGCAATAAGTCTACTACATTCAAGCTGCAAATTTAGAAAGTTTAATTGTGGAGTTAATTAACATAATTATGATTTACTAATACGTGCAAACGATTGTTAACGGAGCATGTTATTATCAGTTTTAATAAATGCCCACATGCCGATAACAGACTGTATATGCGGCAAGTACAAAAATTTATCGTTCCTGGATTTGAACTACAGCAGATATCGTCCAAGGGGATATAATTTCACAAGAAACCTGGTAGATTGCTTCTGAGAAGACTACTGCAACAAGACTACGCCGCGCAAAGAGCTGCATATATTGCACCGTAAGATTGTCAAAACCGTTCGTTGATAAACTAACGTTTTTTTTTCTCGTTACTTGGTCAACTATCGACAGATAGTAATCTGTAGCGTACTGCTTACTATATGGCGCGTCAGTTGATAAACTAACGGTTAAAACCATTAAATGGTAAACTGATTTAAACTTGAATTGCAAACGAAATACCAGATCAAACACTGCGGTAGGTGAAGACTAGAGGGGGCGAGCGCGAAGCGCCCGAATAGTCTTCGTGTTAGGTTGACATGTTAGAACAAAAGAAACTTAAATTCTAAACCCTGTCGGTCTGGTTTACTATCTGTCGATAGTTGATCAACTTACGCGTTAGTTTATCAACTAACGGTTTTGACCATCTTACGGTGACATATACACTCAGTCGACACGCGCACACACGGCCAGCAGGTTGATGACAAATCAGTACAAACTGAACAAGCTCAAAGTGATATATTTCTGAATAAAATTTATATTAGTATAAATACTGACGTAACTGATAAACATAATGGTAATGTGATTAATGACAATAATGATAATGGATTTATTAAATGCAAGGATAAAAACGATAGTAATAGAATCGACATAAAGGAATCTAATAATAATAAGGACAATGTAAGTGAGGATGCGACACAATGTTATGCTAGAAATAATATTGTTCGTGTATATCAGCATAAATATTCTTCATCGAAATATTAACGGTCTGATCAGTAAATCTGATAATCTTACAGTTCAATTGGAGAAATTAAAACAAACTGAAAGACGTTATATATGTCACCGAGCATAATATGATAGAGTCTGATACAGCCCAACTAAAATACCGAGGTATACATTAGCATCACACTTTATTAGAAATAATAGAAATGGTGGCTCCTGCATAGTAATCAGCAAATATCATAAATATGAAGAAATCAAAGAAATAAAAAAATGTAACTTACCTAATATCATCGAATGTTGTTGGATAGAATTAGTTGAAGACGAAATTATAATTATATGTATGAACAGGATGCCTTCTCAAAAAAATAGGAAAGATAATCTAGAGAGGTTCTTCGCAACACTAGAAAACAGAAACAAAAAAACGATACCCTAAAAAACACTGGTGCTACAAATACTCTTGGGCAAATGTTATCAGGCTTCAATCTTAAACTCCAGATTAAAGGCTCTTTAATCTGGAGTTTAAGATTGAAGCCTGATAACTCGTCTTGAAAGTGGAAGATGCTTAGATAATTTTACTCATAACGTGCAAAGTGTAGATGAAGTCATAGAACTTGCACTGTCGGATAGTGATCCGACAGTGCAAGGATCTGAGTAGAGTGACTCAGATCCTTAAATGCCCGGTCGAAAAAACCTGTCTCCTAAAACACTATTTTATTGTGAAACGAGACTACAGTGACGAAAACATAAATAAGTTTATCACATGCATTTCTCAACTAAGCTTTTCTGAGGTATTTTAATGCCATGATCTAGATAAAGCGTTCAACTCGTTTCACGATCTGTTCTTGTTGTTCTATGAACTTAGTTTCCCTTTTCACAAGATAAAAAAAAAGTCAAAGTCAAGTCAAAATGGATCACTCAGGGAATCAAATATTGTTGTAAAAGAAAGCGCGAGCTTCTATGAACATTTAGACTTAACCCCACACTCGAGAATAAAAATCCATTTAAACAATACACACAGCGGTTAAAACGAGTAAAAGATCAGACACAGAAATCACACAACGATTATGCTATTAAAACACCAAATAATATAGGTAAAACAACATGGGGAGTAATAAACAAAGCAAAAAATAACATACTGAAAAACAACAATCATAATTAAATATAGAGGACTAAAGATTACAGAGCCCGAACAAATAGCACAAGCATTCAATGAAAATTGTATTGACCAAGTGCAACAAAAATCTAACACCACAAAAAATATGATCAGAGACATGCATTGCAAAATAATTCTTTATTCCTGATTCCCAACAACAACAACAACATTAGAAATTCAGAAATATATAAAATCAGTTAAGAACACCAACAGTATGGGTAATGACGGTATTAACACAAAACTAATCAAAACAGTAATAAAATCGCACCAATTCTCAGCCACTTGAATAACCTCTGCCTTCAAAACGGTGTCTTTCCTGATTGCCTTAAAAGGTCCGTTGTGAAACCACTTTTCAAAAAGATGATAGGGAAGTGAGCAAATACACCTATATTCTCTAAAATATTGAAGAAAGCCATCTATGACAGGCTGTATTTTTTTTTCAAAAACATAAAATATTTGTTGAAGAGCAAAAGGGCTTCAGAAAAAATAAAAATATCAACATGACAATTTATGACTTCCTGAGTAAGATCATGCCGAACTTTGATAGGGGCAAACCAGTCACATCATTTGTACGAGCTAACACGTACATGAGCAGAATTGGCATTTATATAAATTCAGTAAATTTTGCACTTCTTGTAATTTCCTACATTTTAGGTCAGTTCGTGTATAGCCATCAAGCGAGCGTCGCGTTCTCATTTTCATTTACTCGCTACATCATCCATCCTACTTCTACCAGTCTTTCAATACAATACAATACAATAAATCTTTATTGCAGACCTTAAGTCCATATTACAATAAGTATAACAATACATTACATCATTAAATTAGCATTACATTAATGGACTACCTTATATTAATTATTGTTCACTCTATCAGCACGTCACAGGCGAAGCAGCTATATCCATGTATTTCCTGTACATGTTTGTATAGTAAAACCTGGAATATAGTTGCTTGATAATGGAGTTTCCACACCCGTCAACCCTGGACATGAAGGACGCTATTCTCAGTCTCATGATAGCATTGAACGTGTTCACGCGAGTTTCAGTAAACATTCCTGAAGCGCTGCACGAACGTTTCAGGCCCATCAGGTGCCTGAAGATGTTATTGTACTGCACACGTATCCCATCGTGAGACTTATTCGTATATCTGGTCCAGAGTTGACACGTGTAGAAACTCTGACAATATGTTTTAAATAACAATATCTTAACGTCTGGAGAACACTTAGAAAACCTTCTTGCAATCATGTTCACCACTATGCATAGCGCTCTACGCTGTCTGTATATGTCTTTGACGTCTTTCCTATCATCTGACATTATATGTCCAAGGTATTTGAAGTCACTTACTATCTGTACACACTGCCCCTTTAGGTAAACAGGCGGGATATTTACCGGACCCTTGCCCGACCTGAACACCATAATTTCGGTCTTTTTTGCGTTGTATACTAAACCATGTGACTGAGCATATCTCTCACATATCTCAACTAACTTCCTAAGTCCTTTGATCGAGGGGCTGAGCAGCACCATATCATCAGCATAACTCAAGTTAATACAGTTTTACTATCAGTTTAATCAGTCTTTCAGTCATATCAGTCTCATAGCTCCGGACACCCCGGAACATTGGTCCTTCGCACCGCGGAAAAGCGGGATCTGAGCACGTGTCCGTGTCGTGTAGACGTTATTCGTTTCACCATTTCCGCTTGCCGTGAAACAAACTTAGTGCCGCTACGGTGTGGACAGTCTACTGCAGAACTTCAGCTGTGCTATCAAGTGTCACAGTGACTATCAGTTATCAAGGATTGTAGTGAAATTGAACATCAAGAGTTCATTCATCAAGTATCAGCAGAGTTAGACTGGGTAACGTGTTCCCGCTAGCCAAGAATCAAGAGTCCAGCAGCATCAGGAGCGTTGGCCTAGGTGACGAGTCCCAGCCAGCCGCTTACTAGCAGTCCAGCAACAATCAAGTAGTACCAGCAGATCAAGTAAGATCTTTCCGTTTTACATACCTACATTATGGCTTCTGTCAACGAAATCAGTGCTGCTCAGCAGCAACTAGCTCAAGCAATTGAACCAGTTTTTATCAATTTCAAAAAGAATAGTGCGGATAGAAAAACATCGGGCTATTTTGAGAAGAAAATAAACCTTTTGGATAGCCATTGGTATGAATATGAACGCAATTTTAATAAAATGTGTGCCATGGACATGGAGCCAGGAGTGAAACAGTATATTATGAACGATAGGGAGGCAGTGCGAGAAAGATATACCAAAATCAGAGAGTATATTCTGGCTCAACAAACTTCGGAAAAGAGATCGGAAACGCCTGTTATCAAGCCAGCTAGTTTTGTAGTCCAGCCTCCGGCGTTTGGAGTCCCGGCTGGGGGCGAGTAGCAGTGGCCACCCGCTGGCTTCTAGCGCAACAGCAAGCAAGACCGAGGAGATGCTGAGGAAACAACAGAGCAATTTCAGGGCTTTCAATCGTACCTTATCAGCTATTAGTATGGATGCAGTATCCGAAAAGTGAGAGTTAGACGATCTTCTCAGCACCGTACAGTCCCGCTGGGGTACAATCGACAAATTGCACTGGGAGTTAGACAGCGAGTTGAACGGCTCTAATAAAGATTACGAAGATGCTTACTCCACTTACGAAGGAAAATACGAGGCCATCAAGAGAGCCATAAACAAGAAGATGTGGTCCGTTTCTCACATCGGGAAAACGACCCCTAAAATCGATTTACCTACTTTTTCCGGCAATTACAACAGTTGGCTTTCATTCAAAGTGTTCGATTCCAAATCGATATTCGATCGATGGTTTCGGAACGGCCATTTTGAATTTGACGTTGCTTCCAACCTAGCAGTTTTTGACAACTGACAGACGAAAAGCCCTCGCAATGTAACGCGTATTGATTAGGGTATTGAATTTAAATCGCAAGCCATCTGGAATGTATTCGGGTTCCCCTCAGGATTGTCTATATAGCTGAGTGTGTTGTGGTTCCCCGAACCAGATAAAGTTCGCATTTACGTGGCCGATTGGTTTTTCCCACGTAACATAACCTGTGTTGGAACACTGTGCTCGTCGAAGCTGGCCTGCCAGTCATACCTGGTTGGCTGAAGAACCTGTCTACCAAGAAGAGCCTAGGGTGCACCCGGGCCTTGCAGAGAGACAGGAGGTTGACGGGACCGAAGCACAGACCAGGTTAGATCGACTCCATAAGTATTAGCTCGGTGAAGCGCCGACGTTCACACTTCTTGGCATCTGATCGCTACGCTACCTCGTAGCTGATGGGCCCCTGCGAGGTCATTAGGTGCCGAGAAGCCTGAACAATTTTGGTAGCAAGAGCGTGGTTTCCTGAGATTTGCAGCCGTCAAGGGCTCCAGGAACCCACGATTTGGGACTATCAATCTGTAGGTATAGGCGGTTATTAGCTAACTTGGTGTTGTTCCTGTATCCACATAGATTGGTAGTATTGTAAGCTATAAGTCTATTGCTGGTAGTAGACAGACAGATATTACAGTTTTCCCTAAATGACCAGTTGTACTGAGATGTGACTCAGAATAGTAGGTACTCAACTTAGGTACATTGTAGGTGAATTGAAATTTGCATTGAAGTACCAGTTAGTCAATCTATTAGTGGTCTAGTAATGCTAATGAATGTTTGGTTAACATAGGTAGTTACATCTAATGATAGCAGGCTATTACATTGTTTTCAGTTTATAGCAATTTATAACTTGAACTAATATTGACTATCTGTGTGTGTTATAATGATATAGGGAAACTAAATTGTATTTACAGAATTTATATAGATATAAAACTCGGTTCCTATTGTTTAAGGAAAACAGCTTTGTTTAAGTTGTGGTTTAGGGTTCCCTCGTTTGGGTTATAGACTGGAGGGTCCAATAAAATTGAGTTACTGCAAATTGTGAGTAAGTATCGTTCCGATCATGTCGTTATCTGAAATCCAGAAGGGTGTTTCTAAGGAACTCAGATGGTTTTCCTCCGCACACGGTCTGATAGACCGTTTAGATAGGCATGATGTGGTATTGGAGCGGTCTATGGACGTTAAGGAACGTTACAACAGGGTGCTCGAATTGTCCGCGCAGGCGGAATCAGTTGATGGTTGCGCACCTGACAGGCTGTCACGGTTGCTAGGGGATGTCGACCAATGTATGGAGATGGCAGCTGCTATCACGCAGAAGGCTGCGGACATACGTAGACAGCGCGAGTCCAGCCATGGTGGTGACATTGAAGCACCTCTGCCGCTTCAGGGTTCGGGGTCCAGGTTACCTGCCATAACTATGCCTACCTTTGACGGAGTGTCCGGTGAATGGATGAGCTTCATCAATCTGTTCGACAGTTTGGTGCACATGCGATCGGACATTACCAAGTCTGTCAAGATGGCTCAGCTGGTGGCAGCATTGAGGGGTGAGCCTAGGGAGCTGGTCGCTCATTTGACAGTTACGGAGGGTAACTATGAAACGGCCAGACAATTGTTGGTCAGACGTTACCATAACAAACGGAGGTTGGCCGATGCCCAACTGAACCGTTTGTTTAGTATCCCGGTTGTGAACAAGGTCGGGGCCATACAGACGGAGGTTTTGAACCCGTTGTTGTCCGTCACCAAGGCCCTAGAGAATCTTGGACTTCCGGTTGGTGAATGGTCGTACCTACTGCTGTACATTGTACTTTCCCGCCTACCCGCTGACGTGCAGACTCGTTTCGAACAGTCTCACGGGAGGTCGGCCGAGGACCTGCCCGCCTTCTCCGACTTGGTCGGATTCTTGGAAGAGGAGGCTCGACGGGCAGAGAATTTGGGGTTGACGGTCACCCATCCTTCGGAGCCACAGAGAGCTGCCGGGAGCGCTGTGAGTAGGGGCACTCCGACGAGGAAGGACCGCACCAACCGGCAGTCGTATGGGACTGTGAGTGCATTGACCCCACATAGTGAGACCTGCCCATGTTGTAGGCAGATTGGCCATGCTGTGGCCAATTGCAATAAGTTCGGGGAACTTAGGGTTGAGGGACGGCGCCGGATGGCCAAGCAGCGGAGCTGGTGTTTCCTGTGCCTCGGGCCACACATGGCTAGGGACTGCACGCGTACCAAAATGTGCGGATATTGTGGTGGGGCCCACAACAATCTGTTGTGCATGAACCGGTCCGGCCAACAGCCTCCACAGGGCCGTATCCAGGGTGACACGGCATGGGGCCCTGAGAATTCGTTTGCGACTCGGAGCGCAACTCAGGGGCCAACGTCCCCACGTCCACAGGGCCGTACCCAGGGTGACACGGCATGGGGCCCTGAGAATTCGTTTGCGACTCGGAGCGCAACTCAGGGGCCAATGTCCCCACGTGCACAGGGCGGTACTAGGGTGCAGGGCAGCACTCAGGGTCATCACATGGGGGGCCCTGAGTTTTCGGTTGCGACTCAGCATCCGACTCAGCGGGCAATGGGGCCACAAGCACGCAGCCACCCAGGGGTGCAGGGCCGCACTCAGGGTCATCACATGGGGGGCCCTGAGTTTTCGGTTGCGACTCAGCATCCGACTCAGCGGGACATTGGGTATGTTGAGCAGGCCGTAACGGGCGGGTGGCATGGGACACCTTCGAGCTATGCGGATGCGGTTCGGACGCCGCCTCAGTTGTCGCCCCGCTCGTCGCCTCGTCCTCGTCGGTCGCATGTGATGTCCCCCCCGCTCATGGAGCGGCCACGGTTGAATTCACGCCCACCCCCCTTCGGGGGGCGTCGTAGGGTGGCAATGGAACCGGCGCGTGGGCCATTTGTACAATGGGACCCTCTGGCGTATAGCTGCCTACCTGATCGGTTACAGGCACAGTGGGGCCCCGGGGGCCCTCGCTAGGAATTTGCGGCCCAACAATTTGTTGCCCCCCAACCGGAGACGGTGGTGTTACCGATCGCCTCTGTGCTTGTTTGGGATTTGGCGGGCAACCCAACATACGTTCGCGCCCTATTAGATTCTGGAGCTCAGGGCTGCATTGAATCGAACGATTTAGCAAATTGGTTGGGCCTCAAGGTAAATAGGTATAATAAATCAATACGGGGCGTGGGGAATGTTACGGTTACGAATGTAGTTGGTCAATCGGTGATCACGTTCTCTCCACGTTATGACATTTTGACAAAAACATCCGTGCAAGCTTTAGTAATGACGCATGTCATGGGCAAACACCCCTTGGTGAAGTTGAATCCGGCCGTTCGATTCCTGACGTCAGGACTCAAGTTGGCGGATCCCGATTTTGACACTCCAGCCCCGGTCGACCTGCTACTGGGAGCAGACGTTCTGGGTAGGTTTCTGTTGTCGGATCGGCGAGTTCTTCAGCCGGACGGGTTGATTGCTGTGGATACTAAGTTTGGTCACGTGATCATGGGTCCGGCATTGCCAATGGTTAGGCCTGCCGAGTCAGATGGCATACTTATTGGCTCAGCGTTGTCAGACGCTATCCTGGAGCAAGATTTGTACGTCGATGACGTCTGCACAGGGGCAGCCAGTGTAGAGGAAGCTCTGGACCGACGTGACGAGCTCATTCAATTGCTGGAACGAGGCGGCTATGAACTACGCAAGTGGATGTCCAACTCCCCTGAGTTGATGGTTGGGCTCCCAGATGAGTTTCAACAAGACCCGCACGTTTTTGAGAATCCTGACAACCCTAACATGTTGTCAGTGCATGGAATTCAGTACCGGCCCGTCCATGATGAGTTTACCTATCGGGTGGTTTTAGAAACACCGAAGGCCTGGACGAAGCGGTCAGTACTGTCAACGATTGCGAGAACGTTCGACCCGAATGGATGGATTTCTCCAGTCACCTTTGCTCTCAAATGTTTTATGCAAAGGCTATGGGCGGCTCAGTTGACCTGGGACACCCACCTCTCAGGTGATTTGTTGACTGATTGGACGCAAATGTTCACCTCGCTATCGGACATAAATAATGTATCGCTGCCGAGGAAATTGGTCCCTGCTGGGGATTACAGGGCAACACTTCACGGGTTTTGTGATGCCTCTGAACGAGGGTTTGCGGCAGCGGTTTATTTGCGAACCGTCACCTCCACCGGGGAGGTCGACGTGCGTTTGGTTTTGGCAAAAAGCAAGGTAGCGCCTATTCGGACAAGGATGACGATTCCAAAACTGGAACTGTCCGGGGCTGCTCTTTTGACCAAACTTTTGAATCACACTCTAACAGTGTTGCGTGGGTCAGTGGTTTTGGAGGATACGGTGTACGCGTGGACGGACAGCCAGATTGTTTTGTGCTGGCTGAAGGCTTCGGTCCATACCTTAGAGGTTTTTGTTGCGAACCGGGTCTCCCAGATTGTGTCGTCTGAGGTCCCACTGATCTGGAGACATGTACCAGGAGAATTGAACCCGTCTGATTGTGCATCCAGGGGATGTCGGGCTCCTGAACTCGTTAGACACCATTTGTGGTGGGGACCACCCTGGCTTGCCAGGAGAGAATCGGACTGGCCCCACAGCCCTGTAGTAGTATCTTCGGATCATGGCCCCAGAGCGGCCGTGCATGTTACCCAGAAGGCTGAGGACCCTGACGCCGGGTTTCTGCTGGACCGGTATAGCTCACTTGACAAGTTGATAAACGTGTCCGCTTGGATTAGGAGATTCGCTCGAAATTGTCGTACTCCTCGCGATCAGCGAACGTTGAACCCTATTCTGAATCCGGCAGAGCGAAACGAGTCGCTACTGAATTTGGTCCGGTTGGTACAGTCCTCGAAGTTTGGGGCAGAATTGGAGATTATACGAAGTGGACGTTCGAAATTGAAGGGAGCCGTCGCGCGTCTCAACCCCTTTGTTGATTCGACCGGGTTACTTCGGGTAGGAGGAAGATTGCGCAATGCGAATCTGTCGTATTCGGCTCGTCACCCACTTCTGCTCCCCAAGGGGGGACAGTTAGTTGAATTGCTGGTGACTGATCGTCATATTAAAAACGCGCATGCCGGCTGTAACGCGTTGTTGGCCACGCTCCAGCGGGAGTTTTGGATCTTATCTGCCCGCCGTGTCATACGGAACATCGTGTTCCGGTGCATGCCTTGTTATCGACTTAAGGCTGCCACGATGCAACCTCTCATGGGGGACTTGCCCCCTGATCGTGTGAATGAGGTCAGACCGTTTTCAGGTGTTGGTACGGATTTTGCCGGAACGTTTATGGTGAAGAGTTCACGATTGCGTACCGCTAAGCAATACAAGGCGTACCTATGTGTGTTTGTTTGTTTATCCACCAAGGCGGTACATCTCGAGCTCGTTGCTGATCTCTCGACAGAGGCTTTCATTGCTTGTTTGGATAGGTTTGTTTCTCGAAGGGGACTTCCAACTTTGATCCGCTCTGATAACGGCACTAACTACGTCGGTGCGGAACGATACTTACGAGAGATCGTCAACTTTTTGAATGTAAATAAAGTGGATATTGGAACGGCCCTCTCCCGTCGGGGTATACAGTGGACCTTCAGCCCACCGATTTGCCCCCACTGGGGTGGGATTTTTGAGGCCGTAGTTAAGTCAGCTAAGACGCACTTGGGGCGTATAGTAGGTCAGACCGCGCTGACTTTTGAGGAGCTCGCGACATTGTTTTGTAAGATCGAGGCCGTTCTCAATTCGCGACCGTTGTGTCCGCTCAGCTCGGATCCGAATGACCTGGAGGCTCTGACCCCAGGCCATTTCTTGATAGGACAGCCACTTAACGCGTTGCCCGAGCACCCCTTCGAGGGAGTGAAATTGTATCGGTTGTCAAGGTATCAGATGTTGCAGCAGTTTACTCAGAATTTCTGGAAGCGTTGGTCGCTCGAGTATCTGCATATCTTACAACAGCGCCTTAAGTGGACTGACAAAACCAGCCCCCCTAGTGTTGGTGACCTCGTTCTGGTTAAGGATGCTAACCTACCGCCACTACGTTGGCGCAGGGGGCGCATTGTTAACTTGTTCCCTGGCAAGGACGGGACCCCCCGGTCTGCAGAGGTTCTAGTAGGAGGCTCGGTTCTAAAACGAGCGGTAGCAACGTTGTCTCGGCTGCCCGTAGATTAGGGGACAGGTGGGTGCCTGTCCGGGCGGGTGATTGTTCGATTCCAAATCGATATTCGATCGATGGTTTCGGAACGGCCATTTTGAATTTGACGTTGCTTCCAACCTAGCAGTTTTTGACAACTGACAGACGAAAAGCCCTCGCAATGTAACGCGTATTGATTAGGGTATTGAATTTAAATCGCAAGCCATCTGGAATGTATTCGGGTTCCCCTCAGGATTGTCTATATAGCTGAGTGTGTTGTGGTTCCCCGAACCAGATAAAGTTCGCATTTACGTGGCCGATTGGTTTTTCCCACGTAACATAACCTGTGTTGGAACACTGTGCTCGTCGAAGCTGGCCTGCCAGTCATACCTGGTTGGCTGAAGAACCTGTCTACCAAGAAGAGCCTAGGGTGCACCCGGGCCTTGCAGAGAGACAGGAGGTTGACGGGACCGAAGCACAGACCAGGTTAGATCGACTCCATAAGTATTAGCTCGGTGAAGCGCCGACGTTCACACTTCTTGGCATCTGATCGCTACTCTACCTCGTAGCTGATGGGCCCCTGCGAGGTCATTGGGTGCCGAGAAGCCTGAACACAAAGACTTATACGGTGAAACTATCCATAAAAACCCTTCTATGTCGAATGCTCAGAAAATGCAATATTTAAAATCAAAATTAAAGGGTGAAGCAGAAAAACTAATACAGCACTGAGAATTATGACACTTGTTGGGACATACTAAATCAACGCTACAATAATGAAAAATTAATTTTTAACTCGCATATGCACACCATTATGAATGTCCCGGTTATGCAACAGAAATCAGTCGCTCAAATATAACGATTGCACGACACAGCTCTCGAATGCCTTAACGCTATGAAAAATATGGGAATCGATATCAGTACATGGGACCCTATGATAGTCTATCTCTTGTCACAGAAATTGGATACAGAGACCTATACCGACTACGTAGAGTCTGTAAAGAACCCTAGGGAGCTGCCAGTGTTAAAAGAGTTCCTAATTTTTTTGGAGTTGAAATTTACAACTCTAGAATCGCGCAGAAAGCAGGATAATTCTACGCAAAAGAATCAAGTCACAGCCAAATATCAGTCTTCAAATTATAATAACTACAAAAATGCATTTACTACAAACAGCAATGCAATTTCGCAATCCAACAGCAACAACGGAAAAATCATGTCAGCAAAATACCATTGCGCATTGTGCAACAGCAACGAGCATGGAATCTATTTTTGTAAAAGGTTTCTAGATATGCCTTCTTTCAACAGATTAAAGACAGTGAAGAGATTGAACCTCTGCCCTAATTGTCTTTTTAAGCATGAAAATAATTGCCTTTCGGAAAAAGTTTGTCGAGAATGTAGTCAAGTCCATAATAGTTTGTTACACGAGGCGTTTGCGCAGTCCCTACATACGCCGTCGGACGGCTCGGGCACAAGTGGGTCACGCTGGGCGGTGACGACAAAGAGCTCTTACTTTTGCCTACCGCTCTCATCAATGTTCAAGCAGTAGATGGGTCGTATATCAAGATGCGCGCCCTTTTGGATCAGGGTTCTCAAGTCTCACTCATCACGGAGAATGCAGCTCAGCTCCTGAAAATACCTAGGAAAATATGCAATGGTGGGGTCTCGGGAATCGGGGCAAAGGAAAGCAACTGTAAAGGGATGATCACTATCATCTGCTCTTCAACTGCGAGCGACTTTTCCTTTGAAACAGATGTTTTGATTATGAAGCAGCTTATAAAAGATTTACCATGTCAGACTATTTCCAAACCTGACTGGTCATACCTGGAGCACATCCAATTAGCTGATCCAGAATTTCATAAAAGTCGCCCTGTAGACGTTTTGCTTGGTGCCGACGTGTACTCAAATATATTAATGAGCGGGATATGCCATGTAAACCCTACCTTACCGACCGCTCAACAAACTCAGCTCGGATGGATTTTGAGTGGTAATGCAAAAACATATTAGTGCAATGTAGTACTCAATGATATCGACAGTATTCAAAAATTTTGGGTGATAGAAGAAATATCCGAGCAGTCAAATCTATCTTCTGAAGATCGGCAGTGTATTGAGTATTATCAGCAAACAACATCAAGACAAGATGACGGTCGCTACGAAGTAAGGCTGCCGTTAAAATCAGATTATAGAGAGAAATTGCGCCAGTCAAAATCAAAAGCGATTGCTCAATTTTACAAGTTAGAGCAGAAACTTTGAAAACGTCCGAATATTGCGCAAAATTATAAATTATTCATTGACGAGTATGCACCGCTCGGTCATTTGATACCCGCTGACACAGTACCTGCCAGCGGAAATAGCAGCACATTAAAATGCTATTTGCCTCACCATTGCGTCACACGCGAAGAGTCCACGACTACCAAGTTGCGTGTAGTTTTCAATGCATCAGACACAACTTCATCGGGGGAGAGTTTGAATGACGTAATGTGTAGGGGCCCTAATCTACAACAAGATTTACAAAGCTTCATTATCAGGTGGAGACAACATAAATACGTATTTACGGCCGATATAGAAAAAATGTTTAGGCAGATATGGGTCCATCCTGAAGATCAAAGGTTGCAGATGATCATATGGAGAGATAATCAGTACGAGAGGCTGCAAGAATATCAGTTAGCCACGGTGACTTACGGCACTAAGGCCGCTCCATTCCTCGCCATGATGACGCTTAAGCAGTTAGCTCAGGATGAACGAATGAACTATACAGCAGTACAGCACCGAGTGTCTTGGAACAGTCATTCTAAATGGACGATTTGATCCATGGTACACACTCTATAGAAACCGCCAAACAATTACAAGCCGATATGATAAACCTGTTACAAGAAGGGGGTTTTAATCTGAGGAAGTGGAAATCAAATGTCCCGGAGTTGCTAGAAGGCGTAGAAGCAGATCAGAAGCAGCCAGATTTTTTTTACTTCAAACAAGTGGAGTCAACCAAAGCCTTAGGCCTCGGGTGGAATCCACAAAAGGATGTATTTACGTTTCAATCTGGAATTAATATTCCAGATTGAAACGTAATCCATCATCTTCAAGACCGACCAAGCGGTCTCTTTTATCAGACGTTTAGACGCTTTTTGATCCCCTAGGATGGCTCGCCCCAGTCACTACCAAGCTGAAAATACTGTTTCAAGATGTATGGAAAGCAAAGAGACAGTGGGACGAGTCCGTACCGCAAAACATCTGCGACGAATGGATCAAAATTAGGAATGAGATTCAGTTAATTCAGCAGTTTGAAGTAACAGGGTGGCTGCAGACACAGGAGAGACATTATGTTGAACTCCATGGGTACTGTGACGCTAGCACTAAAGCGTATGCGGCCGTCGTTTACTGCAAAATAAACAAGAAAAATCGGGCGACTGTCACCTTAGTAGCAGCAAAGACCTCATTACCGCGACTAGAACTTTGTGGTACGGTTTTACTATCAAAATTAATGTCAAAAATCAAGTAATGCTTAGGAAATCATACCATAACAGTCTATGGGTGGACCGATTCGATGGCGGTACTTGGTTGGCTAAATGGTGAAGCAGATAAATGGAAGCCGTTTGTTGCCAAACGCGTCAGAGAAGTTATTAGTGCCATGCCATCAACCTGTTGGAGATACGTCAAATCAAAGGAAAATCCAGCGCAGACTGCGCAAGCCGAGGTATCACTGCTTCACAACTCAAGGAAAACTCGTTGTGGTGGCAAGGGCCCGCTTGGCTCCCTAAATTCTGTCCGGAAAATAATGTCAAATATAAATACACTACTAATGAAGAGGCAAAACAAGTCCAGCAAGCAAGTGTGACCCAAATATCAAGTGATTGCGACACTATAAAGCAGTTGCTGGAAAGGCAATCTTCATTAAATAAAGCAGTAAGGATATTAGCATGGGTCCTGAGATTTACAAGCAAGAAAGAAAAGCAAGATTATTTGACAGTACAAGAGTTGAGAAGAGCAAATATGTTAATAATACAAAGCAGCCAACGGGAAATATTTTTGGACGAAATAAGCAACTTGTCAGAAAGCAAAGCTGTCAGCAGTAAAAGCAAAATATTTAGTTTGAGTCCTATATTAGATGAAAATGGCATTCTACGAGTCGGGGGGAGGTTGAGACATGCGAACCTGAGCCCTGAGATGAAACACCCTACCATCATCCCAAGCAACACGAGACTAGCAGATCTTATCATCGATCATGCCCACAAAATAACATATCATGGTGGTGCTCGTATAACCACAGCTTTTATCAGACAGAAATATTGGCTTCTGGGTGGCAACAATGCCACTAAAAAACGACTACGCTTGTGCATTAAATGCAGAAAACACAGCCCCATTCTTCACCCTCAGTTAATGGGAGACTTACCATCAGCACGCAACAACCCATCGCGCCCATTTTATCACTGTGGCGTCGATTACACTGGCCATGTCAACGTCAAAGCCAACAAGGGCCGTGTTATCAAGACCTGGAAGGCAGTGGTGTTCGTGTGTATGGCTACTAAAGCCATACACCTAGAGCTAGTCTCCGATTAAACAACGTCGTCCTTTATTGCTGCATTGAAAAGATTAGCCGCTAGGAGGGGCCAGCCAGGGCATCTCTACAGTGACCAGGGGTCGAACTTTATAGAAGCCAAAAAAGTTCTGAAACAAGAATTCGCAGCACCTCAAGAACTATTTAATCAAGAATTTCGGGCAGAGATAGCAAGCATGGACATCGAATGGCACTTCAACGCACCCTCCTGGCCCTCAGCAGGTGGGCTCTGGGAGGCTGCAGTAAAAAGCCTAAAACACCATCTGAAAAGAGTGATAGGTGATCAGAACCTGACTTAAGATGAGTTTACCACGCTCCTAAGCCAACTTGAAGGATGCCTCAATTCACGCCCACTCTGCACATTGACAGAAGACCCTGACGACTTAAATTTCTTAACACCATCCCACTTTTTGGCAAGCGGTCCCATTTTGACCCTGTATGATACTGAGAAAGATCTCAGAACAAGGTGGCATCTTACTCAGAAGACATTCCGTGATATCTGGAGTCGTTGGCGTGACGAATATTTAACACAACTCTCATCACGAAGCAAGTGGCGTCAGACTCACCCCAATATCAAGTTAAATGACGTAGTAATAATCAAGGACGAAAACCTCCCCCCAGGAAAATGGGTCTTAGGCCGTGTAGTACAACTTTATCCCGGCGGAGATGGTTTAGTGAGAGTTGTAACCCTGAAAACGAAGAGTGGCTTCATGAAAAGACCCGTTATCAAACTTGCGATTCTACCAGTCAATCAGAATGAAGAGCTAAAACCTAATCCTAAATCAAGAATCAGAAAGACATCATCAGTCTTATCATCTGTACTCATGGCCCTATTTGTCATGTTTTTAGCAGTACCATCTATAAACTGCGCCTACAGTATATCTCCACTACAAAACAACAACACCCTGTATTACGATCGTATTAATAACATGAATTTAATTCGAGACGATTGGCGCCTAGTTGTCTATTATGATACTCAACCTTATAAAGAAGGAAATATGGCGCTTGAAAGTACATAACATACCTGAGTAATATGTGCAGAAAAATACAGTTGCAGTCACATTGCGAAGGCATCATGTTACAGCTGCGTCATGAGGCCACTGAACTTCAACATTATTATGATATCATTATGAATCATAATTCCCAAACGTTGCTTCGTCGGCGGCGCCGTGGCCTGGTCAATGGAATAGGATATATTGCTAACAGCCTGTTCGGCGTCCTGGATGAGCGTTTTGCGGAAAAATATGAGCAAGATATAAACCTTATCAAGAAGAATCAGCACCACCTTGCAGCACTCTCGAAAAATCAAACTTCGGTAGTGGAAGCAGAGTTTAACATGCTGAAACGAACAGAAGGCATGATGGACAAGCATCATAAGTTAATTAACAAGAAACTTACCGACATCGAAAATGCAGTTGAGCAGATAAAATCAGGAGTACAGAATGTCTCGCTTATCAGTGATTTTTTGTCAACGGCTATGATTGCAAATAATATTTTAATCAGTTTAAAAAATATTCATCAGATGTTACTTGACGCCGTGACAAATATTTATAATGGCAAATTCAATTTCCATTTACTTACCCCGGATCAGTTACGACATGAGCTTGGTGTGATATCTGAGCAGCTCCCAAAGGACTTGTCGTTACCAATCAAGAAAACAGACAGTTTATCAGAGATATATAACTTACTACAAGTGCGTGCAAGAGTTACAGCCAACTTTATAATATTTGAAATTAAAATACCCCTCATTGGGGACGATACATATGAAATTTCAAAGGTCATTCCGATTCCCCAACTGATAGGCAATAAAGAGATAACAATAGTTCCAGTGTCGAATTACGTCGCAGTTGATCTGCGGCGGGATGCGTTCATTGAAATATATATGCAGGAGATATGGTCTTGCTTACATAAAGATCCAAAAAATATTCCATGCCATATCAAAAGGCCGATTCATATCATCATGGACGAAAAAAGTTTTTGTGAAGTATTATCAAACACAAGAAGATGTAATACGATAACACGATCCTGCAGCAATCAAAGGATAGAGTTAAGTGAATTTCTAAATCTATTTTTGTTGCCAGCAGTGTCAATTGAAAATCGTATGTGGCGATCAGATTACCCCACTCACAATGACTCACGTTGGGTTCTTCAATATAGATCAAGGATGCGTTATCAAAACAAATGATTTCTTTATGTATTCACATAGACACGAAGTTACTCAGATTAATGTAAGTGCTAAAATAGAATTACCAGAGATTTCACAGATAAATCATATTATCAATATATCATTACCAGATCCATCGACATCCAACGTGGACAGAGTCGATTCAAAATATAATCAGAAGGAGCTTCAAAATATCGAACAGAATATTGAAATCATGAAACAGAGCGAGCCTCTAGCAGTCGGAGTTTCGTACAACGATATCCATCATTATGCAGCGATATACATATTGTTCGCCCTGGTAGCAGTTATCGTCGTGGCGTGGGCGTGGCGGCGCTTCAATTGCCGGCTCACGACTGCCCACGCTGCCGCCGCAGCGGAGCCACCCACCAGCGGCTTCGTCCGCGTCGGCAGCGTCCACCAGTGTACAGTGCACCGAACATTACAGTGAATTAAGTGAATTCACAAAGAGAAGTGCGCGCGTTCCGGGACCAGCCAAACGCACTCTTTTTACTAACGAGCAAAGTGCACGAGTGTTGATGAAAGACACTTGTTTCACCCCAATAGTGAATCGAGCAGTTTTTAAAATATCTGATGTACATGTAGATTCTTAGTTTTACCATGTTATGATCGTTTTATTTAAAAAATTGTGTATTGAATCCGTAAATGTGACAATATTTTAATCATAAGCTACTAACAAAATGAAATATTTTAGTCATAAGCTATAAATTGTTCTATCATCATGTATCATATCAGCATGCATCTTTACTAACCCCATTTTTCTCGCCCGGGAATATGTACGAGCTAACACGTACATGAGCAGAATTAGCATTTATATAAATTCAGTCAATTTTGCACTTCTTGTAATTTCCTACATTTTAGGTCAGTTCGTGTATAGCCATCATGCGAGCGTCGCGTTTTCACTCTCATTTACTCACTACATCATCCATCCTACTTCTACCAGTCTTTCAATACAGTTTTACTATCAGTTTAATCAGTCTTTCAGTCATATCAGTCTCATAGCTCCGGACACCCCGGAACATCATTATTTATGTATCCAACCAAGGCGTTTGACCATAACCAAGGCGTTTGTAAGTTGGTTAGGTATAAGATTTTGTGGTCAACATAGTCATGTTGATCACAAAATACTATTAGTTAAACTATATGCATATAGTGTCTGAGGTAATGCATATGCCTCATCAAATCCTACTTAAGTAATAGAATACAATTGACCCAAATTACTCAAATATGCACTAAATCACAAATGGAAATGACATATTCATCGGACTGAGACATTAAATGTGAAGTACCACAAGGGAGTGCCTTGGGCCCACTATTGTTTCTAGTATACATTAATGACATCCCAAAATATGTGAACCATTTGATGGTTCTTTACGCTGATTACAGCACCGTAATATTTATAGGACACAATCTAAATACTTAAGAATCTGATTTTTTTTATTTATTATTTTATATATTTTACACATAGGTCTACCCCTGCTCAACCAACCAAAGAAACATTCACGAAAATACTGCCGACAAAAGACTCAAAGCTTAATCATAGCAGGCCAGAAAGTTCAGCAGGCAATACTAAGGTCTCGGGCCAAAAATCAATTAGCGTCAATACAAATATCTGCTGAGAAGAAAACGCAATCATTGCACATGAATCGAATAATGATCCTAGCTGATGAACAGGGCAGGGGTCTACGTGAACTTCTGCAAAAACTCTTGGGAGAAAAATTCAGCGTAGAGTCTGTTATCAAGCCATACGCCACAATGGACCAGGTGTTGAGATCATGCTCTACACTGTGCAAAGATTATGGCGAAAATGACTACATTATCATATTAGGGGGCTCGAATGATAAGGATCCCGTTAGGCTAAAATCTTTGCTTTATTATAATTTGAGCATGCTTGGAAAATCTAAGATAATACTTTGTAATGTTCGTAACAATATGTATTTGAATGAGAACAAAGTTAACTACACTTACAGACATTTGAGTTCTCGATTTGCCAATACCACTTTCTTAGACCTAAGTGACGAAGAATGTTTTAATAGAGTGAGGTTTAACAAGCTATATGTATGTAGAGTTCTGTTGCGGGAAATCTCAGGTATTAGATACGCACAAAAGATTGCGCAGTTTACAAAATCACGACAGAATCTGTCAATGTTTGGTAGAACCCATTTAAAGACCAATACCCAAACTTGTATGTTAACTTTGGCAGATAAACAGACACAAACAGTTTCAATGGCGTCTGCGGGTACAAACGCAAAAATAGAGTTTTTTCGTTCTGAATAAAGACAACGCAACTAGCAGTAAAGTGAGCCAATATAATGTAATAAAACAAACAATAAATAACGCTATTGATAAATCTCAAAATAACGAAAATGTCAAACCTAGCAATCAGAAAGTAGTACAGGACAAAGTCACAATTTTCCATCAAAATATAGCGGGCATACTTAATAAACAAGATATTGTAGATATTACACTTGACGAATTTAATAAAAACATATTGATATCATCTGTCTCTCAGAAACATTCATAAAGTCTGGAGATGAAAACAACCTAGTTTTAAAAGCTTATAATTTGGTTTCATTTATTCACAAATTGACATATAACGTGGAGGAGTCTGTATATTAATTGATAAACGTTTAAATTGTACAAACTTGAGTATTACATAAGACTTTACTGTAAAAAGACATTTTGAGTGCTGTGGTATAGAAATAATAGATAATAAACTAGTAATATTGTACATTTATAGAGTTGCAAAGTCTGACATAGATATATTTTTTAACAAATTAGATCAATTATTACAAATTTTGACAAAGAAAGATAGGAAGAAAATAATAATAACAGGAGACTTAAACATAGATATCCTAAAAACAAACAGTTTCTCGATAAGGCTTAAACAATTACTAGAACAATATAAATCTCATATAATAGAGGCAACGAGACAAAAATCTTACATAGATCTCATTGTCAGCAACATTAATTCTGCGACAGGTACCGTACATAAGCTTGGCCTCTCAGACCATAACACAGGTCACACCTTGGAAATCCCGATGAAATTAAAAACCGTAAAGAGTTTTTGGTTCTAAGAAAAAAGGGATTTTAGTGCAGAAAATGTAGAGAAGTTCATAGATCGCATATCATCACTCAAATTCTATGAAATTTGGGAATGTAATGAGGCATTTGATAAATTTCATGAGATTCTCATATTATTCTATAATCTCTTTTTCCCAAAATGTCAAGCTAAAATAACTACAAAATCGAACAAAACCAGATGGATTACTAAAGGTATAAAAAAGTGGAGCGTAAATAAACGAAAGTTATATTTCCAATATCAGATGGCGAAGTTAAGCCACTATTTAAACACGGAGACAAAACAAACCCAAACCAATACAGACCAGTAACGTCCAATTCTTTCAAAAGTTGTAGAAAAGGTTTTCTTAAAACGACTCAATGGTTAAATGGAAAAATGTAATATTATAATATTACATTTTTCCAGAAAAAACCAGAACAAAACGGTTTCCTTAAAGATAAATCAACTACACTAGCAAATTTCCATTTAGTAAAATCTATAACCGAATGTCAGTCCCGCTCGACGTCTGAGCGAGTGTGTACGTGTATTTGTGCGTGCGCGCTGACGAAAAAATGTCCACGACTGTGGTAAAATGTGTTGTCTTTTATGCAAAATAAAATTGACGTGATGGACAATGCGGCCCTAATCAGGATATGTGCAACATCATTTTCACCCGAAGACATCAGTGAGGCGAAATCTATGTTGTTCGAATCGATCCCAGCAACGAAACGGAAGATTACCCGCAAAAGAGACGGTAAAGAAAACCGCGATTTGGAAGATATGATAAGTCTTTTCCATCATACAGAACCTGATATCATCCCAATCTTCGTAGCACGGGAGTTACATAAGCTACCCCCAGTCACGTTTGACCATCTTGATGCGAACAGTCTGTTAAAGGACATTACAGTGCTAAAAAATGAAATTAATGCCCTGAAAGAATGCTCAGCTACTACTTCACAACTGGAAGAACTGAGGAATGATTTAAAAAATCTTCAGTTATCTTCAATTGTCAATGTGGATTATGATGACTACGTCAATTCACATGTTAACAAGAAATGAGGCGGAGGTGTTTATTGCGACATCGATAGCGGGCCCTTCGGACTACCCCATCTTTCGCTCGCCGCCGCTGGAAATCTGATTAGCAACAGCAACGGATTGCAAGCGAGCAGCAGCCCACCTCAGCTGACCGCGCACGAGAGAGCAAGCATGCCGTGCGTCTCAACTACCGGACAGCAGGAGCCGCCCGCACAACAAGCGTCGTATAATCCAGTCAGTTACTGCAACTAAGAGCAACGTCGCCGACGCGCATAAAACTATGGAAATATCTTCAATAGCGGCGCCCCGGGAAGAACTTATCTACCAACCACAGAAGATACCTACTGTGGCAGATGTACTCAAAGAGGGTGGAGGTGATTGGACGCTAGTTCAACGGCGTAAATCAAGGTTTTCAGGAAAGATAGGAAAGGCCAAAACCGATGAGAGTGACAAGTTTAGAGCGGCGGAGTTATATACACCAATGTTTATTACGAATGTTGTCAAGGAGGCAACGGTAATGGATGTATCGGAGTATATAAAACGAAAAACGCAACTTGTCATCAAGCCACAGAATATTCATAAAATCAAAATGAAAAAGGAAAAGACATATAATGCCTACAAAGTACTTGTACCAAAGCACAAAGTACCGTTGTTCTTGGACGACGAGTACATGTGGCCTGACGGCATCACGTTTAGGAGATTTATTCGCTTTAAGAAGCCTAGCAGCCAGCCTGCTTCGGGTGACGAAGTGAAAAAAGTCTCACGGAATAGCATGATAACGCAAACCTAATACGAAGTGTACAGTTACAAACAATAAAACTATAAATACTGCTAACCAATGCTCAGCTCATCGCTGTAAGTTGATCAGTTATAATTGCAAGTCCGTGAAGCGATCGATCGACTGTGTAAGATCACTATGTGCATCAGCTGATATTGTCGCGCTTCAGGAGCGCTGGCTCCTCCCTCATGACGTCCATATATTTGGCACAATAGACCCGGAGTTCGGCTTCACTGGAAAATCGGCGGTAGATACATCTGAAGGAATACTGCGGGGACGACCGTTCGGTGGAGTTGGAATCCTATGGCGTAAGAGTAGTTTCCAGTGGTGTCGGTTATAGAGTGCAGCAGTGTGCGGCTAGCGGCTATCAGAGCTTCGGTAGCTAACAGTGAAGTTATGTTTATCAGTGCGTATTTGCGTACAGACTCAATAGAAAATCTGCCTGAATTTACTGACTGTTTGAGTGAAATAAAGGCGATCATAGAGAGTGACGACGTAGAATCTGTGTTTGTACTAGGCGATTTTAATGCTCATCCCCATGAACTCTTTTGTGGTGAGCTTCTTGAATTCTGCTCGGATTTTGAGTTCACTTGTGCGGATATTGAGAGACTAGGCCTGGACTCGGGTACGTACACCTACATCAGTGACGCTCACGGGTGCCGGAGGTGGCTGGACCATTGCGTGGTTACGCCATCGGCGCAGCTTACCATACAGGACATTAAGGTACATTATAACAATGTTTTCTGGTCCGATCACCTACTCTTGGAAATTGTGTGTGAACTAAATACCATAAGGTCAAAACAGTGTTACATAGATAAAAAGTGCAATAAAATTAAATGGGGAGTAAGAAAAATTTGTGACATAGATAAATATTCGGAACTTTGTAATGATCATTTTAAAGACCTAAACATGCCAGCAGATTTTTGCCGGTGTGATGATAAATTTTGTAATGACTCTGATCATAAAAAACTACTGGACAAAATGTACACTAACATAGTCAACATTCTGCAGAAATCAGCTGTTGAATGTTATCATGAATCTGAATTTAGAAAAAATAAGATTGTTGGGTGGAATAAACACATAAAACAGTCGCACCAGGAGGCCAAAAACAGACTGCATATCTGGATTATGTATGGCAAACCCACATCAGGTGAAGTTTATGACGAAATGTGTCTTAGTAAGAAGATTTTTAAGTCTAGAGTAAAGTGGTGCCAAGGGCACCAAGAGCAAATAAAAATGGATATACTCTCCCAGCATCGGTCTGACAAAAACTTTATCAAATTCTGGCAGTCAACAAATAAACTGAATATAAAATCTAGTTTATCTGATACAGTAAGTAACAAAAGTGATCATATAGATATAGCCAATTTATTTAAGGACCATTTCAGAGTAACTTCTCCCCTGGGGTTATCTAAAAATGTAAACAATGTCGATACATGTACGGTTGCCTTAACAATGCGTTTTACGCTGAAGCAAGTAGCTCTCGTCATTAAAAACATGACCCGTGGGCATGATAGTCTCAGTATTGAGCACCTACAGTATGCAGGGGACCATCTGCCTAGGATTTTGTCTATGTTTCTTACATTATGTCTCAGCCACAGCTATCTACCGGAAGACCTCACTAGAACCATTGTTGTGCCTATTGTTAAGTGTAGGACTGGTGACATAGCGGATAAAAATAATTATAGACCGATATCTCTGGCGACCATTTTGGCAAAAGTGTTTGAGTCTGTTAAACAGGGAGCTCGGTAGGCACATTCAGCTTCATGCGGCGCAGTTTGGTTTCCGTCCAGGCCTATCCACCGAAACTGCAATTCTGAGCTTAAAAAAGGTAGCCAGATATTACACAGACAGACAGACACCAGTCTATGCCTGCTTTCTGGATCTTAGCAGTACTTATAGCTGCAGAGGTCATTTTATTTATCTTGAGATATTGACAGTTCCATCATTCTACATATTTGAAACAGCAGTGTTTGTGAAGTGCAATATTCATCTGTTGAAATACATGAAGAGCAAACACAGCCATAATAAGCTGAGCGCTGACCCACGAAAAACGGCATACTATGATAAAAGTATATTCGGCATGACCACAAGAAATTACAACCAACTACCAGAGACATTAAAAGAAAAACAATATAAGTTTGTTTAAACATAATCTTACTACCTGATCAATGATTTTCTTTTAGACATATTATCAAACTTGATAGGACATTTAAGAGGACAATTATTATTATGCATCTATTACATTTATGTGTGCATGTATTGTGTATTTTATTGATTATCTGATTATCGTTTATCGGCTAATTATATGTCTGTATTATATAAATTTAATTTTAAAACCAATGTTGGAACGCCTTTATAGCAGATCATAGTGATACACTTGCCTTTTTTACGACAACCAACCATGGAATACCTATGTTTCATCAAACAATAAATAGCTTTATCTTTACTAAACTGGTCAGTTCTGGCTCAGTTTGAATTTGACAAATATTTCCACTTTAATATTGGGTATTAATGTAACAAATATTTTATTTTAACTACTATATGGAACAATAAGGAATGGAATCATTTGGGCTAGGTTTCATATTAGTTTAGTATCTGGGGCAGCCCAGGAAATTCAGTTTCTTACTATAGGTAAAAATAAATATAAATGGCTTCAATTTATGAGTCCTATACCCAGCAGTGTGTGAATGTGGGCTGATTGATGATGATGATGAAAAAAAATATAAGAGGCTGTACCTGTGTGTGGTATCCGTGATGAACTCCATGACAAGGTCTTCGAGAAAGTCGACGCTCTCCGTGTAAGGATTCTGATCATCTCCGAAGCCGTACATCATGCAGCGAAGTTCTTTACCAAAGTACCTCTTACGGCCCGACGGCGTGGTCCCCGCATGCTGCTCAGCATCCTCGTCATCAAACTGTTGCAATCATTTGTAAAGACGATGTTAAAAACAGTTTTGTTGGCTTGTAGAATATGATATAGATTTCAATGGACTAACCTGGTCAAAGTTTTCGGGAGCATCAGGAGTAGGAGTAGTCATTTTAACGTCTTGTAACAAAGTATCCACCTATCCGTTGTCCGTCCAAATAGATAGGATACAAAATGTTCAAAATCAGGGTCAGAAATATCTAAACAAAACAAAACAATGTACTAAGTTTTTTTTTTGTATTTTATGGCCTGGTTGCAAAAACTATTTGGAATATATTAAACACAGAGAAAGTATGTAAACACTACGTTATAAAATTAAAATACTCTGTGACCTTTGGGCCACAGTGAACTGAGACCACAGAACAAATATTTGCGAAACAAGTGCCACAGACTAAATAACAAGTGCGAGTGACTTAACGTATGTCCAAAAATTAACGTACCACATGAAAAATTATCGTACAACTGTCAGAGCTTCGCGAGGAACATGTATCTAGTTCACTAGTTAGTAATTTAAGGAAGTTATGAAATGTCAACAATATTAAAAATGTAACTTATTTATTGTACAAAAGAGTGGGTGAGTGAGAGAGAGTTTACTATTCACTTCTAATCTACGGCAGCGCCAGCATTTTAAGAAAAAAGGACTGCTGAATGAAGTCATTCATTCGAAAAATATTTTTTTAACGAACACTTAACGAAGTCTAAAATACGATAATCCATGTAATTGTGGACCGATTCTTGAAACTTTTAACAATTTTAAACTTAGTTAGATATAATTTCACAAAAATTTGTCATCAAGTCCCAAATGTCACATTTGTTACCTGGAATTATCAAGAGTCTGGACACGGAAAAGGAGCACCAGATGGGGTTGGCGCAACTTTGAAAAGAACTGCTCATAATTATGTCAAATACGGCGGTGACATTGGATCTTTTGAAGATTTTGCAGACTTGGTAAAAAAAAACGTCAAAAATGTCGCAGTGGTAGTAGTAGAGAAAGAAGATATTGTAAGGGAAAAATTTCCTATGACCATCCCGACTTTTAAGGGTACAACTAAAGTTCATCAAGCTCTATGGTCCGATGAATTACCATATAGTATTAGTTTCAGAGACCTTAGCTGTTTTAGTTGCCTGAATTCCTTCTTGCCATGTGAACACCGAAAGCATCTGGGGGTCTTATCTACCGCATTTAGACAAGGGACAAACGCAATGAGTTTCCTGGACCTAAGACAATCCGACTTCAATAAAGAAAACGAATTACCAATGCAGCTTGACTCAGTTGACGATCGGAACTCTGAATAATCGTACAGCAGTCTTGTTTGAACTAATATTGCAAAGATGTGTAATCTGGTTTACAAACTTGGTGTCATGGGCTGGTGATAGGATGAGGACTTGGATGAGTATTGGAACTCAGGAACCAGGAATAGTCAGGCAGTCGTGTTTGGTCTACATTTACTAAGGATAATGAGCTGGTTTTGCGAAATTGGTGCCATGAGCAAAACCAGCTTATAATCCTAAACAAATTGATTCCAAATGGGACTGTCTAACTATTTCTGGTTCCTGAGTTCCAGTACTCATCCAAGTCCTCATTCCATCACCAGCTCTTGACACCAAGTTTGTGAAACCATCTCATCATCCTTAACTAATTGAGTCCAAACACGACTGCCTTACTATTCGTGGTTCCTGAGTTCCAGTACTCATCCAAGTCCTCATTTCATCACCAGCTCATTACACCAAGTCTGCGGAACCAGCTCATCGTCTTTAACTAATTGAGGCCAAACACGACACACACTTACTATTTCTGGTTCCTGAGCTTCAGTACTGTCTCCAAGTCCTCATTCCATCACGAGAATGACGAGTCTGAGTCAGTATCATCTTTAAATATGTTTGAATGAATGTTATATATCTAAAGGTGACATTTAATCAAAGAGCCAAGTTTAGGTAAGTATTCGGTCATTTGATTCTTTAGGACACTAGACAGTGGGTGACCTTTATAGCTTACGATATCCCCGATTGATAGAAATTCATCTTCTAGTAACGAATTAAAAGACGTAGGTCATAGGTATTACAAGTAAAACATATAAAATGGGGGTAAAACTTAAATACGTCAAAATGATCTTCACAACAGTAAGCAGTACTTTTATTTCCAATAGGATCTGCTCTCCTTACGGCGTTCATCTCCTTTTTTCTAATTTTTGGGCTTAATGGCACACAAAAAATAACTTATTTGGTGTTTTCACACTCGAGTGCTGCACATGGGCCCAATGCAGTATTTCTTGGTAATTTTAGTCTTTTTTCGTGAGTATTGTGGAGAGGTCTTTACAGTATGGCGCGCTTGAGCCGAATGAGCCCGATCGATCCGATCACTTGACGGGAAAAGTGACGTCATCGCTGATCCTACATGCTACGCTTAGTTGACAAAATCGTTTCGCAGGAGTCGATATTTAAGCTTTAATAACTCCGTCAATTTTTAAGATATCGAAAAACTAAAAACACAGAGGTTTTCTATATTTTTTAATAAATTTAACTAAAACTGGAGCGTAGCGAAGCGAAGCGTATGCAAATAAAAACAACATTTAATGATATGACTCTATGGGTTGCTTAATGTTATGTCACTTTCATAGCGAAAATTTTGTAAATATTACCTCAAATTTAAAAATGAAATAATTTATTACTCAAAAACTACATTATCACGCAAAAAAAAACTATACTAGGGGGACAGGGGAACTCTCCCCTACCTCTCCCACCACCTCCATCCCCCAAAAAATAAGGTGAACGATCTATAGTTTACCCATTTGTGCAATAAAATTATACAAACTGATCGTAGAGTAATAAATTAATTTTACAATTCTGCAGCTTTTCCGTGCTTTTCATGATACGAATGACTCACTCTAACCCAGTAGAGCCCTTGTAATTTCTACTCTGTGATTTGATGCTTTTCTGTGACGCGTGGATGGACCGACATCGCCAGGGCCGTAAAATATAAATTAAAAAGTATATTTAAAAGCTGTTTCCCGTATTGCATTGAAATTCCCCATTATCCCCCAATAGTTGTACGACGAACTACGATTTAATAGTCTATAGGGTTCATCTCACACTGCTCCATTTTATAGTTTCCGCGCGAAAAAGAGGATAACTACATTATTGAGTCTTATATCTGATACTAAAATATCTATAAAATTCAGCTTCAAACAAAAAGCTAGTTTTATTATTTTGCTTCACACAACGGCAATTATTATTAAGCTGACAACCCAGAACCGTCAACTCCTATCCCCCTCTCGCCCCCCTGCTCCGTCGCCATTTTCCAATCCAAATCCCCTTCATCTCGCTCGTCACGTCAGTTTGTATCGTATTATTGTCGTGTTTGCTATTTTGCTAATTCTAAATTCATCATCAGCGTTACTCTCATCAAGTGCTTGGGTTTCGAGTATCTTCCTTCTGTTAGTATTTTAAGTGTACACCCAGTTTTAATAAGTTTATAATGAGTACCTCGTCCACGGCTCTATTCGCATGCTCTCGTTGTTTTTCGAGACATCCCTTTGAGGAGTTGTCTACTGGCGAACAGCTTTGCAAGGTAAGTAGTTTGAGCTTTCCTCGGTCACGCGAGCCACATACACAATGCACAGAAACCCCTACTTGGAAGATAACTCCATTATACATTTCTATCTACGACGTATTTATTTACTGTTACCTGTGTTGACGTATTTTGTGACGTTTTCGTTATTTCAGGAATGTCGCGGGTCTTTCCCTGTTGTGAAGTGTACGTACTGCCGTTCTGAATTTCAGCAGACAAGGTCAGTCATTGTCATTGCAGCCAACAAGTGTTTTTCTCCAACAAAATTTTTATACTAAAACATTCACACTATGACTCATACTAGAGAAAGCTGGCTTACCAAATAGCTTAAAGTGTTGTTGACGGTCACTATAGCGCCTGCTTTATGCTCTGCTTCTCATCTCAAAGGGTTATGGGTACCTACATAAAGTAAAAAAAAGCCATGTGGTGTTTTCTGTCTCTGTTTGTTTGTGACCTGGCTTATCCTGGTCCCCAGCTGCACAGGGTTTTCTAGTACATCCAGTGGTGGTCAGCTAATTAGAAACAGTGGTTGGAGTGTTTATCGACACTGACCAAAAACAGTACCATACACCTATGATCATTAAATAAACCATTCATTATTAGGCCCTGCTTGTAGCTGGACAACTATTTAGAAACATGGCTGATCATGACATGTTCTGAGTTCTGAATTTGAAATTTAAAAAAGTTTCTATCTATGATAATGTCGTCTTGGCGCCATTATTAAATATTATTTAATTGCATAGTAAGTTGTATTGTACTATCGAACCATCTGAATCATGACCCACCATAAGCTTATTTTGCTAAACCCCTTAAATGCAAGTAGGTCGAAATTCGCTTGAAGGTTTATTTCCTTGGTAACGAACTTGTTATCATTTGATTAGACACTGACATTTTGATAGATCTTACAAGTTTGAAAATTTCAAACGAATTATCAGGCAAAAGGGTCATGATTCAGTTGGTTCGATAGTACTTATTTCTGGATAAAAATTGGTAATACCAAGAGCCAAGAGTGAATAATGTTTAGTTTACATTTCCATCTCTATTGGACATATAGAAAGATCGCTGATCACTGAGTGTTCCGAGAAGAAAGTATTTAATGCCATAAGACATTATAAACAACATAAGACATCAAAGAATATTCCTAGAAAATGTCGCCCCCGCAAAAGGTCGCATGAGGACATGATCATTGTACGTTTGGCTGAACTTGGGTCAAATGACATAAAAAGGAAGTGTTCGCCCAAAGTTATTATAGGAATGTATCCGCAAAACTAGGTAACTAACTAGTCCTAGTTAGGACTAGTTAGACTATAGACTAATCAGTCGAAAAAATCTATTCCGATGAGTTTCCATAAAAGACCCACTTCTTACCAAGCGGCTTAGAGAAGCACAATTGGCTTTTGCCAAAAAGTATTCCGCCTGGTCTCTTGATCAATGGAAAAAAGTTATGTTTTCGGACGTAACGAAGATCAATATGATAAATTCTGATAGAAAATGATACATTCATCACCCTACTAACCAAGCTTTAAATGCTAAGTATACTATGTTTATTTTTTGTGAAATAGTCACGGTAGAAGACCAACCACCGGCCTGTGGTTCAGTGGGCGTCCCACCTCATAATCATAATACAAGGAAAACAGCAAAGCACGGTGGGGGAAATATCAAAGTATGGGGTTGCTTTTCTGGTTAAGGAATCGATCCTGTGAGGTAAATTGAAAGGACACTCGATCAGCACCACTACAACAATATATAAGAAGAAACCATGATTCCTTATGCTGACGATAATCTCTCCGTTACATGGATATTCCAACGTGATAATGATCCGAAACACACTGCTAACAGCTTGAAGGCATTCATCAGGGAACAACGTCTGACAGTATTAGATTGGCCTGCAAACAGTCCAGATTGCAATCCGATAGAAAATTTGTGGTGCATTGCAAAGAAACAGGTGTTGGCAGGCGCTTTATGACGGATTTGTGGAGGCATGGATGGAGCAACATCCCTTCGGAAACATGTCAAAAACTCATAGTCAATGCCCCCTTGTTGTAAAGTTGTAATTCATAATGAAACTAAATACAGTTTATTAATATAATAATGTTATTTGCTTCATTATATTTTCATAAATATTTCTTGTTTTTATTAAATGATTTTGTAATTTACAAAGGTTTTCATTTTGTTTCTAATTAGATAATGGAATAAATAATTATTGTTGATAACTCATATGATATTTGTTTTGGATTTATTTTATACAATAATAATGTGGCTATTTTTTAAAATACACCACTAAACTTTTAATACCAAAAAAAACCAAATTCAGTAGTGTATTCTGAGCCTCAAGGTTGTATGGAACTGTGTTTCTTATTAGCTGACCACCACTGTATATGGTGATAGACATTACCTATTTGCTTAGTTTGTGTTCTTTACACCTTTAACATCCTGATTTTAAATAATGAGTAATAAAAACAATATTTTTATTTCACTGTAATATTTTTTTCTATTTTAGCAAGTCCAACACGTCTTCAATTTGTAAGAAATGTGAGGCCAATGTGAAGGCCTATGGGAAGCCAACTGCTTGTGAATATTGTAATATTATTGCAGCTTTTATTGGTAAGAACACATTGTTAGATAATTTCCTATTAATCTTCTGTGAACTAATGATTTAATTGTATTAATTAATGGAATTATAATGTTACAGGCAACAAATGCCAGCGTTGTGCGAACTCGGAGCGCAGATACGGTCCGGCCGTCACTTGCGAGCAGTGCAAGCAGCGCTGTGCCTTCGACCGCCATGATGACACCAAAAAGGTACATGTAGAAATACAAAGGGTCACTGCATTTTGAAAATCTCTGACTGAACTGATGGCCTGCAATGTTTAACTTCCTATCTGCCAAATTAACAGATTCATAGTTCGAGTACTTTTTGATTTTCATACAATACTCCAACACACTATCCCCATTTCACCCCTTGGGATGAATTTCGCCATTAGATTTGTAATACTTAATGGAGTCGCTCAAAATGTTGTATATTTTTATGTTAGTGATTCCTTCATATGATATTTAGGGTTGCTGCATGCGGAATTTGATCCCGGGATTTTGGGATCAACGAAAAGCAATCCCGGGATTGTAGTTTTTTTTAAAAAATGAGTAAAATGTACGAAAAAAACAGTTTTATTCAGGCTTTTGTAATTACAGTACTTATTATATTAAAATCAATCAATAAACCACAAAACTTTAACAATAAGTAACAAGCCTTTCACTTGAGTAGGTAGTGAAGTGACTTAGTTTTTGTATTTAAGCATAGAAATATTAAACATAGAAACCATTACTCAATCACCTACAGTCATACAAAGTTACAATAATTATTATACATATTTATATTACACACAAACACAATAATTGATAATCATAATTAACGGAAACATCTTTGTGAGATCAATTTGTGCTTAAGTTATTTATTTATTATTTAACCCTCTTAATAGCCATAAAAAATATGTCTATAAAAAGCCAAATTGTCATGGCGGCCAGCCACATTACTGATTATTTATTTATTTATTAGAAAGTTATTTATTTATTATTTAACCCTCTCAATAGCCATAAAAATATGTCTATAAAAAGCCAAATTGTCATGATGGCCAGCCACAATACCGATTATTTAATTTTTTTCATTTACTCTGTCAGTGGACCAATCAAGTATGAGATACCAGAGAGAAGGTACGTTTATCCTCTATTTCCGGTCAGTATTGCCTGTAATAAAAAAGAATATTTGGTAATAGTAATTATTTTATAAAAATTAGTATAAATATTATTCCAATATTATCTCACCTAGTTTGGACATACTAGGTGTTCATGCGCGAGTGGACAGGTTAAAAAGTAGTATTTAAAATTAATAAACCTCAAAACTTTAACAGCAGGTAAAATTTCACTTAAATATGCCCGTATTTGGCGTTTTAGTAATGGACGCCAAAAACAAGCCATGTGATATGGGCGGTACAATGACCGTACACGCCGTATTGTTGTTTTATTTCAAATCCCAAAAATCCCGGGATTTCACAACTGTAATCTCGGGATTTGAATCTCGAAAAATATAGTTAAAAAAAACTAAAAAACACGCTTTTTTAAAGCACTTCGAACTAAAAAGTTAAAAATAATTTTTAATATAACCTTATAACAATAATGAATAAAAAATACTATTATTATTGTGAAACAAAAAGCGTGGGGCGCTCGATGTACGAAAGCTATGGAACAAAGCGCCCGGCGCTTTTTCTTCACAATAATAATAGTATTTTTTATTCATTATTGTTTTAAGGTTATATTAAAAATTATTTTTAACTTTTTAAGTCGAAGTGCTTTAAAAGCGTGTTTTTTAGTTTTTTTTTAAACTATATTTATTTTTTATTTTTTAGTTCGAGTGCGCGAGTCGAAAAGTAAGTAGACTGTTTTGTCAATCCCCCAAATACGAGAAATTAATTAATCCTGGCGATCCTAATCAGGATAATGAGATAAATTATTGAAATTATTACATTGTCGCTGATTCTTTTTTTTTTTTTATCTTATTTATTTTATAAGCCATACATCATAAGATTAAGTCAGCTTAAAAATAATTAACAAAGTTACAGTGCTTACAGTATTACTTTAACAAAAGAAAATAACATTAAATAAATCTAAAATTGGTTAGTTACATAAGTATTTTGTAGTGTTCCCATCTGAGATTCAAAGAGGTTATCAAGAAACTTAAGAATCTGTTACTATACTCGACAGTGAACTCTGAGCTTAGAATTCGATGGAAAAGGAAGAGAAGATCCCCCTCAGAGCACCGAGTTTCTTCGAGGAGGTCCAGCCTTGGTTGTTCATTTATTTTACACTCGAGAACTAAGTGAAGGAGGTCCTCCTCCCTCTCACATCGGGTACAATTGATAAGTGTACAAAGTTTGAATTGAATCTGTCCCTTTAAAGTGGGTCAAAATCTTGTGCAAAGGAGTCGGTTACATACAAACAAACAAACAAACATACAGGTGAAGCTAATAAAAGCGTGATAAAAATGAGCCGGGTTTGTTAAGCCAAGAATATCTTGTAACTAATAACATAACATTTTTAAATTCATTGTTAAATTTAAGTTAAATTCTTTATTGCGATACAATGATTAATCATGACTCGCGAACTAGGTGAGAGAGAACCTGTATCTCGAGAGCCATGATGCTTAGTTTTGGGTGTGCTTCAAAAGTTGCCGTAATTGTAATAATAATAATAAGACGTCTATTAAACATAAACATTTACATACAGGCACATACGTTGCTTCTGGCCCCACACTAGGATACTCTGTGTCGTGGGAACTAGAAACAGCGACGTCACACATATAAAAACATTCAAGACCTGGGGTTATCAATTGAAATAACGATGATATTAATACATATGTTTATTATTGCTGCAGGTGGACGGCAAGCTGCTTTGCTGGCTGTGCACGCAGTCACTCAAGCGAGCCCTGGCGCGGACCCAGCAGCACATGTCCTCGGACAAGCACAAGCACCGCTCCCACAAGTAAGCAGGCATGATATCTGTGTTAGTCTTATCATCAACTAAGCATCATTACTAAACAAAAATGATGTATGAAACGATGTAATGATGTAGCAAAATATATGCAATAATAAACATTATCAATAAATTTTACCATCAGGTCAATGGGGAATTACAAAATCTCTTCGGTACAAAATGTTAAAAAAAGCTATTTATCTAGTCAACTAACTCTAAACGATGATACCCCATTGAATGGGGTAGGTCAAATATATTTTTACGCGCCTACCTTTAGCTGTTAGCCATTTTTTTTTGTTTTTTTACAATTTATATGGCTTTGGGTTAACAAGATGCTTAAACTGTGAAAATTTGAAGAGTAGCTTTGGCTGTAAAACATGTATGACAGACGATGGACGGACACATTGTGACAGCAATAAGGCTCCGTTTTAACCCCTCGGGTATGGAACCCTAAAAATTACCCGTCATCTAAATAAAAATTTCAGCCATACACATACAAAGGCTGAATCAAGAGGCTTGTTTAAAGGCACCCAAATCGAGTTTCTTACTAAGAGAGTTATACATGTATGCAAAGTGTGAGTTACAAGTTTACCTGCATGTTGGAATCTTTAGGCCGTTCCTAAATAATATAGAATGAGGGCCAAACTTTGGTTACAAAAATAAAAAATTAGACCAAAAATAATCCTAATTGTATTCCACATTATCTACAAAACAACCTCTTGATGTATGATGATAGGACCTATAATTTTCAAAGTATGCTAACATTCATGGGTGTGTAAGTACGAGGATAAGTGGAAAATCAACTCTATTATATTTAAAACCCTGTAAGGGTGAAATACTCTTTGACGACCCGAATGGCCGAGTCGGCAGTGACCCTGCCTACGAAGCCAAGGGTCCCGGGTTCGAGTCCCGGTGGGGGCAAATATTTGTTTGATGAGAACCGATGGCTGTACCCTAGTCGTGGTTGTTTATCTATCTAAGTATAATATTTATTTGTATGTGTATCGTTGTCTAGTACCCAAGATACAGGGAATCCTAGTTTGGGGCTAGATCAATGTGTGTAAATAGTGTCCATATATAGGTATTATTATTATTACATGGACGTTGTACCAGATGAATCACCAGAAGTGGCTTTTTCGGATCAGGATATAGAGAGCAGTAGATGATTTATAAGCCTAAGTAAAAAATATCTTTCAAAGATGCGCTGGTTGCTGAATTGAGAAATTCATTAAATTAATGCTTAAGTATCGTTCTATCACGTTCTTAGCGTGACATCTGCAAAGACAGAGCATACTTAAGCATTTGATTAGTGAAATTTTCAATTCAGAAATCGGCGGCATGTCTCGTAAAACTTTTGGACCTGGACGGTGTTCTGGAACGTGCAATAGGGACTACTCTACCAGATGACACACCAGAAGTAGTCTTGCCGGACCTGAATGACAGAAGATGATTTATAAACCCAACTGAAAAATCTTTTTGTTCTACTTGATATTCAAAGCCCTGAAAGTGTACGGCTCGAAAATCTTGTGGACCTAGCCGGCAGTAGCCGGTGATCTGGAACATGCAGTAGGGACTACTCTACCAAATGAGTCACCGTGAATGGCCTTGGCGGACCTGGATATAGCTATCAGTAGATGATGAATGGATATTAACCTGTATACTCGCGTAAACCCTAAAACGGAACTTTTATGACAGACGTCACCTAGAGTACTGTAGATTCTATTGTGGGCATTTATGGGCAAAAAACATAAAATTTGCCTTAATTATTGTGTCAGTATTTTTTCTTTTCCGGCCAGCAGACAAGCGAAAGGGTTAAAAGCCTTTAAAAGGCATGGCCCTAAACATGCTTACATATTGTGAGGCGATTTCATCAGAAACCCTTCATCTATTACTAAAAATATTTTTATTCAAAGTTGAACATAATTTTGTAATTATTTTTTATACTCCACACATTTTTCTTCTTAAGCTTTCAGTTCATACTCATATTCTTTATTGCACAGAAATCTTAATGGTAAGGTAACAAAACAATTTATGAGCTGTAGTGTTACGCTACTTACATGCTATTCTTGCTTTTCATGCTTTCATGCTTTACAGGCTATTCTTGCTTTTCATGCTGCATAGCTGTATTGTCTGATATGTCTGTCTGATCCTGATCTGTATGATTGTCTGATGAGTCTGATATTTGATATCACCTTTATTTCCATAGGACCCTGTAACGTTTTAAACCATAAGAACACATTAATAAATCATGTTCGCTCTGCATTTTCATGCTATCAGCACTTCTAAATCGATAGCGAAGCGGTTTACCTTTGGTGACCTTGTTTTTGGCTTTCTCCGAAACTCTGCAATCTCGGGTTTCGTGCGCGCTGGTGCGCTACTTTTTTTACTTTCGATGTTATGTAACTTACTGCATGGTTTTTGTATTGTTTACCGTATTACGAGCCTGAAACTAAACTTTGACATCTGTTGATGCCGTTGTTTATCTGGTTGTCATGGCAATGTCCATTCAAACTCGTTAGCGGTCTGATATGTTTGTTTCAATACTTTTACAAAAATACTCTTTCTCTCTTGGCCACTCACAAAAATTACGTTTAATTTAAATAATTTTTAGAACTCTCCAAAAAGGGTATAAAAGCGGAACATTTCTGAAATTCTGGAGTCTCACGTCAGCTTCTGAACTAGAAGTACCACTTAAAGGCCTTATCCCGGGGTCGCACTACCCCGGGATCCTGCAAGCCGTTCCTTCAAAACAATCCTTCAAACCACGGAATCCTGCGAGCCGTAACTTCAAATACGCCCGCTTCTACATCGACGATCGTTCCTACAACGGAATCCTGCGAGCCGTAACTTCAAATACGCCCGCTTCTACATCGACGATCGTTCCTACAACGGAATCCTGCGAGCCGTGACTACAAGTACGCCGCTACCGTTCCTACAACGACGATTTCAACAACATCTACAACAACAAATACACCTGCATCCTGGTCACTAACTCCACCGGTCTTCTACTGTTCGTGTCCTCCGCTTCCTTTTTATACTTAATTTGTCTTTTATAAAACTTGTTCTCATTCCATCCATCCTCATCTCCGCATCATCTTTTTTATAGACTTCACTGTAAATAACCAATAAACTGACACTTTAAATTTTATTCTGGTTGTTCTCTGTTAGGTTCTGGTTAGGTTCGTATCCTCACACGACAGAGCAAAGCCATGCTTATCTCTAAAGAGAGATTTCTATCAGCAAACCTAGACAGAACAGGAAAAGTTGTGCAACAGGAGGGTCCTAGTGCGCAATAAAACTATCCTCTAATTATTTACGAAACTAAAACATAATAATATTAAAAAATATGAAAAATAAAATACAATAGCACAAAATATATCTCAAACATATACTACTTATATGTACAATATATAAAAGTATCTGTCACGAAAGAGAAAGGAAATACTCATTCAATCTTTTCTTAAAAGTAAAAATTTTGCGACTATTTCTAATAGCGCAGGGATCCACAGTCGGATCGCCCTTTATCTAAACTTGATTAATAGCTTGAAAACCGGGTAAAAATAACTTATCTTTTGTTTAAATTGCGGCCATTTCGTTTTTTTACTATTGGCCCCCATCCCTCCTCAAAATTACCCCCCAAGGCTGTATAATACTGGCTGGATTTTGATGGATTGGAATACTGCTTCCAAGAACTGTCGACAATGATGTTAGGATAAGAGCTGTACCAGTACCAGACATTTCTTTCTACAGAGGATTCAGTAAACACAATAACATGGATAATTCCAGGATCTCGAAAGGGAAAGTCTTCCAAATAAAGTGAATTCTATAAAAACTTGACAACAATATCTGACACCAACAATCAAATTAATGAGGAAAATTACGCAACACTTCTTGGTAGAGGGCACGGTGGCCAATTAATTTATCTGATTAACGAAACTCCTTCCTTACAGTTGCTTTACTTACTCTCTGACGCATTTGTAACCTCAGATAAACGAGCAGTGTTTGTCACAAGCGCTTAGCGTCCTCTACATGGGTTCCATGTTTCTTCCACATTGGCGGGATTTACCTTATAAGACCGTCTTTAATTAAGAATGGAATCTACATGACCCCGCTCGTCCGCCTCGCAGGTCTAAGAGCAACCACCGCGAGAAGCGGAAGTCGGAGATGCTGATGAAGTCAATGAACTCCGGTGACGCGTCGCTTGGTGACGCGCAGCCGCAGGAGAAGAAGTCCAAGATGCATCCCTTGCAAGGTGAGCCCTGTAGCTAGAGATGGGCAGTGCTATTAATCATGTTAATATCATTTGGCTAGTAACAGGTTAATAACCGGTTAATAGCCACTTAGTAGCCAAAATGGCTATAAACCCTGCTATTAATGTTTTTTTATACCAATCATGTTTTTTTACGGTTATATTATCATTAGTGATCTGAAATTCAGATGCTTTCGGTCAAGTCTGTTGCGGACTTCTCAGCCAAGTGCGAATCAAAATTGTCGGGAAATTTTGACGGGAAAAAGTCGCGAAAAGGGTGTCGTAGTTACTAGTCCAATTTGCTTCAAAATCAATATCTGGGGATCCGGTTGGAGTGTGATCATGATTCTGATGTCAGATTATGAAAAAGTGGCCGCCATTTTGAACTTTGCAGTTCCTGGTCCGATTTGCTTCAAAATCGATATCTGGAGATTTCATATTGCCTAAACATTCATGAGATTCATCTAATTAAAACATAAAAAGTGTGGCAAACACACCTATTATGCATGCTCAATAGCTATCACCAACTTAAGTACCTATTATGAATCTAAAAGAAAACCAGTGAAGTTCGTACAGATTTGGCAAAATATTACAAAATAACTCAATAAATAAAAAACTAAATCCCCAGACAGTGCTTTTAGTGGATATGATACCTTCCCCCGACCGCATACTTCGTACCATTCAGGTAGACACAGGGGTTCTCTCTGGAACGCAGAACATTTTCAGATATATATTTGTGCCAGAAAGAGATGGAGTGCTCCTTCGCCAATCACTTCTGTCTGCGTCAAGTACCAAACCTCCAGCCAATGGCGATTTTGAACCTTAACTTAAGGTATTAGAGTTCACAACATATCACCAGAAAAAAATGAAACAGATTCACTTAGCTGGTGGAAGGGGATTTGCTGCTCTACTCAGTTGCATAAAATTGCAATTGCGAATTTGTCAGCTCCTTGTACATCAGCAGCTACTGAAAGGACGTTTAGTGCTCAAGCTGATGTACATAATGCTAAAAAGAATAGGCTAACTACAGAACGGGCAGGAAAAATAACGTATATATCCCACAATTGGAACTTAACAAACAGACCATCCTATTCAACAAGTACACTAGTCACAGAAAGCGATCAGATGGATTGCTACTCGGAGTCACCGACACCAGATATATACGAAGTCGATGAAGATGAAATCAACCCAACAGAAATTGATCCATTAGAATCCGATCCTATCCAAGAAGCCGACCCAATCCAAGATGCCAATCCAATCCAATTGCTTATCAGGACAGAAGGCAGTGATTGGGCTGCAGAATAACTTTTTAATTAGGCACACAATAAAACATGAAAACAAAAAAATAAAAATAAACAAAAATCATTGTAAATAAAATAGCTGATTGAAACTTTTTAAATGGGCCAGGTTAGTTCCAAAAAATTGCATTCACATTGTTTTAGATTTAGATTTTCCTAATTCTGATAACCATGGAGGGAAATTTGAAAACAATAATATCTTGGTTAGTTTAGGTTCTAGGTATATATAGTATAGCCTCTAGAGGGCGCAACATCCCTTTGGCTTTGCCATAGTCGAATAAAAATGGCGGTCACTTTTTCAAAATCAGACGGCAGAATTATAATTAAACTCCAACTGGCTCCCCAGATATCAATTTTGAAGCAAATCAGACCAATAACTACGAAGTTCAAAATGGCGGCTATTTTATTAAAATCTAACTTCAGGAACATGATTGGACTCGAACAGGATCCACAGATATCGATTTTGAAGCAAATCGGACTAGTAACTACGACACCTTTTCCCCGACTTTTTCCCGTCAAAATTTCCCGAAAATTCTGATTCGCACTTGGCCGATAAATCCGCTACGGACTTGACCAAAAACATCCGTATTTCCGATCACTAGATAAAATGTACAACCAAAAAATCAGTTTTGTATTAAAAACATTAATAGCAGGGTTTATAGCCATATTGGCTATTAACTGGCTATAAACTGGCTATTAACCGACTGGCTATTAACCGGTTAATAGCCAAACGATCTAGCTATTAACTCATCTCTACATGTAGCCATATTATTACGTGTTTCTATATAAATCGCAATTGAAAAACCGACCAATCAGTAGCAATGCCATTCAAATTCGAAATTGACCAATGACATCGCGGGAAAAGAAAGCTCGTATAAAATAATTGTGTTCTGATTGGGCAATTTTACAAATAACTGGTGTCGCGATTGATGCCAGAAAACATAATAAGGCTGCTGATTGGTCTATTTGTCAGTTGGGATTGATTATCTTCAGATAATAAGGCAGACAGAACTCGAGTCGAAATCGCATACACGAGCTAAGTCGCAATAAAAAACAGCTCGTGTCAAATAATCGTGTTCCGATTTGTCGTATTTTCAATAGGCCATGTAAAAAAAAAAAGCAAAGTTACCAAACTGAGAAAACCATTTCGAGATAATTGTGTTCCTAACTAAATTCGGTTATTCCGATCAATAGTAGTTTATGTGACTAATACATAATGGAGGGCATTAAAACTCGAGAGTGGGTTTATGAAAGGAGCCGAAGGCGAGTTTCATAATAATATCACTCGAGAGTTTTAATGCCTAATTATGTACAGTTACATACACTAGTTTATCTACACACATATCTTCGGCTCGGTTCATTATAATATATCACTCGAGAGTTTTAATGCCCAATTATGTACAGTTACATACGCTAGTTTATCTACACACATATCATAAGCTCTCTTTGATGTGTTCAGGAACCGCATGTTTGACCGGCATTGTGGCATTGAGTTGTTTAGCTTGTTCTGTAGTATCAACTTCACAGACAAAGTAGGGGCGGCACGCAGCCGGGCGTAGGCGTTCGAAATTTGAATGTCATAATATGAAGAATATTTACACATTATGGTCATAATGTTCAATATTCAGATAAGAAATGAGTTTTTATCTACACACGTATCATAAACCCTCTTTACTGCGTACAAAAACCGCACGTTACGATCAGCATAATTTTAAACTACTTGGTAAAAACGCATTTCTTATCTGAAAAATTACACATTATGACCATAATGTTTAATTTTTCTACATATTATGACATTCAAATTTCGAACGCCGACGCCCGCCTGCGTGCCGCTCCTAGTTTGTCTGTGAAGTTGGTGCTACAGAACAAGCTAAATAACTGCAGAGCCACAATGCCGGTCAAACATGCGGTTCCTGAACACATCAAAGAGAACTTATGATATGTGTGTAGATAAACTAGTGTATGTAACTGTACATAATTAGGCATTAAAACTCGAGAGTGGGTTTATGAAACGAGCCGAAGGCGAGTTTCATAATAATATCACTCGAGAGAGAGAGGAACCGCATGTTTGACCGGCATTGCGGCTCTGCAGTTGTTTAGCTTGTTCTGTATCACCAACTTCGGGCGTCGCCGTTCGAAATTTGAATGTCATTACCAACTTCACAGACAAACTAGGGGCGGCACGAATCGGGCGTCGGCGTTCGAAATTTGAATGTCATAATGTGTAGAAAAATTTACACATTATGGTCATAATGTGTAATTTTTCAGATAAGAAATGAGTTTTTACCAAGTAGTTTAACATTATGCTGATCGTAACGTGCGGTTTTTGTACGCAGTAAAGAGGGTTTATGATACGTGTGTAGGTAAACTACTATTACAAAGTAGTTTAACATTATGCTGATCGTAACGTGCGGTTTTTGGACACAGTAAAGAGGGTTTATGATACGTGTGTAGATAAAAAATATTACAGGATTACTGAAACATACGTAATAGTAGTTTATGTGACTGCTTCATAATGCCTAATTATGTACAGTTACATACAATAGTTTATCTACACACATATCATAAGCTCTCTTTGATGTGTTCAGGAACCGCATTTTTGACCGGCATTGTGGCACTGCAATTGTTTAGCTTGTTCTGAAGTAGCAACTTCACGCAGGCGGGCATCGGCGTTCGAAATTTGAATGTCAGTACCAACTTCACAGACAACCTGGGGACGGCACGCAGGCGGGCGTCGGCGTTCGAAATTTGAATGTCATAACATGTAGAAAAATTACACATTATGGTCATAATGTGTAATTTTTCAGATAAGAAATGAGTTTTTACCAAGTAGTTTAACATCATGCTGATCGTAACGTGCGGTTTTTGTACGCAGTAAAGAGGGTTTATGATACGTGTGTAGATAAAAAACTTAATGCACTTCATCTGTCCTCTACGGCGTAGTTTGTTCAAATTCCCTTGGCCGTTAAGTTGGCTGTTCTGTAAAACTGTCAAGTATCAACAGATTTCCTGTCAGTCGATTACGCAGACGTCAGTCCGTAAACAAACATTGATATTGTAGTTTTATAGGTTTGTAATCGGAAACAACCAGCCTCAAGAACAACCGTTCCAAAACTGTGGGCGAGCGACGTCACGAGGGGTGTTATTTAAAAAAATATTCAAATTAGTTTCTTAAAATAGCCTAAAATTTCACAAAATAAATTTAGCATGGCCTTTTATGCCCGAATTACATAATAAGGTGAGATGGTCATCAATCACCCTTCGGCCATAGGTCGTTTAAGAAAATATCGTTTTGCCTAATTTGCTTTGCCTGTCAACCGTTGAAGATTGTCTCTTTCATATCTATATTTGAAAGTGGCCGCGTAACGCATGAAATAGTTTTCCGCATTTGGAGTTTCGACTGCCCCACTTCTCGATCCATGACAAACATTCCGCCACATACTTAGCATTCGATACAGCGTAGTTTAATGTGTGTATGTTCTTAGGCGAGATGATAGACCCGAACAGCTCGGACCACGTGGTCGCGATGACGCAGCTCAAGGAGACCATCGCCAGCCTGAACAAGAAGGTTCAGCAGAAGGACAGCGAACTGCTCAGCAAGGACAAGCAGGTATATCATGCAACACATCTTCTGTTCCGGCATTTTGCATTACTGGTATTTTGCGTTTCTGGCATTTTGAGTTTTGTCATTCTATCTTTCTGGATTTCAAAATGCCAGAAAGGCGAAATGTCAGAAGGTGCATTTAATACAAACATAAACCCTTCAATCTTTATAGACCTTTTTTGGACGGTGGTGTAAAAAGAGGAAAATAAAATAAAAGTAGTAGTTCAATTCAATGTATTTATTTCAGGCGCATAGTACCCATAATGAAACATTGTTTGATTATTACATGACACAATAATCAGAAAATAACCAGGTAATAACAATAAAATATTCAAACAAGACTACACAACAAAAAATATGTAAAGGAGGAGATGGACTCCCCGCCGTCGTCGGAAAACTCGGCTATCCACGTGCATGTAGGCTGACTCACTGCGCCAGCAGCGGCCAGCCGCACCGCCCCGCCAGCACGCTCAGCACTTGCAGCATGCCGAGCGCGGGGGGGGGGGGTTTAAATACCGCATAGCTTTGTCCCTCACTTTCCCGCGTCAACACCCCCTGCGGGTTCAGCTTGCTACGGGTGCTGGATGGCATTGGTGTTGCCGCGGACGCGACCTGCTGGTGAGACGCATCCTGGGGAGGGTGCCTATTAATAAGAAAACATCATAGGCCGACTTGCACCATAGTTTTGACAGCTGCTAAATACAGTTTACACTATTTAAATACAACACAGCTTTGTTAAGTTGGAGCCTGGCTGACAGGCCATAACCTTGCTGTGCTTGACTACGTAACTTGACCGTGTTGTACTTAAGTTTTATTTTAACTGTTTTTAGATTCTGTCAAAAATCTGGTGCAAGGTCGCCCTTAGAGCGAAACAGTAAAATTAATTTTCTTTATATTAGATCTGCGAGCTGAAGGCGCAGCATCACAACACCACCACCGACATCCGCACAGAAATGAAGAACAAGGAGCGACTCAACGAGACCAAATTCAACCTCATGAATACCAAGATACAGAACCTGCTCAGGGTATGTCGCTTGATCTTCTCAACCTCATGAACACAACATACAGAACCTGCTCAGGGTATGTCGCTTGATCTTCTCAACCTTATGAACACAAGATACAGAACCTGCTCAGGGTATGTCGCTTGATCTTCTCAACCTCATAAACACAAGATACAGAACCTGCTCAGGGTATGTCGCTTGGTCTTCTCAACCTCATGAACACAAGATACAGAACCTGCTCAGGGTATGTCGCTTGATCTTCTCAAGCTCATGAACACAAGATACAGAACCTGCTCAGGGTATGTCGCTTGATCTTCTCAAGCTCATGAACACATGATACAGAACCTGCCCAGGGTATGTCGCTTGATCTTCTCAACCAACCTCATGAACACAAGATACAGTACCTGCTCAGGGTACGTCGCTTGATCTTCTCAAGCTCATGAACACTAGATACAGAACCTGCTCAGGGTATGTCGCTTGATCTTCTCAACCTAATGAACACAAGATACAGAACCTGCTCAGGGTGTGTCGCTTGATCTTCTCAACCTCATGAACACAAGATACAGAACCTGCTCAGGGTATGTCGCTTGATCTTCTCAAGCTCATGCACACAAGATACAGAACCTGCTCAGAGTATGTCGCTTGATCTTCTCAACCTCATGAACACAAGATACAGAACCTGCTCAGGGTATGTCGCTTGATCTTCTCAAGCTCATGAACACAAGATACAGAACCTGCTCAGGGTATGTCGCTTGATCTTCTCAAGCTCATGAACACATGATACAGAACCTGCCCAGGGTATGTCGCTTGATCTTCTCAACCAACCTCATGAACACAAGATACAGTACCTGCTCAGGGTATGTCGCTTGATCTTCTCAAGCTCATGAACACTAGATACAGAACCTGCTCAGGGTATGTCGCTTGATCTTCTCAACCTCATGAACACAAGAAACAGAACCTGCTCAGGGTATGTCGCTTGATCTTCTCAACCTAATGAACACAAGATACAGAACCTGCTCAGGGTGTGTCGCTTGATCTTCTCAACCTCATGAACACAAGATACAGAACCTGCTCAGGGTATGTCGCTTGATCTTCTCAACCTCATGAACACAAGATACAGAACCGGCTCAGGGTATGTCGCTTGATCTTCTCAAGCTCATGAACACTAGATACAGAACCTGCTCAGGGTGTGTCGCTTGATCTTCTCAACCTCATGAACACAAGATACAGAACCTGCTCAGGGTATGTCGCTTGATCTTCTCAACCTCATGAACACAAGATACAGAATCTGCTCAGTGTGTGTCGCTTGATCTTCTCAAGCTCATGAACACTAGATACAGAACCTGCTCAGGATATGTCGCTTGATCTTCTTAACCTCATGCACACATGATACATAACCTGCTCACGGTATGTCGCTTGATCTTCTCAAGCTCATGAACACAAGATACAGAACCTGCTCAGGGTATGTCGCTTGATCTTCTCAACCTAATGAACACAAGATACAGAACCTGCTCAGGGTGTGTCGCTTGATCTTCTCAACCTCATGAACACAAGATACAGAACCTGCTCAGGGTATGTCGCTTGATCTTCTCAACCTCATGAACACAAGATACAGAACCGGCTCAGGGTATGTCGCTTGATCTTCTCAAGCTCATGAACACTAGATACAGAACCTGCTCAGGGTGTGTCGCTTGATCTTCTTAACCTCATGAACACAAGATACAGAACCTGCTCAGGGTATGTCGCTTGATCTTCTCAACCTCATGAACACAAGATACAGAATCTGCTCAGGGTGTGTCGCTTGATCTTCTCAAGCTCATGCACACATGATACATAACCTGCTCACGGTATGTCGCTTGATCTTCTCAAGCTCATGAACACAAGATACAGAACCTGCTCAGGGTGTGTCGCTTGATCTTCTCAAGCTGATGAAAACAAGATACACAACCTGCTCAGGATATGTCGCTTGATCTTCTTAACCTCATGCACACAAGATACATAACCTGCTCACGGTATGTCGCTTGATTTTCTCTACCTCATGAAAACAAGATACAGAACCTGCTCAGGGTATGTCGCTTGATCTTCTCAACCTCATGAACACAAGATACAGAACCTGCTCAGCTCAGGGTATGTCGCTTGATCTTCTCAACATTCAAGCAAGATAGATAGATCACTTAAGTTTATTCATTTTGTTAGCGTCACTTTTAATCGCAACGCCCCGTCACGTGTCTGCTCTTTAAAAAAAACTCCGAAAATCTCAAAGGAAGCCGCCGCCAGAGTAATAAAAACAAAACACCTTATTTATTACTCTCAATCGCGATCAAAGGTGACGTTTCTAGAATGAATAAACTATAAAATGAAGTATTGACTTTTATATTACTTATTAAGCATGAGTGCAGCAAGCGTGCTTCTGCCACCTCTTATGGGAAAAGTATGTGGGTATTTTTAGGATTTCTGGCATGTACGGGAGTCGCAGAAGCATATGGAGATAGTGTCATTAGCCTGCTTGTTGTTGAGATGGAATGTGCTGGAGACCATCTTTCTGGGATTTGACTTCAGGCCCCAGAACTTGAAGTTCATCCTTAGTAGACATTACACATGGCTGTTACAATTTTTGGCATGTACGGGAGTCTTAGAACCGAACCGATAGTTCATCCTTTGTAGACATTACCCAGGGCTCTTATAATTTCTGGCATCTAAGTGAGTCCTAGAGCCGTACCGATGGTAATCTCTTATAATTTCGCTAAATGTTTCGTGAAACCCTCGAGTCATCGAAAGTTGTTCAAAGATCATCAGTACATTATTTCTGCTTCAGTATGATAATTCAGAAGAAAATAGAGTCGTCCGGACGGCTTGTGAAATGCACACATTACTATATAAATCGATTCTATATTATTGTCTTTGGTCACAGGAAGTGGCCACACTCAGCAAGTCTGCCAAGAAGAACTTCAAGAAGTCAGTGCTGGGCACTGCGGCCGCCGAGAACAGCGGCAGCGGCACAGACAGCCCCAACACCAATTAACTATAACTACACACACGCCCACAACACAACACAACACAACAAAAGCTATTCAGGCGGGTGATTGTCATGCGGTGGGTTTCTTGTCTGCCCCCTTATCCAGTAACTCAAGTTGAACGAATAAACCCCATACACGAAACGTCAATTTGACACTAACTGCGTTAGATTTGCTGTGGATTTGAGTTACCTAATAAGGGGGCTGGTGTCGTTTCCGCGGTCATGTCTTTCGGTTGTTCTACGGTCTTGCAGCAAAGTAGCCAAAAAGGACGCGGTCATTTTGTATGTTGGTCTGGGACTTGGGAAGGAGTTAAACACATTATCTGAGTGTACAACTGCCTATTAGACCAGTTCCTCACCGGTACTGAATCTGTACAGATTGTTTACCGAGTGAATGTAATGAAATGAGAGCTTTCAGACCGAGTCGTTGCGGTACAGATCCTGTACTGAGCGCATGGGCGCGTTTCTGCACAGAATCTATACAGAGTGGCCTCCCGCGCCGCGCGCCTGCCCGCTCACTCATCACACTTACAATACCGAATTAACGATACCGTACCGAAAACATACCGAGCCAGTCAAAAATGTTTCTCGGCAGAAAATCTGTATAGATTCGGTGCAGAGGCGATACCGAAACGAAAACTCATCGAGCCAGTGAGAAAGTGCTAAGCAAAAGGCCGTACAAAGGAATGATGGCCTGTGCAAATATGCAGGACATAACCACCCATCATACTGCACACCAAAACAAAACGCCGACGGACCGTTGACAGACCGGATGACAATGATTCGCCCCCACTTACTGAAACAATACCTAAATATCTCGCCAAGGTTTCTGATTGGTCCCACACTCGTATTTCACGAATAACTCAAAACTCATGCTACAGCCAATCAGGAGCCTTTATTATGTTGTCCAGGATCTGGGGGTGGGGGGATGTTGTGTAGTATCATGCCCTTCCGCAGTTAAGGTAGAGACAAACTACGGGAACATGGCGCGCCCCTCCACTATTCCTGTACGCTGTCACGCTCACTCGCGTCGTAAGTACGCTCACTCGCGTCGTATGTACGCTCACTTGCGTCGTAAGTACGCTCACTCGCGTCGTAAATATGCTCACTCGCGTCGTAAGTACGCTCACTCGCGTCGTAAGTTCGCTCACTCGCGTCGTAAGTAGGCTCACTCGCGTCGTAAGTACGCTCACTCTCATCGTAAGTACGCTCGCTGTTTAGCCGGCGAGTAGTGGAGGGGCGCGCGATGTTAGCGTAGTTTATCGCTACTGTTTCATGTGTAGAGAAACGTTCCAATTGAGGAATTGACTTCTTAGACAGGACTATTTATCATCATGTCTGGTCATCACCCCGATGGAAATCAGTCATGCTGTCATGTAAATGGCGTGATGCTATGTTTTAATTTTTATTTCTAGCAACATTTTAGACGTGGATATTCAATGTGATTCACATCATGTGAATTCCTCCTATTTTTAACTCTACAAATAGTTTTAATTTGTAGACATTTTTTAAAGTTATTTGTAAGTAGGTTTCAATGTTCAATTGATCAATATAATTTAAATTTCTCTTCTTAGGATTCTGTTACCAAACAAAGTGTAAACGTTTAACAAAACAAACTACAGGGATAATTCATATAATAGATTTTGGTACTAAATAACATAAGATTTACTTTATTTCGGAACTCCTTTTGCCAACATGTTAATGTTAATCTCCATCATAAAATTGATGGAGAATAACGGTTAAAACTGGCCCTTACAATGCAGAGGGGACTTATAACCGGTATTGAAATCGAAAGACGAATAAAATTACTACACTCACATAGAGCATCATCCATAATATGCTACAACATTTATGACAAATTCGCGAGAAATCTTTGCAATCGACACGTTACTTATAAGAATGTTAATGTTCTTTGTGTGTATCCATATCAATAATAATTGTCTCACACTACATCAATGAAAGTAGCTGGTAAATTAAATCGAAAAATATTTATCGAGATGTCCTAAAATTTCGAACTGCTACAATTTCAGTCTACTGAGAGCCACGAATCACGATCAACGAAACAAATAATCTAACATTAAAGAGATTATTGCTTATTGTATGTGATGTATGTAGTTACGAAATCCGATCGCGATGATGTCTTTCATTCGTTTCATTTCGTGTCAGTTTTCATTAATATGTGTTATTAAAACGACATTGTCTCTAAACATAGAACCATGTAATTACAACGCACATTATGTCATTCAAACACTGTACTTTAGGTTAATCATTTTGTACCAAAGTACTTACTCACTATGATCAATTTATAGTAGTTAATCTATTTTTTATTTATTTGATCACAAAATCCAGGTTGTTTACCTATCAATCGTTTTTCAGAATACAATATTTTTGAATTTAGTATTAGAGTGTTTGTGTCATGGAAAATGTGTAACCATTTTACTATCTCTGAGTAATTCTTACCATGTGACATCTGATGTAGCTCACTATACCTATACAAGGTGTAATTAGAAGGTGTAATTGTATTTTAGGATAAGAGATCATCTTAAACAACTTAGGGCGAGCGCTCGTCTAAGTGACGTGACAGAAACATAGAATAGGAGTGTCACGTGATCTCGTGTCATGACTTGCCACGACCATTGCATTACTTGACAGTTCAAGTGTCACGAAACTCAGGTGGGCGCCCGGCCTTACTCACACTGAGGCCAATAGGTTACATTATCGTTGTAATTACACTTTCTTGTTACATCCTGTAATGCATGTAGCATCGTAGCTGTATTTTGTTATGTAATATTATGTATACGTTTAATCATTTCACTGTAATCGTCATTTTTGTTTTTAGTGATATTTTCAATAAATCAATGTTCCTTAGGTTTCTCGGTACCGTCAAATGGGGGAATTTGGGACAATATTTTTAGGGGTTATATTCCAATATAACCCCTAAAAAATAACGATGCGATTATTTTAATGACTCAGTTATTTTTTGAGCTCCGGTGCCTGTCTTTATTTTCGAATAAACATTAGTCTGGAGTTATTTTGGAGTAAAATATTTTTTTTATTTACAAAAACCCACTGTCCCAAGTTAGTTACCCTTATGAGTGGGTTAACTTAGGACGCCCATGGTGTGGCCGTTAGTTAGGTCAATAAACTAATAAATTTTGAGAGATTCGATTAGCAAAACAGTTTTTTTACCTGTTGTGGAGACGGATGATATGACGTTCCGATGGCGGCAAAAAAGATGGATGAATCTTGATAATGTTGCCGGTACAACTCGACAAAATATTCACAATTTTTGTCCCAAGTTAGGCCCTAGTCTCATTGACGCCCTATTTGACGGTACCAAGGGATTTTACATTATCAAGGTTTAGCAACAAGTTTTATATCGATTAGCAGGTAGCGTGCTATTATATAATTTTATTTTTGTACGCTTACTTTAGCTGAAGAATGTTTTTTAATTGCCACTGAGACACTTGCTTACAAGACAGTAGACACACTGCCGATCAAAGATTTTGGTTACCTCTAAAGGTTGCTTGTCTGGTTTGCGGATGGCTTTTATTTTTAGATATTCTATCGGTACTACTAATTTTATATAATTTATTTTCTGTTTAAGAATCTGTCTGCGTAATTATGTGATAATGCAAATAGTGCGAAATTCCGTGAATTTTTAGAAAATCCATAACGCAATAGTACTTTAGTAAGGAACAATGTCGGAAATTCCATTATGATCTGTGAGAATAACTTATCGGTATGATTTAAGGACAAATGTAAGATAAACAATAAAATATGATCATTTTGAGTAGACATATTTTATTCCAATATCTATACCTGCAATGTAAACGTTAGAATAAGGCTAATCGCAAAGTAAGATGCGGGCAGCCAAATGAAATTAGAATTCCTTAAGGGCATACCTCGTCCTTGCAAAGGTCCCCGTTACTCCAGGCGGAAAGACCCGCAATGTGAGAGGGACGGAATCGGGGAACAATTACATAAAGTAGCGCCAAACCACATAAAAATTGTTTAAAAATAAACTATGTTATATTGTCAAAAATATTTTCAAGGAGAGTTTACTAATACATAATATCCACATTTTGACTGCAATTCCGCAATGAAATCAGTTAGGATTTCAGAATTAAAGGAAAAAATAAAACAACTTAGAGGTATTTGTGCAAATAAATTATATCAAGAAAATTTCACCCAATCGCGTTATCCTTCTGTGAGAATCTTAATCAAATACTCAATAAACGTTAGCTCTGTGAAGTTAGCAGTATAAAGTCATAGAAAACCGGGCTCAAATTCAGGGAATTTTGAGCTTATTTTGAGCTCCCTGAATACGAAGTTTCAGAAATTAAGCTCCAGCGGTTTTCGAAAAAAAAAACGTAATAAATCACCAGCAGTGCAAAGTCCGAGTAGAGAGGTGAAACTCGCAGCGTATTTGGAAATGATTTTGAGCTCCCAGAATATGCCATCAGAACTTCTCTAACTGCGAGAGTAAAAAATAAAACCATTTACACAACAGTGTCATCTAGATAGATGAAATTGATATGTTTTTACACTTTGTATCGAAACCACTAAAGCTTACACACACACACATCTTAAATTTCGTATTCTGGAATCTATAAGCCTTTTCTATATATGCTGCAAATTTCAATTCTCTGCTTTGTCATCTCGTGAAATTTTCAACTAGAGGGTACTTGAAGGTATGCGTGAACCTGTTTTTTTTAATATTAACACCTTGAAAGTCATAGAAAACGGAGCTCAAATTCAAGGCATTGCAAGCTTATGTTAAGCTCCCAAAATACGAAGTTTCAGAATTTGAGCTGAAGCGGTTTTCGAAAAAAACGCATTTAAACACCAGCGGTGCAAAGTACGAGTAGAGAGCTGATTTTGATGAGAATATCGCAAGGACATATGAATTAGATACAGGGAATCCTAGTTTGGGGCTAGATAAATGGTGTCCAAGCTTATTATTATTATTATTATTAGAGGTGTATAGGTAATGCTCGTAACATCGCAAAAGGCATATAACACAACCTCGTCACACGCATTTATTCACAGAATAGGTCATCACACTAACATCACTGCACAACATAACTATTTAACTAACTTACCCCTTTGATAATGGAGGATCACACCAGATGACTTGAGCTCTGAGTTCTTTACAATTAGTATGTGTTTGGGGCTCAGTCAAGATCAAGTCTTGGCTGAGGTGTTCGAGTGCTGTTTTTACGTCCGGCTATTTGAAATTTGCAGAATATATACAAAAGGCTTAGAAATTACGAATACGAAATTTCAGATTTCTAGCTTTAGTGGTTTTGATAAAAAGTGTAAATACATATAAATTTTGTTTATATATTTTTAATAGTTTTTATTTGTTTTCTCGCAAACTACGAAAGTTAGAGAAGTGATAATTGCATATTCTGGGAGCTCAAAATCATGCCCGAATACTCTGTGAGTTTCTAGAGCTCAAATTCTGAAACTTCGTATTCTGGGAGCTTAACATAAGCTTGCAATGTCCTGAATTTGAGCCCCGTTTTCTTTGACTTTCAAGATGTTAATATTTAAAAAACCGCTCAAGTGCGAGTCTAAATCGCGCACGAAGGGTTCCGTACCACCGTTCAATGGAAGCGATGGTGTGGTGTGAATAGTTTGGATTTTACACAGCAAAATATTGTTTACAAAGTTATTGGCGTGGTTACTTTCACACTCCATGTACGTAACCAGGTGCATCCATAAGTTTGTATGTGGTATTGTTGTATGGGAGCCCCCTTAAATATTTATTTTATCCTGTTTTTTAGTATTTGTTGTTATAGCGGCAACAGAAATACATAATCTGTGAAAATTTCAACTCTCTAGCTAGCTAGGTTCTTGAGATACAGCCTGGTGACAGACGGACGGACGGACAGCTAAGTCTTAGTAATAGGGTCCCGTTTGGAACCCTTCGGGTACGGAACCCTAAAAAACAGGTTCATGCATACCTACAAGTACCCTCTAGTTGAAAAAGTCGCGAGTTGACAGAGCAGAGAGTTGAAATTTCCAGCATATATAGAAAATGCTTAGAGATTCCAGAATACGAAATTTCAGATTTCTAGCTTTAGTGGTTTCGATACAAAGTGTAAAAACATATAAATTTCATCTATCTAGATGACATTGTTGTGTAAATGGTTTGGTTGGAGTTTTTTCTCTCGTAAACTACGTAAGTTAGAGAAGTTTTGATTGCATATTCTGGAAGTTCAAAATCATGTCCAAATAAGCTGCTAGTTTCACCTCTCTACTCGGACTTTGCACTGCTGGTGTTTTATAGCGTTTTTTTCGAAAACAGCTTGAGCTCATATTCTAAAACTTCGTTTTCTGGGAACTCATAATAAGCTCAAAATCCCCTGAATGTGGGCCTCGTTTTCTATGACTTTGTACTTCTAACTTCACAGAGCTATAAACCTTAACCCAAAAATCAAATCTGTAGATGACTTTATAGTGGAGTAAATGGATTCGAAAAAAAAACATTTTTTTATCACCTTAGTGCTTCCGAACGGCAACCAGTGCTCGGCTATTTGCTTCTACATTCATTTAGAGATTAGATTTAACGACACCCTAATACCCTAGCAGATAATCCTTGCTAATTGTGTAATTAATATAAACTGATAGTAAAACAGAGTTAAGCCAAAGAAGACATTCTTCGATTACCATGTAATCTAATCACTATGAGATAAGGGAACGCCTTTATCATAATTTATCGAAAAATTATATATTTTTATTTAATCATCTAATTGCCACTGTCGTGGCCGAAGTGTGCCACCCATGTGTATTTAGGAAACTACAAAATGGTAAGCGCCACTTAATTCAAGAATTCTCGTAATATTTAAAGAATAGGGTGACCCACACAACGCAGAACTTATAGAGAACTCGAGTCGCAGTCGCGCCGTCGTCACGTAGCCCCATGCGCAGATGGCCGGATGGCCTTGCTCTCAGTCTCAACTATAGAGTAAATTATTTTGGTATCACAAACTCTCATTTCCACCTTGTCAAGCTGCTAGCTAGCGAATAATTAGCTATTTTATTGCCCGTGGTGCCTTGAAGTGTCTAGGAGACGTACCACGGTCAACAAACGATATTTTACTGGCGGTGGTCCATTAAAGGGACCACGACACGAACAACACGCAATTTTATTGGCTGCGGTCTCTTGAAGGGACTTTGCCCGTGGTCCCCGGGTAACAATCGCAATTTTATTATCCGTGGTCCATTGAAGGGACCACGGATCCCTTCAATGGGCCCACGTACAATCGAACCAACTGAATCATGACCCACTTGCCTGATAATTCGTTTGAAACTTTCAAACTTGTAAGATCTATCAAAATGTCAGTGTCTTATCAAATGATAACAAGTTCGTTACCAAGGAAATAAACCTTCAAGCGAATTTCGACCTACCTGCATTTAAGGGGTTTAGCAAAATAAGCTTATGGTGGGTCATGATTCAGATGGTTCGATAGTACATTGAAGGGATCCGCAATTTTATTGGCCGCGCTCACTTGTAGGAACTACGATTGGGACCACGGGCAACAAACGCAATTTTGTTGGCCGTGGTCCATTAAAGGGACTACGAAAGGGAACATGGGCAACAAACGCAGTTGTTATTATCCGTGGTCCATTGAAGGGACTACGAAAGGGATCGCGGGCAATTTACAACCTATTCTTATATGATGTAATTGCGGATACAGCATAAAATGTATTCTCGCAGAAGCTCTTCTTCCTCGTATGCCTGGCCAGCACAGCATGGGCGCTCGACCCACGCATAGTGGAGCCCCCACTCCGTGTGGACTTGCAGCCGCCGCCGGAGACGGCTCAGATGTCCTCCAGGAACGTGTTGACCAGCTGGATCACGGTGCCAGTGGACCACTTCAACCCGCAGAACCCTGATACCTTCCAGATGGTGAGTATACTACCGCCAAGATTTAGTGATATTGAGGTACCGTTCAGTGAACCTCCACACCTAAGCGTGGGCTACAGTAGTTAAATCAGCCGCAAACATCTCATCTCCTCAAATAGTAATCCAGCAATCATCTCATTTTTTCTCCATATCCACGAGACTTCTTTCGCCCACCACAAAAGCAGAGAGAGTTGTCCTAACCCACATGCCTAGACCAAGCCAGTTATACCACCACCACTAACCCAAAATATCTTTTTCCGCCCATCACTAATCCAGCCGAATCTTTTAGCGCTTCATGTACAACGATGAGTTCTTCAGCGCGCCCGGTTCCCCGGTCTTCATCATGGTGGGAGGGGAGTGGACCATCGCCTCCGGCTGGCTGCTGACTGGCAATATGTATGAAATGGCCCGAGAGAACCACGGCTACCAGGTCTACACCGAGCACCGGTATTATGGGGAGACGCTACCTTATGAGTAAGTCTTATGAGTCTCACAAAGTTATGCTCAGCGTTGTGCTTATGATAGATATTACTTACAACATCTTAGCGAAAAGTACAGACCCATCTAGATACATACATGAAAATTAATTGAATTAAATAGTCTAGCCATAGTTTTGTCATGGCCGGTGATCAATGAGAATGGGGAATAACATGAATTATGAATTCACGTGCATACTCTTGGCTGAGCCATAAGCCCATAATATAAATGTTGCTCTTCCAGAAACTTCACAGCCGAAACCCTTCGCTTTCTCAACGTTGACCAAGCTCTGGCCGACCTTGCCTACTTCATTCTAGAGATGAAGAAACAACCGCGATTCGCCGAGAGCAAGGTGACTTGTAATTCTATTATTGTATACAACAGAAAAACATTATACACAGACTATGAAAATTGATTCATCATCATATCTACTCAACCCACATAATATACCCACTATCTATCTTCTATCTTCTAAATGGGGGGTGTAGCGCCTGCACCTGGCCCACTTGAGCGGGGTCTTTGTGCATGTCCCCTTCGCCTGCACATTTACTTCAGCCATCCCAACTCTTCTAGGAGCTCGTGGGTGTTTGTTGTATCACCTAGGATAGCCATCCTGGTTTCTGTTGTGGATGGACATGCCACTAGCATGTGCTCTATTTCACTATTATTAAGTACTATTTCATCCAATTCCATGCATCTCCTTCATAGGGGGTTGTCCGTTGCACCTGTAATTGTCAAGTGTTTGTTTAGTGTACAATGGCCTGTAATAAGGCTTGTTAGTATTTTTATTTTACTGCGTGGCAGTCTCATTAAGTTATTCGTAAATTTATGGTTATACTTATCTATAAATAGCTTTGTGTTTTGAGTCTTCTCTTCTAGACCATAATAGGTTTTGTTGCTGTACCGTGGCTTCTCTGAGTCTTTTCCGTAGAGCTTCCGCTGATAATGGCGAGAATGGTGGTGCGAGAAGGGCGACAATTGCTGCCTTCCTGCCCCTATTTTTGCTAGCTTGTCTGCCTCCCAGTTACCCTGGTCGCCTTGGTGACCGTTTACCCACTGGACCGTGACCTTTTTTTTCTCATCTAGCGTGTTGAGTGCTTTGTGGCATTCTAGTATAAGTTTTGATTTTGTCAACGGTCTTTTTAGTGAGCTGAGTACGGCTGCGCAGTCCGTATTAAAGGTAATGTCATTCCCCTCTGCATCTTTTATCAAGTGCATTGCCCCGTATAGGAGACTCAATGTTTCAGCTTGAAACACTGTCGTCTCCTTTCCGAAGCTTAGGGAAAGTTTAATGTCAAGCTCCAGCGAGAAAAGACCTCCGCATGTGTTCCTGCTTTTCTTTGAGCCATCGCTGTATATTGTTATGCTTTTATGGTTTGGTGTTGTTCGTGTTTCCAAGCCATTGGCTATAATTTCATATTTCCTACCCAATAGGAATTCTGTTTTTATGCGATAAATTCCAATAATAGCCTCCGGCACTTCCCCGAATGCCTTTTTTATTTAGCCCCAATCTAGGATTCCCTTTATCTTGGGTACTAGTCAACGATACACATACTTATCTATATAAGTATGCGTATCTATATATGTATATTTATCTATATAAATAAAATACTTAGATAGATAAATATTATACGTAGATAGATAAACAACCATGACTAGGGTACAAACATTCATTCTCAATAAACAAATATTTGCCCCCACCGGGACTCGAACCCGGGACCCTTGGTTTCGTAGGCAGGGTCACTACCGACTCGGCCATTCGGGTCGTCGTAAAATGGTATATGTGATGATGGGTCTCACCACAGCTATATACATCCATCGACATATTTTGGGCTGGAGTCCCCATCCATTCCCTACCATCTTCCTACACTGGAAGAACGATATGGTGGCTTTTTTTAGTGTCGCTTCCATGTGCTTGCTCCAACTTAATTTATGATCAAGCTAGATATATACACCTAGATATTCCACGTCTTTTGATAGTGTTAGTGTTGTAATAAATAGTTTGGGCAGCCAGTAACTGCCGTGGTTTATCTTTTTTGTAAATAGTACCATCTCAGTTTTGGCGGGGTTTAGTTAGAGGTCATTATTATTGCACCGGGTTACTATGTACCGTAGTGCTAATAGCATGCGGTAAAATATGGTGTTTATAAAAAGGCCGCTCACGAGTATTGTCACGTGCCATGCCCATCTATCACACACTCTTTCTAAAGTTTACAGAATGAATTATGTGAGGCTTAGCCTGAAGGATTTAGGCTCAGTATAGTCGATCAGTCCATGCCTGGTTTCGGCAGGAACACAACTTTCACTTCTCTCCAGATCCTGGGCATCTAGCCGAGTGCTAGTCATGCCCTGAATATTTTTACAAGTCTTGGTATAATGAGCTTTGCTCCCCATTGCAGTAGGGCTGGTATTACGCCGTCTGGTCCTGGTGATGTATATGGAAGGAAATATCTGATCGCCCATCTCACTTTCTCTTCATCTATCAGGTTTTTTACTTCCACCCATGCTTCCGGCAGGGGTGTTAATGTTTGCGAGGAGCTTGGTGTTTCCGTCGGTGTATCTACCTCGATGTAAGAGGTAGATAACCTCTTTTACGGGTTGGATTATACACCTCGGGAAATGCGTTTGTAGCAATACACTATAGAGCTCTTCTTTGCTTTTGGTGTATTCTCCATTCGGTTTCTTTGTCGAACCAGATTGGTGTTGTGGATCTCTACCTATTGGCTTTTCGATTCTGCAGACATTTCTCCACGATTCTCTAAAATTGTACCTAGTTTGTTTTTTAAACTGGTTACGTGCTTTTTGAAAAGCTTTCCAGTCGTCCTCTGCCTTCGTATTGATGGCATGATTGAAAAGCTTTCTCATATTAACCCGCATTTTCTCCAGTTTGTCGCACCACCAGCTGTCTTTAGATGGCTTTGCTGTCATTAGAGGCCAGGATTTGTTGTAACTATCATTTATCGCTCCGTTGAGTTGAATGACCGCTAATTCTATTTCTTCCGTTGTCTCCAGTTTGTTGTTGCACTCTATTCCAGATAAGTCCGTCTCTAGGTGCTGAGTATACCCACTTATGTTGGTTTTTCTAGGGTTTCGAAATTACCTTTAGTAGGCAACTTTATGTTCTTCAGGCCGAAGGTGATCCATCTGTCATCCGAACACGATGCTTCTCATGAACTTCTCCATCCCGATATAAGGTCTAGTGCCAAAAAGTTGGCAATTGTTATGTCTGGTATTGTTTGTTCCTTTCTTATGCCAAATGTGGGTTCTGATCCACTTTTCAGTCGATAGTTCGTATATTGAGAGCAATTCCATGAGATATTAACCTCTTTTGTTTATATCCTTTCCACCCCATACGGTGCTGTACGCGTTGGCGTCGAATCCTATTACGATATAATTTTCTTCACACATTCTGACTAGCACCTCCAGTGCCTCCGTAGGTATCTCCCCTTCGCCTCCCCGTGTCAATGTTGACCGCAGTGAGATATGGGGAGCAGAGGTGTGTTATTAGGGTGGGCTGGCTTTGTAGTGATTCGGGACATATATGACCATCCCCACTTTTGTGTTTGAATAGTAGGTATATATATTTTCAATTAAGTTATTGAAACCACATACCCTGCTTTTATAAATTGCTGGCTTTTGTATAAGTGCGATAGTCTTCGGGTACTCTTTGAGAGTTCTCCGAAGGGCCCCTGTACCAGAGGAGCTATGTTGGATGTTGGCTTGTATACCAACTTTTAAGATTATGCCTCTTCACTACGCCAATCTCTACGGTCCATTTCAACCGCACAAAAACTTATAAGATGCTTATATTGTGCTTATTCAAGGTGATCCTATACGGAGGCTCATATGCTGCCAACATGGCCCTGTGGTTCAAGCAGAGGTACCCACATCTTGTAGAGGGCGCAGTCGCCAGCAGCGGACCTATACTGGGGCAGGTGGACTTCACTGGTGAGAATCACTCAGGATATTCTTCAGATAGGTCTGTATAGGAAACAGAAAAAAATGGCTTAGGTATCGTAAACCACCAGATAAAATTAGCATCGGTGCACACGGACCACAAAATTTCGCCATAAAACGCCGCCACTTGTGGCGACCACTGACCACAAGTGGCTGGATTGCGCTGCGCATTAGCCACAAGTGGTCGGTGGCCGCTACTTTTTTACCCAGTTGCTTGCAGTGTCATTATTGACTTCGTCCCTGTTGACTGAAGCGAACGGAGAGAGGAATGGGTTAACGGAGGGGTGGCGTGTATCAGCGTTTTGTGACGCCACAAGAAGCGAGCAGCGGCGATTTGTAGCGTGTGGCGGTCATCGTCGTTTACCGTGTGCGGCGGGTCCATATAAAATGTTTGAAGAGTACAGGAAATAAAAGAGGGGGGCGCCTTGTGGTCGCTGTGCTACAAGGCTAGCTTTATTCATTAGAGTCAATTCTGAGAGTTCAATTCAATATGCTAACAAATATTTATCCTGCTTCCTATGCTGAACATGCTATACCGGTCGTAATAACTGATTTATTGTTTTCGGACGTTTTGTAAAAAGTTAGACTCTGTTACACAATCATATAATCTTTTTCTTGCGGGCATGATATGCTCGAATAGGAGAATATTTTTGTAATAGCGGGAACTATCATATAAAAATATGTAAGTGAATGACAAGAAACCCCTTCAGGCTACCTCGAGACGGTTCACGAAGCATTCTTCGCGGAAGGCGGCCAGCTGTGCATCGATCAGATCCGACAGGGCATCCTGGACACACTGGCAGCCATGCAGACGGAGACTGGCCGAAGCTCTCTGGAAGCTTCTTACAGGTTCGTATCCGTTCTGCATTTTCCAGTCATATTTTGTAACCTTAGTTTGTTTATATTCTTCCCAAGCTTAGGCATACAGTAACAATGAGATTTATGTCGAAAGCTCGCTATACAAAAACAAAGGCGACCGTTCGTATTGAAATTCGTACCGGGGTACATCATTGCTGTCTGCACCGGGCTACTACATGACGACATGAAGTGTTGTGTAACAGCAAACTGCGAACAGTCGGAGTTCTTCATAGTTTCCTGCGGGATGAAGCAAGGATGCGTGTTGGCACCAACACTGTTGCTGAAGTCGTCAAAGAAACCCTAGCAGAATCGCCAGAGGGGATCCGAATCCGCTTCCGTACAACTCACCTGGCAAGACTGAAAGCCCGGACCAAAGTATCGCTTGATATGATCACAGAAATAATGGACACGGATGACCTTTGCTTCGTGTCAGCAACAGTAGACCTACAACTGCTGGTCAGCAAACTTAATGATGCCTGTCAGCGTTATGTGGTACCTCTCGTGTGGTAGGCAGAGCCACAACCACTGCGCCAAACAGGTCGTCAATCTGTCTACGAAATATATTGAACATCAAGTGGTCTGACGGAGTCAGGAATACGGAGGTGCTCAATCTGGGCTGGTCTAGAGGCGTACCTGATGAGAAGGCAGCTGCGGTGGTGCGGACACCTACGATGGATACCAGAAAACAGATTGGCCAAGCGCATTTTATACTCTGAGGACGGGAAGCGAAAAATATGCGGCCAGTTCCTTAGATTCAAGGATGTTATTAAACGACACAAGAAAAAATGCGAAATTGATCCAAACAGATGGGAAGAGCAGGCAGAGAACAGACCGGAATGGAGACTGACTGTTAAGCTGAAGGTATTCCAGTTCGAGGGGCATCCTAGAGCAGACCTAGACGCCAAGCGCGACGAAATCAAGGCCAAACAACCTACGGCTAGACACGTCTACAATTACGTTCGAGGAATACTGACCTGTCCCTTGTGTTAGCGAACGTTTAATTAATGCCAACATAGGCTACATGAGCCATATGAGGGCACATCAGCGAAGCTCTCAATAGCCGAAATAGACGCCGAGACCGAAAACGGTCGAGATATCATCATATCTATATACTAGTGGCCATGTGGGCAGTAGACCTCGCTATCAGGGGGCACTGTGAACCAATTTATAGGTAAGTATTTTAGATTCAATCAAAATCAAGTAGTAAAGAGCCACACCAATAACTTTGTAAACTACATTTTGCAATTTAAAAATCTATTGACTTTTCACTAAAATAGTTATAGTCTATTTCACTCACTCTCGTGGTCTGTATAGATCCTCTTTACTAATCCGTCTCCTACTTCGAGGAGTCCACTCTTGGTATGTTTTGAAAATATTTCTTGGATTTTAAGAAAACAGGCGGCCGAAAGGTTATGGTTTAGTATATTTTTAGAACCGGCTCATGAAGCCCTTTATTTTGATATCCCACACGATAAGTTTCAGAAAAAGAAAAAAAAACCCATACAAAAAGTTAATGACCGGTTGCCGGCCGCCACACGCTACAAATCGCCATTGCTACACAGGTCACTCGAGCGATTAACTCATCCCTCTCTCCCTTCACATCAGGGCACATCAGCGAACTGCAGTCAACCCGAGCGTAGTTTATGATATTGCAATCAACGACGTCAAAAAGTAGCGGCCACCGACCACTTGAAGCGAGCAATGACAACAAGTGGCTGAAGCGCGCTTTGTGGCGACGTTTAGTGGTCCGTGTGCGGCGCGGCTAACATCTCTATTACATTATATTCACCCTATAGGCTATGCTCTCCCCTGGACTACGACAACGTGTTCGACCTCGGCTACTTTTCGGGGCTGATCAGCTGGACGTTCTCTGGCTCCACGCAGAGCGCGCGCCCCGGCTCCATCGCGGCCGAGTGCGACAACTTCGTCAACAACGTTTATGGTATGACCTTAGCGTTTTCAGCCCTTTGGCTGCTCCCCCTAGCCCATCGCCACACGTCCTTCCAGGCCACCTTAATGTGGTGATAGTGGCACCCGTATGGACGCTACTTGTCGCTCGGAGCATAGGCTAATCTCCGGGAAAGCTCCAAGGTGCATCGTCAAAGGCACAGCAAGCGCTTAGCTTCTATTCCGCCTAGCGTATCCTACATTTATAGGAGGGAAGAACTTATTTGAGAGGCAGACGCGCATTAGACCGGTTTTTGGAACGAAATCCACGGAAAGTGTAGTCGAACTAGCAGCTTATGCAGCATTAACCATACCGTCGCATAAATAAAGTGGCAGCAACAGCCTTGTGACGTATGGTGTGATCGCCTACTGATATTTTTGTATTGTATTATTATAAGGTTAGTATTTAATCGCACGTCAAAAATACTGATTTGCACCGCAAAAAAGGATCAACAAAAACACTTTTTATGTTTTAAATATTTTATCTACACACGTATCATAAACCCTCTTTACTGCGTTCAAAAACCGCACGTTACGATCAGCATTATGTTAAACTTCTTGGTAAAAACTCGTTTCGTATCTGGAAAACTACACATAATGGTCATTATATGTAGTTTTTCTACATATAATGAAATTCAAATTTCGAACGCCGACGCCCACCCGCGTGCCGTCCCTAGTTTGTCTGTGAAGTTGGTACTGACATTCAAATTTCGAACGCCGACGCCCGTCTGCGTGAAGTTGGTACTAAAGAACAAGCTAAACAATTGCAGAACCACAATGCCGGTCAAACATGCGGTTCCTGAACACATCAAAGAGAGCTTATGATATGTGTGTAGATAAACTAGTGCATGTAACTGTACATAATTAGGCATTATGTAGCAGTCACATAAACTACTATTATGTGTACTTAAGTTTATGTTTTAAGTATTTTTTGTTGTTATTAACATGTTCAACCTAACACGAAGGATAAAGGGGGATTCGCTGCCCTACACGTATGCTACCGCAGCATTTTTCCCTGATTTTGCTGTGTAAATGTGCATGCAATTTTTGATGTGCAGTTTAATAGTTCCCTCATTATAATTTATAATTTTAATCGCACAAAATCCAACATAGAACTTTTAAAAGAAATTGACATACCAACTGTTACGAAATAATCACTGACTAGTTGCACCTCGGTTCATTAACAATTCTTTCAACAGGATACCTCTGGAGATTTATAAACTGCTATTCGAGCAAATGACCATGTCAAACCCACTTTATTTTAAAAGGGATATGACAATATTTAAGACTACATAAATGACAAGAGTGCATTTAATCTAACTCAACTCAGAGATCGCTTAATAATTATGTGATTATTGTGTAATATTTGTGCTAGTTAATCACAACCAATTTTTAAAAGAGATCTATAAATCAATCTGTTGTAGTTTCTATGCCCTCCTTCTCCCCATTGTGGTCAAATATAGAGAAGCGGCAAAAATATAGGTCAAGTGCTGGTCGGACTCGCACACGACGGGTTCCGTACCATCGTACAAAGAACTTAAGCATTCAAAATAGTGAAACAAAAGTAAAAAGATAATAATATTATGTCCGAACGTGAATTCGAACCCAGGACTTAAAGATTTTGCCACCAACCATGTGAGGCCGCAAACTCTACGAAAATATTTGAATCATGAAATTTGAATATATAGTTTGTTAAATCTCGAAGGGTGTTAAAACACGTCTCTTGTATGGAGACCCCCTCTAATTTACTTAATAAATAAAATTTACTTAAACTTTGATGGTACTTCATTATTTGTTGCTGTAGCCGCTACAGAAATACACATTCTGTGCAAATTTGAACCCTCTTACCTATTACAGTTCATGAGATATAGCACTTTTTTGGAGGCACGGACGGACAGATAGACAGCGTGGGCTTAGCAATAGGGCCCCGTTTGACAACCTTCGGGTACGGCGATCGCGTAGATACCGTGCTTGCCTCACCTTTAAAAAATGACCAGTTAGCTAGCTAGTACGTACGTTCGAGATTTTTGGCGGACAGTTAGGGTCATTCTTAGCTTAATCCTGAACGTTTCAGGTTGAGGAACTCAATAGTTTTTCAGATATGATTTTTTGAAAATCTGTAAAAGTTAATTTCTAGTAATATACATACAAAATACTTTACGTTTCGTTGTACACTTATTTTTAAGATTTTAATTCATAGAGGAAATTGTGCATTATATCGAATTATATTGAAATAAAACCTAATTTGATTAGATTTTTACGTCAAAGGAATTGTTTTTGGATTTGGGCTTATTTCCATATGTAGGTACTTATGAAATTTTAAATTTACATGTAACGGAACGTAGCATTCATGATATGGGCCGGCAACCATGATGATTGTTGATATTTAAGGTTGCAAACAGAGCAAATGGTCCAAACGAATCAGTCTGGTAAGGTCGAATAATCCGAATCAGGGCACCCCACCTCCCTAGGCAGTCTTGTGGCTAGACTCTGATGTTTTTTATAAGCCGGAGGGGCGTTATTACAAATACCTGTTGGTTTCGACCAGTTACTTGGCCCAACCACCCGGGCTTTTAAAGTAGACACGCTCACTTTAATCCCAAGAGTGTTCCGGCCAAAATTGTGGCCCAAACCGTAAGGCTTTTGAGTAGGACAATCGTTATACACAAACTACAAAAGCCCGAGTGAGTCCGATAGCGTATTGTTATTGCTAACAGGGAATTGTAGTGCAGTTATTCAACAGGTCCTAGAAACCGTTTTTCAGCATATAGTTTAAATTCCAGCAGCAGTGCTGTCACTGAATTTCCAATGAGCCAATCCTTTCTATACAAATTTCTAAAAATATCTGCTTGTCGATGACGTTAAATATGAATTTGAAAGACTCACTGATGTTATTAAAAAATACTCTGAAGAACTTGAACAAAACCATACAAGATTTTGTATCTATCTTAAAAGACTTAAGGGCCCCTTAAGTTAAAACATCATCTGATAAATTTTATACACCAAAAAAATAGAAATGTTCAAAGAGGTATAAAAGCAGGAAATCGGATTTAGTCAGGACGACCATCTAATGAAGAAATATTCAAAAGAGCTCTCAATAGGCCTCATAATATAAGCAAAGCCATATATAGGTTTTAGACAAGCTAGCGTAAAAAAACTGAAAACTTAAATAAAAGCACGCGATAAATCTATAAGTTTTTAATTTACCACGAAGAATTGATTCGATAAATTATTACATTAAAGGACAATGACAAAAAAAAAACCCAGAGTCGATTAAATAATTATATATAAGTACAGTAATGTAGTACATAAATACAAGTTCTCGAAAACGTATTTTGTTTACCCTAAAACCATCCCCGGCCGCCACACGGGCTCACACAGTGCAGACATGTTTAAGCTTGTTTAACGCGAAACTGGTTCTTATATGTTGTGCTAATTCGGTCATTTCAATGTATGTTTACATATGTATATATATAATTATGTGTTCTTTTGTGCAATCAAGTATATTGAAGTAAGGCACAGTCGTATGGTAAGGCCCACTTTTATACAAATTGAAATAAAAGCTTTATTTAACCACCCTCAAGGAAAAAAAGGTTAACAATGAAACATATTTCAAAATCCCAATAAATGTACTTTTTATAGCTTTAATGACGGTAAGTTGCTTTTTTGAACTTTTTCAAAAACCTCTATTTTGGGCTTTACTAAAAATGGTGTCGATAATAAGGCCCGTGCCGATTGCAGGTCGTTTGGCGCAAAAGTATGCGTTAAAGACCTCAATTGACCCAAAAGACCTCAATTGAATAAATATGAACATTGAAATATCCATGAACATTATAACAGGAAGCATAAACTTAAATCATCAATAATTTGTTAGAAAAATACGCATTTCCACTGTGTGAGAAAACAGCCTAGCTTTTGACTTTTTAGGTGTTTTGTAAATAAATATTGGTATATCATTTAAAAATATTGTTATTCTTGCTAGAATTGAGTAATTATTGTCAAGGTTTTTTGATTTTTAATTTTCATATATTGGACCTTATTACACAGATATCTTTAAGAAGGCCCCTATGGTCGGTTACAAGGCCCTTTAAAATTCAGTACAACTCACTTGACCGAAAGCATCCAAATTTCCGATCAGTAATTATAAGTGTATTTATCATCATCATCATCATCATCATCAAGTACTTCTGTAACACTCAGTAAAACATTGTTTGTTAAATTTAACACTACAGAAACAAACGGGCTTTATTAGACTCCAGTAGGGTTGGAATTGATTTAGCTATACTAGGATTCCCTGTATCTTGCGTACTAGACAACGATACACATACTTATATAGATAAATATTATACTTAGATAGATAAACAACCATGACTAGGGTATAAACATCCGTTCTCATCAAACAAATATTTGCCCCCACCGGGACTCGAACCTGGGACCCTTGGCTTCGTAGGCAGGGTCACTGCCGACTCGGCCATTCGGGTCGTCAATTCGTCTATGTAAACATCAAAAGAATAATGATCAAATAAACACTCTAAACAAAAATATACTAACAAATAGCAGTCTAAACAAGTAAAAACTTACGTTTTGTGGGCGCACTATTCAGAGTAATCAGTGGCCGCGACCGACATCGGCGAACAACCGGGCGTCACTGTCAAGATGGCGGATTAACCCCATACAGTCCTGTCATGTAGGTAATCTTGAACATTGTAATATCCCTTTTTCGACAAAGTCGCTTTAACATGCTTTTTAAATTGCTCAAATGGCAATTTCAAAATCTCCAGAGGTATCTTATTGTAGTAGAGAATGCACTGACCCTTGAAAGAATTGCTAACCTTCGCGAGTCTAAAACGGGGCGCACAGAGTCTGTGATTATTTCTTAGGTTAACATTACAGCTGTCGCTAAGTTTGGAAAATGTTGTGAGGTTCTTGCGTACATACATTATATTTTCGAAAATAAATTGACTAGCTACTGTTAGTATGTCAATTTATTTAAAAAGCTCTCTTAAGGAGTCTGTTCGTTTTAAATTATAAATTGCTCGAATAGCTCTTTTCTGTAAAATAAAAATAGTTTGAATATCCGCTGCTTTCCCCCACAACAAGATACCATAGGACATCACACTATGAAAGTAACTAAAATATACTAGCCTAGATGTAGCCACATCCGTGCTTTGTCTGATGTTCCTAACAGCGTAAGCCGCAGAACTTAATTTACCAGCCAATTTATCTATGTGGGGTCCCCACTGCAATTTGCTATCAATGGTTATTCCAAGAAACTTCGTATCATTTACCAATTCTAACGTGCTGTTGTCTAACACCAAACTGGTCTCAACTTGCCTGACATTTGGAAGTGAGAATTTGATACACTTGGTTTTACCAGCGTTTAACAATAAATTATTAACTGTGAACCAATTCAAGGTTAAAGACAATACACCATTAACATCATCAAAATCTCCTTTTTGTCTTTCAATTTTGAAGACCATTGAAGTATCATCAGCAAACAACACTATGTCAGTTAATTTCTCTACCATGAAAGGCAGATCATTAATATATACCAGGAAAGGGAACGTAATTTGGATATTATAATCAGCTTATTTTTTTTACAAATCAGATATTTTTTCATCACATCTATTCGAAAAGAGCTCGTTATTTCCGGTCAGCAGCAAAATAGAACTTTGCTTCCTTAGGAGGCAAAAACTTTTAATTTGTGTTGCCAGTACAGAGAAAATAATCAATTTCACTACTTTCTAATTGACAGCTCCAATCACCTAATTTATGATTGATTTTGAAACGTTTAACATTTTCAGCACAGAGTACATAAATATGTGTATTTTAATGATATCTTATTTGTTGAATTCGTCGCCGTCCCGAATAATCCAAATATCGGAAAAATCTAAGGAAAGAATAATATACCCATTATTTTTTAATTAATCAGGTTTGGCACGATGCAGTTGAAAAACTTTTATTTATATTTTCTGTTTTCCTTCCCGAATTCCATAGTACGAGCCGCAGGCAATGGTGGATAGTTAAGTCGAGGGTAAAATGGGGCTTATGACCGAGTTATATACACTGATTTTCACTTTGATTGCGGGAAAATGAAACAAATGGCATACAAATGATCGTAAAACAACAATCATAAAACAGCCACAAATTGCAAAGAATGAGCTTCCCGTGACATTAGACTAGATATATCATACTGCCAAGTCATTTTTTAAATCATATTTGACTTCTATTTTATCCAGTTTTAATAATAACGTAATAGAAAACACGAATGTTAAATTTATTAAAGCAAATCAACTTAAATAACAAGTTTATTCTACGAAGTTTTATTGTGCGTGTGGCTGTTAGGCACGAATATATCAGCCTTTAATAGTAGTTTATGTTACTGTTACATAATGGATGGCATTAATACTCGAGAGTGGGTTTAGAAACGAGCCGAAGGCGAGTTTCATAATAATATCACTCGAGAGTTTTGATGCCTAATTATGTACAGTTACATACACTAGTTTATCTACACGTATATCATAAGCTCTCTTTGATGTGTTCAGGAAACGCATGTTTGACCAGCATTGTGGCTCTGCAGTTGTTTAGCTTGTTCTGTAGTACCAACTTCACGCAGGCGGGCGTCGGCGTTCGAAATTTGAATGTCAGTACCAACTTCACACACAAACTAGGAGCGGCACGCAGGCAGGCGTCGGCGTTCGAAATTTGAATGTCATAATATGTAGAAAAACTACACATTATGGTCATAATGTGTAATTTTTCACATAAGAAATGAGTTTTTACCAAGTAGTTTAACATTATGCTGATCGTAACGTGCGGTTTTTGTACGCAGTAAAGAGGGTTTATGATACGGGTGTAGATAATAGTAGTTTATGTGACTGCTACATAATGGAGGGCATTAATACTCGAGAGTGGGTTTATGAAACAAGCCGAAGGCGAGTTTCATAATAATATCACTCGAGAGTTTTAATGCCTAATTATGTACAGTTACTGTGCCGGTCGAGTATGTTAGTCATATTTTCAGGTAATGTTAAGATAAGTTGACGACCGTCACAGATAAGGTATATTTATATTCATCACGCACTATGTCTTATGCACGTCATAAATAATATGTACCAAGCTAGTATATAAGCTAGGATTTCCTATAATAAAGAAGTCTAGTATAGTCTCGTATTTGCGCGCATCTCAAGCCTTTTACTTTACTCCCGAAGATGTCGCTCTCCTTAACCTCCTCTGGCAAAGTGGTGACCCGACTCCTGAACATCAGCAACCTTCGGTAATAGCAGCATGGACCCAGCCGCGAAGAAAACTCCGTGTGCTGCCACCTTAGAAGTGCAAGCAAGAAGCACTTCGTCCAAGATCGCCGAGCCCCGACTTCTGCATACCTATTTCAAACCACGCTGCAGAAATCGATAATCAAGACCCCACCCAAACCAAGACGACATCAACCAAGCCATGACGGACCAAAAGCTAAAATATTTCAACTGAAGATTTCCCGCATCGAACTCAAGATACCGCAAGAATAATGAACCGATAGTCAGCCGACTGCTGATTTATCAAAATGGAGCTCGCACCAGCAGAAACGAACGCGTCGGCAAATTCATTCACAGCAAGCAGCTTTTTCAAGTTCAAGACATAGGAAGCCGTTCCAGCCCCCAGAAGAGTATTGAAACATCATCTATATACCTAATTCAACGAATATTGAAATCATCCAGGAAGAACATCGCACGAAGAATAATCAAATCACTGAAGAGAGATATATATATACTAGCGACCCGCCCCGGCTTCGCACGGGTGCAATACTGATACTATATACCACAGAATGTCTCTATATACAACGTTCACAGCTTGTTTGTCATTAGACAATACAAACATGTTTTCTTTCGAGGTAACTCTTGAAAGAGCGACATATAATTGGCCATGTGAAAAACACTCAACGCTCAAATCTAAGCCTGCAACTTTGAAAGTTTGACCCTGCGATTTATTAATGGTCATTGCAAAAGATATCTTTACCGGAAATTGTAGGCGTTTAAATTGGAACGGTAAATCCGATGGTATTAAAGGAATTCGGGGAATCAATACATCTTCTCCAGTACCACATCCGGTTAGTATTGTGCACTCTAATAAGAAAGTTTTTAGTGATTTTACCAGCAAACGCGTGCCATTACAAAGATTAGGTGGATTCAGGTTTCTTAATAAAATAACAGGACAACCTAATTTCAATACCATTTTATGAGGAGGGAGTCCAGACGGGTTTAAAGAATTAAGAAATTCTGTAGGAAAATGAACAGCTTCTTCCATATCGAGTACAGTATCGACCGATTAGTATATTTGCGTCGGCGCATCAATCTTGGAAAGAATCAAGTTATTTACCTTGTCTACTTGTTCGTTAGTTGGTGACAGAATTGCTCTTTCTTTAAACCAAGATATAGTCTTACAACTTACGTTATCCATGTCGGGATAGACATTGTTGACCAATTCTTGGATGTTGTCTATCAAAACACAAAGGTTTTCTAGGTTAATCCTTCCATTACTTTGTGTTAACTCTCCATTGCCAACTTTTAGCAGCATCTCTGAAAAAAGCCTGTTCTCACGTGAAGACAATGAAACCCTCATGTTAGTTTTAAGCTCTAATTTATTGACGTGTGGCCAAAGGTTGGATCTTTTCAGGGAAGTGTTTATTTCGTCAGCACGTGTTCCTCGAGTCACAACTGGTAGGATTTGACGAGTCTCCAGAGAACAGAATTGTACATCCACCCATAAGTGAATTTTTGCTGCGCAAATCGCGCATTGTCCTATCCAGTGCTTCCACAGACGTCTTGTTTGACATTGTGGCTTCGTCCCAGACTATCAATGAGCAGTTACACATCAATTTTCCTGTATTGCTCTGTTTAGAAACACTACAGACGCTGCTATTATCATCGGTGGCGATTTTCAGCGGGAGCTTGAATGTAGAGTGTGCGGTTCGGCCTCCTTCTAATAGCGTAGCGGCAATGCCGGATGACGCGACAGCTAATGCAATTTTTCCGGTAGATCTCACTTTTGTTAAAAGCAAATTGATTAAAAATGTTTTTCCCGTACCACCTGGGGCATCAAGGAAAAATATTTTTCCTTCGTTGTTATCAATTGATGATAGTAATGTAGTTAATACTTTTTTCTGGTCGGTTTTAATCGTGGCTCATCTTGAGCTATATTTTGTAAAAGTCTCGATTGATCGTATGATGTTTCTCTGGTGTAATCGGCACTATTCGTTAAATCTGAGTTAGTAGTATTAGCTGGCATCGGCAGCCCAAAATCCTTGATCGATTTACCCGAAAGTAATTGCACTACTTTGTTCAATTCAAATAATGCTTCGTCAAATATGTTTTGATCATATTGTACATCATCTGAAACTAACTCTCGCCGTCGGCGCTGAATTAGAATATCACTGGCCATATTTTCTTGAAATTTATTCCATAGAGTAACAGAATCAGTTACTTGACAAAATGCTACTATAATGGCAAATAAATATCTTAATGACGGAGCTGAACTGCAAATAGCTACTTCTGATAATGTGTTTTCCCAATGAGAATCGTCTTCCAAGAGCCCCATAGCTTTGCATGCTGTTTGATAAGTATTATAAATAACACCGTGGACAGTTCTCAGATGTGCAAAGGATGTCGGGCCTTTGACAACATGCAGTAACATTCTCAGATAAAAACATTCGCTGTTGTTGGGATGAATCACGTAGACTCTGCCAAGAGCATCCGTTTTTTTTACTCCAGGGAAACCATCGACCGCAGTACCTTGTTTTCGCCGTTGAAAGGTTTTAGAACTCTGGTTCCATGTATAGTAACTTGGAACTCTGTCATATGTCAGTGTTTTCGCGAAATCATCTTGAGCACATAACTTCAAGAATGCTGTTAATGTTGTGTCCCGCGGGTTATTAACAACTTCTTGTATATTGTTCTCAGTGAAATATACTCTTTGTCCATTTTCTAAATGAACTGCAAGGTGGACAATAGTGGGAGCACGGTCGTGCACTTCGAATGATAAAATCCTCCATACTGCTTCAGAGCTGCAGATGTAACGTCCAGACTGATATGTTTCCACTTCATTTGGTGATTGTATGCTGAAAGTGGCTTGATCGCTACCTTTATTAATATATTTAGTAACATATTGGATTGACTTTATTGAACTGCACAACTCTACGTTGATGTGGGCATCAAAAATTTTCAAAAGTAGCGGGTTATAGGGAACGATCCATCGGTTATCAATATCATGGTTTAGGACGGTGGCACTTTGCCCACCCTGTTCTGGTGATCGTCGACGATATTTGGGATATCCGTCATCGCTAGTAGATGTTTGAGTTTGGAACGACTTCGGAAATTTTTTGCTGCATTTGGAGTCTCGCATACACGGAGAATTAGGGTTTAAATTCCCGCAAGGGCCGTGTACCATGTGTTTATTTACGATTTCGAACAGGACAGGATCTTCTTCTTTAACCGGTAATTCAGCTGAAATAACGCTGTCAATTTGATTTGGTCTAATTTTGTTCACTTACCACACCAGCAGATGTACATGTGGCAAACCACGTTTCTGCCATTCTATAGTGTACATATGACAGCGCGGCGGACCGAATATATGAGACTTGTTAATGAGGTGCATGAGTTTCTGTACTTTTAAATGGAAGACTCTGTTAACTATATCGTATCTGTCTCGTGGAGTAAAATTGGTGTTAATATTTCCTTTGATTTCTGGCCAATTAGGGTTACATGTTGCAGTTATGAATAAATCAGGTTTACCGTAATGTCTGACGTAAGTCATTGCGTCCTGTGATTTTTCGTGTAAATATCGAGGTCCGCCTGTGAATGTGAAGGTAGTATAACCAACTGTCAAATGCCGTTGCTGTGTTCATTCGCCTGTAAAGCATCCTGAAGGTGAACGTAATTTTCTGCTCTCAATTTAGTTTGATTATTGCGGATGTAGGCTAATCTCTCAGATTCAATTTTCGCATATTGATCGACCAAGTATTGGTTTGTTAACATTCCATACCTAAGCAAAGGGTTGAAATTGTTACGTCTTGTCATTATACGGTAGCAATAGTAGTTCATACATGACACTGTTTTATGCAGAGCTGCACCACTGATTGGGTCAACTTGAGAAACATTGATGGTATAACCATCTTCTCTACGACATAGCATCAAAGGATATTGTAAGCTGTCATAAGATCTGTGTAACTCTGTTTTTTTTTTCAAATTATCATTACGTCTCTGCAACACAATATCTCTTTTGTCAAATTGCTGTCCAGTTATCACCACTGCAACTTCACTCGTGGAAGGCGCAATATATCGTCCTCTGTGTTCTCCAACAGGGACTTTATTTGCATGGATTACGACATTAAAGTCAGGAGTATCTACTGGAACACTCTCGATCGCAGTTTTAAAAGACTGTATGTAGCGGCTATGAGAATGTAACATATCTTGGAGAGATCTGATCAAATCTCTATCAATTGGTTGTGCGACACTTGAACACCGCGCTGATGCTTGTGTATCTGGATCTGCAATAAAATAAATTTGCAGAAATTTGTGATCATCGGGTCGAAGTGGTAGCAAGCTCCCAGCTAAGTGATACACTTGCCCTTGAATTTTAAATGTAGGCATAAAGCCACGCTCAACGACTTGCTTACTCTTGAAAGAGGTCATTTGAAATGCGTTATTATAACGGCGTATATTGCGCATGAATTGTTTTGATTTCGGATGATCACCCGCAAGAAGAGAGTGAAGTGGTTCAGGTGGAGGAATAATTTCTTCTAATTTTACTTTTCCTTGTAAGCAACACATGCCTTTCGATTCATCCTTGAATTTTAATGCCAAGCAATGTTCACACACTACTGACATGGTACCTATTGATACTACACGATCGTCCTTGTAAGGAATCGAAGGATCGTAATTCATGGCAGAATTTTCTTTAATTACCCATGAAGATATGTGGCTGCTCGGTTGTTCATTTTGTTCGGTGTTACTATGTGTCTGTGCGGACAATTCTCTAGCTTTCTGTATTCGATATCTATCCCTATCCTGGCTGAGGCGAGCCTCATGCTCTACAGACGATTCTTTGGCTCTCCGAACTCTATGTCTATCCCGATCCTGGCTGCGGCGAGCTTCACGCTCTATTGAGGATTCTCTTTCTCTCTCAGCTCTATATATATCCCGAAGCTGGCTGAGGCGAGCCTCGCGTTCTGTGGACGATTCTTTATCTCTTGCTGAACGTGCTCTTCTGGCATTCACTGTACTACGACCTAGGTTCGAACGACGACGTCTTTCAGACATGACTTTCTAATTTCTGTACAAAATTAACGCAGTATATACTAATAACAAAATATTTTACTTACTATTCGCTCGACCAAAAACAAAAGTTATTCATCAATTATGAACAACAAAAGATACCTATTCTATTAAGTTATTTTTAAACGTATTTTCGATAGTTAAAATACTTGCCCTAATACTAACTCTAATTTGAAGTTTTATCTAATCCTATCTAACCTAAGTACACGTATGATTATGAACAATATTTTTACTGCAGGACATACTAATAATATGGCAATTAGTATTAATATTTTACTTGCTATTCGTAACAAAAGATAATCAATAATTATTTATCAAAAACAAACGATACCTTTTCTATTTATTTATTTTTTAAACTTGAATACCGTACCATAAACTACGATTTTTATAATAAAAATATTTACCCTAATGTCTGCCCTAACCTAATGTACTTACTATAAGTGCGGTTTAAAAATTAACCTTAATACCGACTAAAGTATGAACAAAATTGTCGCGCTGAAAAGCACGTTTTTATTAAGTAATAATTGTAATTTTACTCGCTAGAGAGCTCCGATAAACGCGTGCGATCGCTGCTGTATCATAAATTACTATGGACGGTTTTTTTTTTTTTTTTGGAGGGGAAAAAAATGGAATTACCCATGCCCAGGAGTCAGACCTCCCTGCTATGTCCGGGTCCCCACATATTGAGCGGGCATCAGCTCGTGTGGTATACGGACTAAAAACAACCCCTTTGTGTTTACAGTTGTCTTATTAAGAATTAACTGTGAGCCATGGCCTCGGTATATGCTGAAGGCTTTCTACCTGCAATTTGCCCGTGTATATGATATATGTTCGATTCCAAATCGATATTCGATCGATGGTTTCGGAACGGCCATTTTGAATTTGACGTTGCTGCCAACCTTGCAGTTTTTGACAACTGACAGACGAAAGCCCTCGCGATGTAACGCGTATTGATTTGGGGTATTGAAATTAAATCGTAAGCCATCTGGAATGTATTCGGGTTCCCCTCAGGATTGTCTATATAGCTGAGTGTATTGTGGTTCCCCGAACCAGATAAAGTTCGCATTTACGTGGCCGATTGGTTTTTCCCACGTAACATAACCTGTGTTGGAAAACTGTGCTCGTCGAAGCTGGCCTGCCAGCCATACCTGGTTGGCTGAAGAACCTGTCTACCAAGAAGAGCCTAGGGTGCACCCAGGCCTTGCAGAGAGACAGGAGTTTGACGGGAACGAAGCACAGACCAGGTCAGATAGATTCATAAGTATTAGCTCGGTGAATCGCCGACGTTCACACTTCTTGGCATCTGATCGCTACGCTACCTCGTAGCTATGGGCCCCTGCGAGGTCATTAGGTGCCGAGAGGCCTGATCATTTTGGTAGCAGAGCGTGGTTTCCTGAGATTTGCAGCCGTCAAGGGCTCCAGGAACCCACGATTTGGGACTATCAATCTGTAGGTATAGGCGGTTATTAGCTAACTTGGTGTTGTTCCTGTATCCACATAGATTGGTAGTATTGTAAGCTATAGGTCTATTGCTGGTAGTAGATAGACAGATATTGAATTGAAAATTGCATTGAATTACCAGTTAGTCAATCTATTAGTGGTCTAGTAATGCTATTGAAGAATGTTTTGGTTAACATAGGTAGTTACATCTATTGATAGCAGGCTATTACATTGTTTTCAGTTTATAGCAATTTATAACTTGAACTAATATTGACTATCTGTGTGTGTTATAATGATAAAGGGAAACTAAATTGTATTTACAGAATTTATATAGATATAAAACTCGGTTCCTATTGTTTAAGGAAAACAGCATTGTTTAAGTTGTGGTTTAGGGTTCCCTCGTTTGGGTTATAGACTGGAGGGTCCAATAAAATTGAGTTACTGCAAATTGTGAGTAAGTATCGTTCCGATCATGTCGTTATCTGAAATCCAGAAGGGTGTTTCTAAGGAACTCAGATGGTTTTCCTCCGCACACGGTCTGATAGACCGTTTAGATAGGCATGATGTGGTATTGGAGCGGTCTATGGACGTTAAGGAACGTTACAACAGGGTGCTCGAATTGTCCGCGCAGGCGGAATCAGTTGATGGTTGCGCACCTGACAGGCTGTCACGGTTGCTAGGGGATGTCGACCAATGTATGGAGATGGCAGCTGCTATCACGCAGAAGGCTGCGGACATACGTAGACAGCGCGAGTCCAGCCATGGTGGTGACATTGAAGCACCTCTGCCGCTTCAGGGTTCAGGGTCCAGGTTACCGGCCATAACTATGCCTACTTTTGACGGAGTGTCCGGTGAATGGATGAGCTTCATCAATCTGTTCGACAGTTTGGTGCACATGCGATCGGACATTACCAAGTCTGTCAAGATGGCTCAGCTGGTGGCAGCATTGAGGGGTGAGCCTAGGGAGCTGGTCGCTCATTTGACAGTTACGGAGGGTAACTATGAAACGGCCAGACAATTGTTGGTCAGACGTTACCATAACAAACGGAGGTTGGCCGATGCCCAACTGAACCGTTTGTTTAGTATCCCGGTTGTGAACAGGGTCGGGGCCATACAGACGGAGGTTTTGAACCCGTTGTTGTCCGTCACCAAGGCCCTAGAGAATCTTGGACTTCCGGTTGGTGAATGGTCGTACCTACTGCTGTACATTGTACTTTCCCGCCTACCCGCTGACGTGCAGACTCGTTTCGAACAGTCTCACGGGAGGTCGGCCGAGGACCTGCCCGCCTTCTCCGACTTGGTCGGATTCTTGGAAGAGGAGGCTCGACGGGCAGAGAATTTGGGGTTGACGGTCACCCATCCTTCGGAGCCACAGAGAGCTGCCGGGAGCGCTGTGAGTAGGGGCCCTCCGACGAGGAAGGACCGCACCAACCGGCAGTCGTATGGGACTGTGAGTGCATTGACCCCACATAGTGAGACCTGCCCATGTTGTAGGCAGATTGGCCATGCTGTGGCCAATTGCAATAAGTTCGGGGAACTTAGGGTTCAGGGACGGCGCCGGATGGCCAAGCAGCGGAGCTGGTGTTTCCTGTGCCTCGGGCCACACATGGCTAGGTACTGCACGCGCACAAAAATGTGCGGATATTGTGGTGGGGCCCACAACAATCTGTTGTGCATGAACCGGTCCGGCCAACAGCCTCCACAGGGCCGTATCCAGGGTGACACGGCATGGGGCCCTGAGAATTCGTTTGCGACTCGGAGCGCAACTCAGGAGCCAACGTCCCCACGTCCACAGGGCCGTACCCAGGGTGATACGGAATGGGGCCCTGAGAATTCGTTTGCGACTTGGAGCGCAACTCAGGGGCCAACGTCCCCACGTGCACAGGGCAGTACTAGGGTGCAGGGCCGCACTCAGGGTCATCACATGGGGGGCCCTGAGTTTTCGGTTGCGACTCAGCATCCGACTCAGCGGGCAATGGGGCCACAAGCACGCAGCCACCCAGGGGTGCAGGGCCGCACTCAGGGTCATCACATGGGGGGCCCTGAGTTTTCGGTTGCGACTCAGCATCCGACTCAGCGGGACATTGGGTGTGTTGAGCAGGCCGTAACGGGCGGGTGGCATGGGACACCTTCGAGCTATGCGGATGCGGTTCGGACGCCGCCTCAGTTGTCGCCCCGCTCGTCGCCTCGTCCTCGTCGGTCGCATGTGATGTCCCCCCCGCTCATGGAGCGGCCACGGTTGAATTCACGCCCACCCCCCTTCGGGGGGCGTCGTAGGGTGGCAATGGAACCGGCGCGTGGGCCATTTGTACAATGGGACCCTCTGGCGTATAGCTGCCTACCTGATCGGTTACAGGCACAGTGGGGCCCCGGGGGCCCTCGCTAGGAATTTGCGGCCCAACAATTTGTTGCCCCCCAACCGGAGACGGTGGTGTTACCGATCGCCTCTGTGCTTGTTTGGGATTTGGCGGGCAACCCAACATACGTTCGCGCCCTATTAGATTCTGGAGCTCAGGGCTGCATTGTATCGAACGATTTAGCGAAATGGTTGGGCCTCAAAATAAATAATGTATCGCTGCCGAGGAAATTGGTCCCTGCTGGGGATTACAGGGCAACCCTTCACGGGTTTTGTGATGCCTCTGAACGACGGTTTGCGGCAGCGGTTTATTTGCGAACCGTCACCTCCACCGGGGAGGTCGAAGTGCGTTTGGTGTTGGCAAAGGGCAAGGTAGCGCCTATTCGGACAAGGATGACGATTCCAAAACTGGAACTGTCCGGGGCTGCTCTTTTGACCAAACTTTTGAATCACACTCTAACAGTGTTGCGTGGGTCAGTGGTTTTGGAGGATACGGTGTACGCGTGGACGGACAGCCAGATTGTTTTGTGCTGGCTGAAGGCTTCGGTCCATAACTTAGAGGTTTTTGTTGCGAACCGTGTCTCCCAGATTGTGTCGTCTGAGGTCCCACTGACCTGGAGACATGTACCAGGAGAATTGAACCCGTCTGATTGTGCATCCAGGGGATGTCGGGCTCCTGAACTCGTTAGACACCATTTGTGGTGGGGACCACCCTGGCTTGCCAGGAGAGAATCGGACTGGCCCCACAGCCATGTAGTAGTATCTTCGGATCATGGCCCCAGAGCGGCCGTGCATGTTACCCAGAAGGCTGAGGACCCTGACGCCGGGTTTCTGCTGGACCGGTATAGCTCACTTGACAAGTTGATAAACGTGTCCTCTTGGATTAGGAGATTCGCTCGAAATTGTCGTACTCCTCGCGATCAGCGAACGTTGAACCCTATTCTGACTCCGGCAGAGCGAAACGAGTCGCTACTGAATTTGGTCCGGTTGGTACAGTCCTCGAAGTTTGGGGCAGAATTGGAGATTATACGAAGTGGACGTTCGAAATTGAAGGGAGCCGTCGCGCGTCTCAACCCCTTTGTTGATTCGACCGGGTTACTTCGGGTAGGAGGAAGATTGCGCAATGCGAATCTGTCGTATTCGGCTCGTCACCCACTTCTGCTCCCCAAGGGGGGACAGTTAGTTGAATTGCTGGTGACTGATCGTCATATTAAAAACGCGCATGCCGGCTGTAACGCGTTGTTGGCCACGCTCCAGCGGGAGTTTTGGATCTTATCTGCCCGCCGTGTCATACGGAACATCGTGTTTCGGTGCATGCCTTGTTATCGACTTAAGGCTGCCACGATGCAACCTCTCATGGGGGACTTGCCCCCTGATCGTGTGAATGAGGTCAGACCGTTTTCAGGTGTTGGTACGGATTTTGCCGGACCGTTTATGGTGAAGAGTTCACGATTGCGTACCGCTAAGCAATACAAGGCGTACCTATGTGTGTTTGTTTGTTTATCCACCAAGGCGGTACATCTCGAGCTCGTTGCTGATCTCTCGACAGAGGCTTTCATTGCTTGTTTGGATAGGTTTGTTTCTCGAAGGGGACTTCCAACTTTGATCCGCTCTGATAACGGCACTAACTACGTCGGTGCGGAACGATACTTACGAGAGATAGTCAACTTTTTGAATGTAAATAAAGTGGATATTGGAACGGCCCTCTCCCGTCGGGGTATACAGTGGACCTTCAGCCCACCGAGTTGCCCCCACTGGGGTGGGATTTTTGAGGCCGTAGTTAAGTCAGCTAAGACGCACTTGGGGCGTATAGTAGGTCAGACCGCGCTGACTTTTGAGGAGCTCGCGACATTGTTTTGTAAGATCGAGGCCGTTCTCAATTCGCGACCGTTGTGTCCGCTCAGCTCGGATCCAAATGACCTGGAGGCTCTGACCCCAGGCCATTTCTTGATAGGACAGCCACTTAACGCGTTGCCCGAGCACCCCTTCGAGGGAGTGAAATTGTATCGGTTGTCAAGGTATCAGATGTTGCAGCAGTTTACTCAGAATTTCTGGAAGCGTTGGTCGCTCGAGTATCTGCATATCTTACAACAGCGCCTTAAGAGGACTGACAAAACCAGCCCCCCTAGTGTTGGTGACCTCGTTCTGGTTAAGGATGCTAACCTACCGCCACTACGTTGGCGCAGGGGGCGCATTGTTAACTTGTTCCCTGGCAAGGACGGGACCCCCCGGTCTGCAGAGGTTCTAGTAGGAGGCTCGGTTCTAAAACGAGCGGTAGCAACGTTGTCTCGGCTGCCCGTAGATTAGGGGACAGGTGGGTGCCTGTCCGGGCGGGTGATTGTTCGATTCCAAATCGATATTCGATCGATGGTTTCGGAACGGCCATTTTGAATTTGACGTTGCTGCCAACCTTGCAGTTTTTGACAACTGACAGACGAAAGCCCTCGCGATGTAACGCGTATTGATTTGGGGTATTGAAATTAAATCGTAAGCCATCTGGAATGTATTCGGGTTCCCCTCAGGATTGTCTATATAGCTGAGTGTATTGTGGTTCCCCGAACCAGATAAAGTTCGCATTTACGTGGCCGATTGGTTTTTCCCACGTAACATAACCTGTGTTGGAACACTGTGCTCGTCGAAGCTGGCCTGCCAGCCATACCTGGTTGGCTGAAGAACCTGTCTACCAAGAAGAGCCTAGGGTGCACCCAGGCCTTGCAGAGAGACAGGAGTTTGACGGGAACGAAGCACAGACCAGGTCAGATAGATTCATAAGTATTAGCTCGGTGAATCGCCGACGTTCACACTTCTTGGCATCTGATCGCTACGCTACCTCGTAGCTATGGGCCCCTGCGAGGTCATTAGGTGCCGAGAGGCCTGATCAATGATATGGGAGGAGTTTGCCTGCTTACCCGATTTTATGAGCGGGCCTCAGCTCATAGTCAACGGGCATGATAGCGGCATGTTAGGGGGGCAGATTGCCCCCGCTACTAAGAAGTGGTTATAATTTTTGAGATCTATCCTAATCCTAAACTACTTTATATTTGGGTCATTTAGGGGGGTTCTGACCTCAGTCCGGGAGGTTTAAAGGGGCAGGGGGAGATTGTGTGTTCGTCGAATCAAGACGGCGATCTCTTTCAATCCAAATTTGGTATCTGAGACGCTGTAGTGCTTCGGGAACACAGCCTTCGTTAAGTTGACGTGCCTGAGGGGCGGGGGGTGGTTGGGCTTTAAGAGCTTTCGTGATATCGTCCTCCGGTTCTAGGAGGACGTCTTTGGGGCGCCTTTTGAAAAGTTGTTTCTTATTTATATCTGGGGTCGGATCATAAAGGGATGCTTGTACTATAAGCGGGTTTGGGTGGCTAGATGCATTAATGAAGAAGCGTTCGGACGCTTCTTTCATATATTGCTTTACTGTGGGGAGTCTAAAGTCACTATGGAGGTCTACGTTTCGCATGTACCACGGGGCACCTACGGCTTTTCGCATGAAGCGATTTTGTAAAACCTGAAGGGGCTTAAGGGAGTGGGAGCAGTGTGCAAAGACTGGACTTGCATACGTGAAGACCGGACGGTTGCAAGTTTTAAATAGAGTTATTTTGCAGCGCAATGGAAGATTGCTTTTACTTCTCATGAGCGGGTGAAACCTACTCATGTAGAAGGCTGCTTTGTCGCGGACCGTTTTAATGTGGGATTTGAAGTTTAGTCGGGAGTCTAATGTCACGCCTAAATACTTCACTTTATTTTCCCAGGGGATAGGGCGGTCAAAATATGGACGGAGCGCGGCTTACGACGCGCTATTTATAGGTACGCGCCGCCGCCGGCCACCCAGCCGGTACCTACCACCGACGCGCCGCAACCTCTACCTATTCATTTAGAATCTGTAATATCTTCGAATATATTCATTTAAATTACATGCTTCAAAGTACCATATTGATCTATATTAAATGCACAATATGTTTAAGACACTTATTTGGATAAGGATTAATGCTGTATCGCTTAAAATCGCTTCGTAAATAAGCGTAAAAAGTAAAGGATACCAATGGTTATTGTGGGTTATCCCTTAGAGGTAGACATATACCATCGCAGACTTTTTTGTAGACCTTTTTAAGGTCTACATTACTGTAGTACATTATTTTGATCTATCTCGTAGGGTTCAGCCAGCGTTTGCAATGTAAGCGCAAAATAATGTGTTTATTTACGACATTTAGCAATTATCTGTGTCTCTCTACTATATTATGCATGTATTATACATAAAAACCTTTCTATTGAATCACTCTATCTATTAAAGAAAACCGCAATAAAATCCGTTGCGTTGTTTTAAATATTTAAGCATATATAGGGACAGGAAGCGGGAGGCGACTTTGTTTTATACTATGTAGTGATATATACTACTCAAAAGAAAATAAGGGCTACTTACATATTTCTGTTTTTGAGTAAATTTTTAGATGTAAACTAATTAATAAGTGACTAATTAATGATGTCCGGCCTCCTTCAGTATCCAACCTCTTTAATGCTGGTGTTTAAGTTTTACAGCTGGCCAGAAATTGAAGCAAATAAAAAAAACGAGTTTCAGGTCAAATTCCTTTCAGATGGAATCACAATTTTATTCTGTTAAAAAACTATTTCTGTCCATCTTTTGCTTTTTTTAACATCTTTTGTTAATAATGCCACGTCAACGAAGGCATATGGATACCAATACTGCCACCAGAGCCGTTACATTGCTTGCTGAAGGTCATTCACAGCGGTCTGTAGCTTTTTCGTTGGGTTTCTCTCGCCGAGCCATCCAAAATGTGTGGGATCGGTTCCAAGAGACTGGCAGTGTTGCAAGAAGCCCTGGATCGGGCAGGGTGCGAGCGACTACGGCACAAGAGGATCGCTACATTCGATTGAGTGCCCGTCGAGAGCGCTCTGTGACGGCACGTAAGTTACAAAATCGCCTACGGTTGACAACGGGGACTCGTGTTAGTGACCAAACGATACGTAATCGACTGCATGAAGACCAGCAAAGTCCAGACGCCGAGTAGTACGAATTCCTTTATCTAGGGTTCAACATGGAAATCGTTTAAGTTTTTGCCGCGAACATTCAGATTGGAGCATGAATCAATGGGGTATGGTGCTCTTCACAGATGAGTGTAAAGTGAAGATTTGTAGTGATGATCGGCGGATTAGAGTATGGAGACGACAGGGTGAGAGATTTTCCGATGTCTGCATCAAGGAAATTGACCGCTTTGGAGGTCCTAGTGTTATGGTTTGGGCTGGGATTAGCTTACAAGGCAAAACTGAGCTGGTTTTCTTAAATCAAGGCACAGTAACTGCACAACGGTACATCGATGAAGTCATCAGGCCTCATGTGATTCCATTCTCACAGAGAGTGGGGCCAGGGTTCTGGTTAATGCATGACAATGCCCGTCCACACACAGCTCGGGCCACTCAGACTGTACTGTTCACAACCAGCAACAGCTTATGGATGCTCTGAAACGTGCGTGGGAAGAGATACCTGATGAAAACATCAGAAACTTAATCGAAAGTATGCAGTCAAGGCTCCAGGAGTGTGAAAACAGGAGAGGAGGACACACCCGTTACTAAACCATTAAAAAAAACAGCTTGTGTCAGTTTTTGTTTTGTTTTGCAAAGAGTTTCTGTTTAGTTTTTGCTGTTGACAATGGACTAATTTCATGTTAATTGCAATAAGTGAAACAATTGACTACACAATTAAATGGTTATAAGCTTAATTTAACACAAAAGCCTTGTTACATGTTATTTTAATAAATATACATTACTGTTTACTATATTTTTCACGTAGCAATCAAAATACTTAGTGGCCCCTATTTTCTTTTGAGTAGTATACACAGTCAGGTCATAAGTTCTGTCACACAATAAAAACTTTTGAATTTAGAACGCTGGCCACAAAAAAGTTTATTGAATTCGAATTTAGAATTTTTCATGAAAATAAAAATGTGAAATTTTTAGAATTTTCCTCATTTTTAAATATGGAGTGGACACTTAAAGAAGACCGTGTCGCAGTTATTGCGTTGCATCGTTGCGGTTACGCGCCAATTCAGATTTTCGACTTACTGAAAATTTTTATTATAACCAAAAGATTCGTTTATCGTACCATAAAACGATACAATGAAGACTCTAGTGTAGATGACAGGTCAAGAAGTGGTCGCCTTCTCTCTGTTAGGACTCCAGCAGTGATAAAAGCTGTGAAGGCGCGAATTCAAAAAAATCCCATACGTAAGCAGAAACTGTTCGCCCTTCAGATGGGGTTAAGCAGGACCACGGTGAAAAGGGTGTTAAATGAAGACTTAGGGCTTAGGGCATATCGAAGAAAAACAGGACATCGTTTGGAAGCTCGTTTAATGGACCTGAGACTGAAGAGATGGCGCGCTTTGTTGAAGCGGTACGCGGGAAAAAAGCATCGGGAAATTCTTTTTTCGGATGAAAAAATTTTCGCCGTGGAAGAGAGCTACAATAAACAAAATGATAAGGTGTACGCACACAGCAGTGAAGAAGCGAGCAACCGTATTCCGCTTGTCCAACGAGGTCATTTTCCATCCTCGCTCATGGTTTGGTTGGGAGTCTCTTATTGGGGCTTAACTGAGGTACATTTTTGTGAGAAAGGCGTAAAAACGAATTCAGTTGTGTATCAAAATACAGTCCTCAAGAACCTTGTGGAACCTGTTTCTCATACCATGTTTAATAACAGGCACTGGGTATTCCAACAAGATTCTGCGCCAGCTCATAGAGCGAAAAGCACACAAGACTGGCTGGCGGCGCGTGAAATCGACTTCATCCGGCACGAAGACTGGCCCTCCTCCAGTCCAGATTTGAGTCCGTTAGATTACAAGATATGGCAACACTTGGAGGAAAAGGCCTGCTCAAAGCCTCATCCTGATTTGGAGTCACTCAAGGCATCCTTGATTAAGGCAGCCGCCGATATTGACATGGACCTCGTTCGTGCTGCGATAGACGACTGGCCGCACAGAATAAAGGCCTGTATTCAAAATCGCGGGGGTCATTTTGAATAAACTTTATTACCATAAGAATCTATGTTTTATTAAGTTCATTTTGCTATATAAATGTTTACATAAATAATAAACATGTCTAAATTCTTTCATATTGCACATGTGACAGAACTTATGACCTGACTATGTATATATAAACGATTGGTGTACAAGATGTGCCCTATGTTGCCAAATCCCAAGGTTTTTAGGCATACAAATTTCATCAATCGACAACTTAATATTCACTCAAGAGTGAAGAGCACGCACGTACATATGACGTACGAGATCATTGACTGCCTACAGCCAAGGTTTTAATGCTGACGCTGATTCAGCACAATCATCCTTGTGTAGGTACGGTCGCAATTATAAACAAACAGTGATTACAACTTCAACGACGTGCGATGTAAATTGACACATCGATTCCTGAAAATCATGGACGGCTGCAGCATCAGACGACTCTCCTGCGGATCTTTTCCAGTTATAGGTTAGGTTAGTTTACTAACCGCGAAGCCCCATTATCCTAGTGTTTTTCTGTTTTCCAGTTTTAAGTTTATTTTATGTAGTGTGCGGCCAGACACAAGACTCGCCTGTAGGTAAATATTATGTTATTCTTTAAACTTATGTAGAATTCACATAACCGTAGTTCCTTTATTTTCCTAATTCGTGTAAGAGTTACCTTTAGATTGAGTTTAAATATGCTCTATTACTGTCTAGTTTTATTTAACAATAACTTTCCTTAGTTATAAAAATAGATTAAGTTAAAGTACGCAAAATTAAGGTCTGGTTTTATGTTAATTAAAATACTACTAGTTATTATTTCAGTTGATAAGTTTGTTATGGTATCTAACTTAGATTTTTTTCCATTGTTATAAGTACATTCATTTATTTTTTTCCCTAAAGGGTATCTGTGCCGGTCGAGTATGTTAGTCATATTTTCAGGTAATGTTAAGATAAGTTGACGACCGTCACAGATAAGGTATATTTATATTCATCACGCACTATGTCTTATGCACGTCATAAATAATATGTACCAACCTAGTATATAAGCTAGGATTTCCTATAGAATAGAATAGAATAGAAAAATCATTTCTTCATCTCATAATTACATATAAATTTACAAATAACACCCCAAACAACATAGTTGTTTCTCGGGGCAAATACACTCTGTTTAATAAATCCATTTTACACACTTTAAGCTTTTAAATTATATTATATTCTTATACATTTAATATATAAATTTCAAATAAATATGATCAAAGTTAAAGTTAGAGCAAACAATGGTTAGATTCAATTACATATTTATAACGTATTTAACTGATCTAGTTAAGTAATTACTTATTAAGGTAGATAGGCACACGCGACAAGTAGGTATGTAAGATATGAGTTCATGAAACTATAAAACAATACAATTATTATGTAGGTATGTAGTTGGAATTACAAGATACAGGTACATGGTAAAGTAAGTAATACAAGTTCAAGAAAACGAGTAATAGATATTTTTTTTTGTAACAATTAAATTACTTACAAGATACTTTAGACCACCACACATATTAGAAATGTTCAAGAAAATGTTTTTTGAGTGCCCTGTTTCTAGCACTAACTTTATACGGTAATACATTCTTCGTTAAGTCAGACATACTATTAAATGTCTTAGGAACTAAGTATTCTTTTGTTCGTTTTCCGTAGTTATTATTCACTTTAGGTACAAAGAGTCGACCCTTACTAGCCCGCCTGGTTTTTATTCTGCTATTTAATATGATTTTGTATCTATTATCCCAATATTCTTCCTTTGCTATCTCCAAAAGGAATTTTTTATCAACAGGAATTACGTTACATTTTTTAAATAAGCCCTCATAATTACCTGTGTACTCAATTTTAACTTTTTTATCAACTAAAATCTTCAGGAATCGTATTTTATTTTATTAATATACGTTTTATATGAACCACCGTAAGTTATAATACCATATGATATTAGTGAGTCTACTAGTGCAAAATAAAGGCAGTAAAGGACGGATCTAGGCACACAGTACTTTAATTGATGAAACTTTCTTAACAGTCCTTAATTATCCTTAATTTATCCACAACAAAGCCAATGTGTTTTTTCCAGCTAAACTTACAATCAACAATTATACCTAGGTACTTACATTCGTTAACCTGTTCAATATGCTGGCAAGTACAACATCCGGTCCAACATGCATTATTATGAAGACAATTATAGCTATGACCTATGACGACTAGTTCTTTATTTCGATTCTTAAAACTTGAGGAGATGCACATAATATTTGTCTTTTTAACATTTAGAATAATACCATTATCGTGAGCCCATCGTGTAATATTATCGAAATCCTCCTGTAAATATTTTTGTATTACATTTATATCTTTGTGGCCGTACATGAGACAGGTATCATCAGCAAACATATAAATATTACAATGTTTCACGACTTTAGGCATACTATTTACGTGCATTATGTATAATAAAGAAGTCTAGCATAGTCTCGTATTTGCGCGCATCTCAAGCCTTTTACTTTACTCCCGAAGATGTCGCTCTCCTTATAATTGCCTCTGGCAAAGTTACATACACTGGTTTATCTACACACATATCTTAAGCACTCTTTAATGTGTTCAGGAACCGCATGTTCGACCAGCATGGTCGCTTTGATTATTCCTTTGCACTTGTTTAGCTTGTTCAATAGTACCAACTTCACAAACAAAGTAGGGGCGGCACGCAGGCGGGCGTCGGCGTTCGAAATTTGAATGTCATAATATTTAGAAAAATTACACATTATGGTCATAATGTGTAATTTTTCAGATAAGAAATGAGTTTTTACCAAGTAGTTTAACATTATGCTGATCGTAACGTGCGGTTTTTGTACGCAGTAAAGAGGGTTTATGATACGTGTGTAGATAAAACAATTTTATAATCTAGCACAAACACGAACTTTGCGAGGATGTGAATGTATTTGCTTACGTAACCCTATTGTATTTGGGACACATAAATACACAACTGCACTAAATTTCAACTTAGTCCTTCACCTAGGCTAGGACAGACAAACGAGTGCTCCGATTTTCCTTTTAAAGTTACGACATCTTCAATTATGTATGATCCAATCATTCTATAAATGTCTTTCTCTATAGTGTGAGTGTCCGTTTGTGTTACAGGGCTCACGCCGATGGACAAGATCGGCGGCTACATCGCATCGTACCGCGGGCTGCCCGCCACTAGTTGTTGGAGCATTTCCTACGAGGACTACCTCGCCTCCTACAACGTGGACAGGTCTAACTGTAAGGAAAAATTCTGTGTACCACATTAACCTGGGGTCCCGGATTCTAATTCTGGCCGACGATGGAAGATACCCCAACTATGGGTGAAACCATGGACGCATAAAAAAAGTCGGACGTAGTCTCGCTAAGACAAAACTGAAGAACCGTAATGGCGGCGGATATCTATAAGTGAGTGAATTTAGGGTTTCCAAGTTAGCCAAATGTTTACCCTAATAAAACAGAGTCACAAAATAAAAATATTTTAATGAGAGGGAGAAAAAAAAGAAACACTGTTCCACAAAGTCCAACAGATGGTGCTGTGAATCGCTCTTGGGTTCTTGCGCTTCTTTTCTCGTACGGGTCTAAAATCGAAGAATGGTCCTATTGGCATTATTTTTAAAACATCTATCCAATAACATCTCACGCTATGGGAAAGAGTATCATATAAAATAGAGGTATCATTGTTAAGAGCTTTTAGAAATAATATCAATATAATAGGACCATTTTTCGATTTATGGACCCGTTTGAGTAATATGCAAGAAACAAATTGCGATTTACAGCACCAACTGTTGGATTTTTTGCAGTTGTATAAAAAAATATCTAATGGAGATGATACATGAATGGTAGACAAAAAAATACTTTATAATTATGTTTAAATTGATAGCCTTAACAAGAAAAATTACCGCCAATATCACAGTCGTTAATTATCTTAAGCAATTGAATTAATTAACATAATTTTCTGCCAGAGTGCATTTGATTTCAACGAAATATGACGTCATGTTTCGGATTTCAATACAACACTCATATAAATCGACTGTTTCGACAGTTCTTAAAAAGTATCTAATTTGACTAACGTGCATCATCCCAATTGTTCAAAATTTTACTGTTTCTACCGTTTATGACTGCTGTAAAAGTTAAAGATTAAAGATTAACATCCCAAACGCTGAGTAAGTTTTTTATTATAGTGTCTTTTACTTTGAGAGGTTCTTGATATACCTTCTAATTTTGAAATGTGGTGAAGCCGAATATTTTAAATATTAAATATTTTTAAATATTTTCAAATATTTTTAAATATTTTTAAATATTTTCAAATATTTTTAAATAGCCGTTAAATATTTTTCCGCTATATATTTAATAAGATTTATTCTGTGTTCTATCGAACCAGTAACTAAGAAGTTAAAAAATGCGCCACTTTTTCAAAATCCGACTTCAGAATCATAATTGGAGTTCCCCAGATATTGATTTTGAAGCAAATCGGATTAGTCAATAAGAAGTTCAAAATGGCGGCCACTTTTTCAAAATCTGACTTCAGAATCATGATTAGATTCCAACCAGAGCCCCAGATATCGATTGTGAAGAAAATCGGACCAGTAACTTCGAAGTTCAAATTTTTATCTGACGAAAAATTTAAGAACTGCCAATTAATTATTCAACTGACCATATAACAACATCCCGACCAATTAAATAGCTGCCAAAAATAACTTCGTTTAAACAAACAATCGAATTATAATTTAAACTATAATACCGTATTTTCCCATATTTTGTAATTTTGTTTACGTGAATATTGACAACACTGGACTTGTGATGAATTATTTTGTTCTTTTGAATGAAGATTGTTTTAAAAATTTTACTGGAAATAAGTGATTATTTATTCATTTACCTATGAAACGTGATTCCTGGATGTTTTTTCCTCCAGCCAGTTCGGTTTTTACACCACTTTACCACGCAAGACATGTTGTTTAGCTTTTTATTTCTCAGCATAACGTACCGCCTTTGTTGACGCCTGTGCGCATAATGGCCGACTAATGTGTGAATGTGTACTTGTCGGCGTGTACGTACAGCGAGCTGGCCGACTCTGAGCGACACACTTGTGTTGTAAGCGAGACTACGTCCGACTTTTTTTATACGTCCATGGGTGAAACTAAAATTTTCCGGACTGACCGTATCTGTAGGTAAAATTTATGATTTATATTCCCATTGGGTTTAATCAGAGCTGCAGTGCGACATAACGATCCTACAGCTTAGACTATGATTGTAAGTAAATAAGTAGAAGCGTTCTACATGATTTATGTTTAGGAAATCTATGGGTACTATGCACCCCAATACTTATAGTTGCTCAGAATAGTGTGTTAAGTGCGTTCAGCTTTAAATTACCTACGCTGTCAATTTGGCTAAAGTGCATAATTTTTAACTGTCACAAAAAAATTGTCAAATGCAATATCGGGTTGCCAGATTCACATAACAATTCCCGGCTTTCATAAAAAAGGTCTGTAGTTGGTTGTCAAACTCGTCACAACACGAAATACGGAATTATATACAAATTACAGTATGAGTTAGTTGATATGATATTTTCTCCTTAACTATTGGGTAACACATTTTTGAAAAGCTAGTAACACTGGTTTCATTGCATCACACCCTAATACCGTTATTGTATTCCAGCTAAAGCGTGGTACTACCAGACGTGTACCGAATACGGCTACTATCAGACTGCGCCTCGCAGCGGCACCGTCTTTGACCCCCTGACGTGGCTCTCTGTGGAGTTCTACGTGGACCTGTGCAAACAGGCCTTCGATGAGAAGTAAATCACAGTTAATGAACAAAAGGAAATATATCCTACCAATAAGATTTCTGTTCAATAAAGAATAGGAATCTTCGGACCGAAAATATATATAGTATGTGTTACGATTTTTAGTAACAAGTGGCCGACGAGATCCCTGGCCCACTTGCCCTAAGCTGTCAACCCGAAGTTAAACAAATAATACGATACCTTGTCATACTAGCTATTATAAGCAATTAGTTCTCAAGGCCTAATTCACAAACTCATGCCCAAATTAAGTACAGCTTTAAGTAATGTCAGCATCTCAGCATGTTTTGAAGTTTTTAGAATATATTTCAGCTTTAAATTCCCTTCGCCGTTAAGTTGTTTGCAGATTATAGTCTCAGTCTGTCACGAAAAAAATGGGCAAATGCAATATCCGGTTGCCAGATTTACATTAACATTCCCCGATTTCATAAATAAGATAGCTGCAACCTCGTCATATCACGAAATACGTAAATTATACATTTAGAGAGAAAATATCATAACTAACTCATGTTTAGGGGTCCATAAATAACCCTGTACGTTGACGAAACATACTCGTATATAAGATTTTTATACAGGCTGTAACAGAAACGAGTAGTCGTATTTCAGAAGGTTTTAAGGGAATAATAAAAATAAAGTTGCCCTGATCAAAAAGGGATTTATAATAAAAGTTGCTCAGAATGACCACCCTCTAAAATATGACTACCGCTGTCTGTTGCATCCTGTATACAAATGGTACATACGAGTAGGTACGTTTCGGCAACGTACAGGGTTATTTATGGGCTCCTGAACATGAGTTAGTTATGATATTTTCTCTTTAACTTTTGGGTATCTTTTATCACAAGCTAGCAACATCGCTACCAACTTAACGGCGAAAGGAATTTAAAGCTGAAATGCACTTTACTAACTTCGCACCCCGTCACCTAACAGATTCGACGAGGCGTTCGTCTACGACGCAGTGGAGCGCGTCAACTTAATCTTCGGCGGATTAGAACCCGACGTCAACAACACGATCAACATCCACGGCGCAGTGGACCCGTGGCGAGCGCTCGGGGTGTCTGACCGGGACCTGAAGGACAACTCGCCGACATACGATGTGCCTAGGTGGGTATCATTCTCGGACTTAGGAGATAGGTTCATGACACTCAGAATCCTATTTCGTCAGATAAAACAACAACATCCACGGCGCAATGAACCCGTGGCGAGCGCTCGGGCTGTCTGACCGGGAGCTGAAGGTCAACTCGCCGACATACGATGTGCCTAGGTGGGTATCATTCTCGGACTTAGGAGATAGGTTCAGGACACTCAGAATCCTATTTCGTCAGATAAAACAACAACATCCACGGCGCAATGGACCCGTGGCGAGCGCTCGGGCTGTCTGACCGGGAGCTGAAGGACAACTCGCCGACATACGATGTGCCTAGGTGGGTATCATTCTCGGACTTAGGAGATAGGTTCAGGACACTCAGAATCCTATTTCGTCAGATAAAACAACAACATCCACGGCGCAATGGACCCGTGGCGAGCGCTCGGGCTGTCTGACCGGGAGCTGAAGGTCAACTCGCCGACATACGATGTGCCTAGGTGGGTATCATTCTCGGACTTGTGAGATAGGTTCAGGACACCCAGATTCCTATTTCGTCAGATAACACAACAACATCCACGGCGCAGTGGACCCGTGGCGAGCGCTCGGGCTGTCTGACCGGGTACTGAAGGAGAACTCGCCGATATACGATGTGCCTAGGTGGGTATCATTCTCGGACTTGGGAGATAGATTCAGGACACTCAGATTCCTATTTCGTCAGACAACACAACAACATCCACGGCGCAGTGGACCCGTGGCGAGCGCTCGGGCTGTCTGACCGGGAGCTGAAGGTCAACTCGCCGACATACGATGTGCCTAGGTGGGTATCATTCTCGGACTTAGGAGATAGGTTCAGGACACTCAGAATCCTATTTCGTCAGATAAAACAACAACATCCACGGCGCAATGGACCCGTGGCGAGCGCTCGGGCTGTCTGACCGGGAGCTGAAGGACAACTCGCCGACATACGATGTGCCTAGGTGGGTATCATTCTCGGACTTAGGAGATAGGTTCAGGACACTCAGAATCCTATTTCGTCAGATAAAACAACAACATCCACGGCGCAATGGACCCGTGGCGAGCGCTCGGGCTGTCTGACCGGGAGCTGAAGGTCAACTCGCCGACATACGATGTGCCTAGGTGGGTATCATTCTCGGACTTGTGAGATAGGTTCAGGACACTCAGATTCCTATTTCGTCAGATAACACAACAACATCCACGGCGCAGTGGACCCGTGGCGAGCCCTCGGGCTGTCTGACCGGGTACTGAAGGAGAACTCGCCGATATACGATGTGCCTAGGTGGGTATCATTCTCGGACTTGGGAGATAGATTCAGGACACTCAGATTCCTATTTCGTCAGACAACACAACAACATCCACGGCGCAGTGGACCCGTGGCGAGCCCTCGGGCTGTCTGACCGGGTACTGAAGGAGAACTCGCCGATATACGATGTGCCTAGGTGGGTATCATTCTCGGACTTGGGAGATAGATTCAGGACACTCAGATTCCTATTTCGTCAGACAACACAACAACATCCACGGCGCAGTGGACCCGTGGCGAGCGCTCGGGCTGTCTGACCGGGAGCTGAAGGTCAACTCGCCGACATACGATGTGCCTAGGTGGGTATCATTCTCGGACTTGTGAGATAGGTTCAGGACACTCAGATTCCTATTTCGTCAGATAACACAACAACATCCACGGCGCAGTGGACCCGTGGCGAGCCCTCGGGCTGTCTGACCGGGTACTGAAGGAGAACTCGCCGATATACGATGTGCCTAGGTGGGTATCATTCTCGGACTTGGGAGATAGATTCAGGACACTCAGATTCCTATTTCGTCAGACAACACAACAACATCCACGGCGCAGTGGACCCGTGGCGAGCGCTCGGGCTGTCTGACCGGGAGCTGAAGGTCAACTCGCCGACATACGATGTGCCTAGGTGGGTATCATTCTCGGACTTGTGAGATAGGTTCAGGACACTCAGATTCCTATTTCGTCAGATAACACAACAACATCCACGGCGCAGTGGACCCGTGGCGAGCCCTCGGGCTGTCTGACCGGGTACTGAAGGAGAACTCGCCGATATACGATGTGCCTAGGTGGGTATCATTCTCGGACTTGGGAGATAGATTCAGGACACTCAGATTCCTATTTCGTCAGACAACACAACAACATCCACGGCGCAGTGGACCCGTGGCGAGCGCTCGGGCTGTCTGACCGGGAGCTGAAGGTCAACTCGCCGACATACGATGTGCCTAGGTGGGTATCATTCTCGGACTTGTGAGATAGGTTCAGGACACTCAGATTCCTATTTCGTCAGATAACACAACAACATCCACGGCGCAGTGGACCCGTGGCGAGCCCTCGGGCTGTCTGACCGGGTACTGAAGGAGAACTCGCCGATATACGATGTGCCTAGGTGGGTATCATTCTCGGACTTGGGAGATAGATTCAGGACACTCAGATTCCTATTTCGTCAGACAACACAACAACATCCACGGCGCAGTGGACCCGTGGCGAGCGCTCGGGCTGTCTGACCGGGAGCTGAAGGTCAACTCGCCGACATACGATGTGCCTAGGTGGGTATCATTCTCGGACTTGTGAGATAGGTTCAGGACACTCAGATTCCTATTTCGTCAGATAACACAACAACATCCACGGCGCAGTGGACCCGTGGCGAGCCCTCGGGCTGTCTGACCGGGTACTGAAGGAGAACTCGCCGATATACGATGTGCCTAGGTGGGTATCATTCTCGGACTTGGGAGATAGATTCAGGACACTCAGATTTCTATTTCGTCAGACAACACAACAACATCCACGGCGCAGTGGACCCGTGGCGAGCGCTCGGGCTGTCTGACCGGGAGCTGAAGGACAACTCGCCGACATAAGATGTGCCTAGGTGGGTATCATTCTCATACTTGGAAGGTAGATATGCAAGACACTGGTATTCCTATTTCGTCAGATATACAAAAATTACAACAGATGACGTATTCCGTAGCTAAGCCATTTATAAGGTCATCATTGACTTATACGATCCTGCTCCCGTCCAGCTAAATGTTCGTCCAAATATGGGTTTTAGGATGTTCCTGTAGATATAATTTACATTGCCGACATAAATTAGCCTAACAGTTCTCTGTAAGCGAGCTTGCTGCAAAAGTACCGTTAGTACAAGTAAGTATTGATAGTATATCTACAACCAATAACCTACATTTGATAACCGCCATACAGTATCGACGTCTTACAAAAGCTTGTGCGCACAGCAAAGAAATTGTATGGCGATTTAAAAGCGACGCGTAAGTTATGGCATGCGTATCAAACTCGAGTCGCCTACGATTAGTCCCGTGCGTTGGAGGCCTTAAGCCGATTTACATTTCAGTAAGTACAGAAGCGAGCTAAGTGCCACTAGCTAGAAAGTGGAATAAGACTTTACTCGAGTAAACAAACTAAACTAATAATGTGCATAGAAAAATTCGCCACTGTTCGTCAAGGGTCGTATTTCCGAGCGTTCGGGAGACGATATCTACATAGTGTGGATACATTCTCGGCATCACTATTGATGCCACACTACAGTGGGGTCCCCATATTGTAAAATACGCACATAGACTTAGCTCCGCAGCATATTTATTTAATTAATAATTATTATTTAAGTAATTTCCATAGCATTATTTCCTACGGCATACTACTATGGGGACGGGCAGCTGACATTGAGACCAACTTCATATTGCAGAAGAGAGCGATCCGATTTATTTATAAGCTAGGTAATAGAGTCTTTGAGAGATGTCTTCACAAAAACCAACATCCTATCAGTATATCTATGAAAACATAATGTATGTCAGGAAAAATATCAGTAGCTATAAAACCATTTATAGCCGGCACAATGTGCAAACTAGAAATAAACATAAACTTTCTTTCGTATACGCTTCTACAATAACATTCCGCAAGAAATACAAAACTTAACTGAAGCTCGATTCATAATAGTAGTTTATCTACACACGTATCATAAACCCTCTTTACTGCGTTCAAAAACCACACGTTAGGATCAGCATTATGTTAAACTACTTGGTAAAAACTCGTTTCGTATCTGGAAAACTACACATTATGGTCATTATGTATAGTTTTTCTACATATAATGGCATTCAAATTTCGAACGCCGACGCCCACCCGCGTGCCGTCCCTAGTTTGTATGTGAAGTTAGTACTGACATTCAAATTTCGAACGCCGACGCCTGCCTGCGAGAAGTTGGTACTACAGAACAAGTTTAACAATTGCAGAGCCACAATGCCGGTCAAACATGCGGTTCCTGAACACATCAAAGAGAGCTTATGATATGTGTGTAGATAAACTAGTGTATGTAACTGTACATAATTAGGCATTAAAACTCTCGAGGTTTTAATGCCCTCCATTATGCAGCAGTCACATAAACTACTATTATGTGACTGCTACATAATGGAGGGCATTAATACTCGAGAGTGGGTTGAGTAATAGAAAACACGAATGTGAAATTTATTAAAGCAAATCAACTAAAATAACAAGTTTATTCTACGAAGTTTTATTGTGCGTGTGGCTGTTAGGCACGAATATAGCCTTTAATAGTAGTTTATGTTACTGCTACATAATGGATGGCATTAATACTCGAGAGTGGGTTTATGAAACGAGCCGAAGGTGAGTTTCATAATAATATCACTCGAGAGTTTTAATGCCTAATTATGTACAGTTACATACACTAGTTTAACTACACACATATCATAAGCTCTCTTTGATGTGTTCAGGAACCTCATGTTTGACCGGCATTGTGGCTCTGCAGTTGTTTAGCTTGTTCTGTAGTACCAACCTCACAGACAAACTAGGAGCGGCACGCGGGCGGGCGTCGGCGTTCGAAATTTGAATGTCAGTACCAACTACACAGGCAAACTAGAGGCGGCACGCAGGCGGGCGTCGGCGTTCGAAATTTGAATGTCATAATATGTAGAAAAATTACAATTATTATGGTCACAATGTGTAATTTTTCAGATAAGAAATGAGTTTTTACCAAGTAGTTAAACATTATGCTGATCGTAACGTGCGGTTTTTGTACGCAGTAGAGGGTTTATGATACGTGTGTAGAAAAAATATATAAAGCACACTTTGTGCACAAAGGCCTACTACAAAATTAATGACTTTTTACAAGACACCGACATCTGGCATTAAACCAGTTCATTGCACCCTATATATTATGTACTAATAATTAGGCACCTACTTAATGTTTTATTATGCTTGCTTGATTATTTTATGACGTTCGTTAAGTCTCAATTTTTGTGCTATTATGAATAAAAATCTTTGAACTAAACTGAACTGAACTAAAACCGTTTGGAACCGTGTTTGAAAAGGGTTTATTTTATGATCAAAATCCTAAAGTAATGTTTTTGGTATTGTTTGCAGTTTTTTTATGATTTATTAATTTATATTGGTAACAAATATAATGACCAGCAAAATATTTTTTTCCTAGCCAAAATGGCTAAATGACCACCAAATGTTGCAGAAAATATTAGGGCAAAATACTGCGGTAGCTTAGGTGAAGGTGAAGGGGGTGAGCGAAGCGAAGCCCCCTTTATCCTTCGTGTTAGGTTGAACATGTAAGAACAACAAAAAATACTTAAAACATAAACTTAAGTACACAAAACATAAAAAGAAGTTTGGTGATCGTTTATCCAAACACAATTTGGTGGACATCCATCCATTTTCGCAGTCATTTCGAATTTATTGGTAGTAAAATAGGTGCATTTTTGGTAATAGTTACACAACACACGCCACACAACACAACACCACAACACACACACACAAGCCATTTATATTTGTCTAGGGGATATGAAACTTAAATGTGAAGAAAAATTATTCTTTCAAGACGTTCCTTAAAGTCTCTGCACAGCCTGAAGTTAATAGCTTCGATTAACTTTTTTCTCAAGTTATTTTCAGTTGGGAGTTTTTTGAACATTTTATGAAAATTGTACATCATATTTCGAATAGCACATTAGCCGAAATCATCAAGTCCCAGTTTTGCTTCAAGATATTATTCAAATTTCGGCGTGAAATAAAGGTGCACATTAAATACCATTTGCCGTGCCAGTGACTTAATCGGATTCCCCCTTAAAATGTTTCGATCCTGGAAGAAAATAGGAATTAATGACATACACGATCAATAGACTCGCATGGGTTTTAATTGTACAGCCAACATAATTAAAGTTGAAATTAAACTTAGGTACGTTTGAAAACACAACCAAGAAGGGTGTGTGTGAGCTCTATATAATTCCACGTACAGAGCTCACTTTCCACGTAAAGAGCTCACTTGCAGCACAGAATACTTAGTAGTCTTGCAGTCGGTTTTAATGCTCAAAGGCTTTCGATCGTTTACACATGACATTGACTCCTATCTATTTTGAACATAGGAGATAGGGCGTTCAGCCTATTTTGTATGCAAACCGATTGTCGCAAGCTGAATTCACGCACACAACGTATCATTAAATAAATAACGAACACGCACACATAATAACCACTTACACATTTATCCCTACTCTCGTATTGGTAAACACAGGCAAAGCAGTTACGTGGCTGTATAAGTGCGCACATTGTTTCATAAAGCACACACAGCGTCATGGACATTAAATTTAATTCCTGTCTCTCTCGCTAGTAGGTAACGCTAATGAGTATGAGAAAGACGGAATCTGGATGCGACTCAATAGCATTACTTCCTCGGAATATTTCGTTAATCGTGTTGTTTTATTGAAGAAATATTGTATTTTCAGTATTTACCTGTGAAATTTTATAACATTACAGGGTATACCCTTGTTATGGAAATTTTCAGTTTTGTAAGGCGATCGGCGCGTGCACTCGGGAATGCTGCGAATTTTGCTGGGAGCAAATGAATGCACTGTATGCACACTGGGCATACAACGGTCAGCCGTTACTTGGCGGCTTGACCTCTCTCTTATATTCAATGCTCTGTGATTTTGAACAAGGATCAAATAGCAAGTTTAGGGCTCATACGATTATAAGATTCGGGTGTTTTCGAGAATACGACAACTGGCAGATTTTTTATGCGCATTATCAGTTTTGGTGTACTTAAGTCGCTTTTGCCGTTCAAACGACAATATCAACTTATATCGCTAATTATACTTATTGAAGTGTACTGTACATACACGAGACTTTCATTGTGCTAGGGGTACAGCCCCGAAAATCCGTAACTGTAACTCGAACGTTAATTAACTGCGTCGATTTAACAACCGTGTCATACATTCGCAGAGCGTCGCATTGCTTCGACATGCAGCCGTGGCTGTCCACGGATACGATCCTCATGACGGGCGCTCAGCAGGCGGCGCGGCGGCTGGTCGCTGAGTGGCTCAACTGATACCCTGCTCCTGCTCCTGCACTGCACTTGCCCCAGTACCATGCCCTGGCGTTTACCGCGCATTTATTTGTCACGTCTGTCACTTTTGTTTGATTGAGTGAATTTTGACATTTAGACGTCATAAAATGCGCGATAAACGCGAGTCGCACGGGGTGACGGCACTTTATGGGCTGATGTAGACATCCGATGTGGGCTGCAGAATACTACTACAACTACAACTCCACCAAGCCAGTTAGACGCCTGCCAGGCGTAGATTTTGTTTTGTCGAGTTATACATCTCCAATCTCATGTCACACACGCCAAGCTCGTTTTGTTTCACAGGTGTGGGGAGTAGTATTTTAGATCCGTTTGAGGAATTGGGAAACAGCGTTCTAAAAGTTCAAAATTCATTCAGAAAGCAAATATCATATTACATTTCGAAAATTCACACCTGCGTCTGAAATACAGAGTTGTGGGTTATTATCTCTAGTCTTACTTACTTTACAAAGGCAGTAGGGAGCACATAAACGCTGTTGGGGTTGTGGTTTCTAACTAAAACAACCATTTCAGTCCGACCGGGTGTCGGTTAAACATTTTTATTAGTTTAAAATTCCACAATCTGACAAATCGATTATCCACAGTAAGTAAATTAGAAACCTTAAATGGCTTTGAACTGATCAAAAATATAGAATCACATATACGCTCTAACGGTCCTACGTAGAATAAAATCCTAAATTACTAATTAATGGCCGCTCTTAGATCACCATTAAACTAGCATCGTCAAAGGGATATATGAAATGTGCGTGACGCCAGGCGTCCCGATATCTCATCCCGTCCCTAGGATTATAGAAGCGGCCAGGCCTAATTTCATAGAATTTCACTAGATAAGATCAGCTTTGTCTATAAATGTACATCTGCTGGCGTCTGGCGTCTGGCGGCTGGCGACACAGACAGCGACATGGGATAAATGCTCAGCGAGAGACTCCTCGGCGCGGGTCGGTGTGCCTCTAAGATGGCTCTTTTCCACTTTGTCCCGTCTCAGAAACACAACACGATGGAGGCGCGCGCATGCCACTTAAAACGATTTATACAACACACGCAGACATGCGACGCAGACTTAGTAACAACAAACAATATGGCTCGTAGGGTGGAAGTGAACAGACGGGGCGCATGCGCGGGCACTCGCTTGCAGCGGAGCGAGCGAGACGCACGATGTCGCACCGTCCCGCTCGCTCCAGTGTGACGCGGCCGAGAAGTATCCTAGTCTGGTCGGGGTAAAGCCCACAAACGAACATCTGAGATGGGGCAGTCCATAATTCGAGATAAAAAGTACAATTATTCATTTCATTACATGTCATACATAATTATAATAAAGTCACTTAATTATTTCAAAAATCAATCACTGGGTCATAATATCAATAAATAAATCGAGATAAAACACGCATTACATATAACCTATTTCATTTGGAATCACTTTTGTATAAGCAGACACTCAAAACAGACGGACTGCCACAGATTGAACCCGTCAACTAGTTCAGCAACAACGGCACCGTGTAAAACCTACGTCTCTAAGAACTAATGAATACTTAAACAATTAGGAGTTCCCGTGAGTTCCACTCTCAAGCCGTCTCAGTCGCCAGGAGGATGGAGCTCGCGGGGTTCTATAAACGCAGTGTTAGAGAGACGGCGCGCTCATCTATCTACTGTACACTATGCAATTAGGTATAGTCGGGTGTGTAGCGGGGTAGGTATTTACAATATTCTAACTGGAGAGTGAAGTCAATCCACGACCAGCGGCTTGGGGTTCTCCCAGGGGAAGCCCTGGCGGCCGAAGTGTCCGTACGTCGAGGTCTTCTGGTAGATAGGTGCGCGGAGGTTCAGCTCTCTGCAAGTGGACACACTAATTAATTGTACACTCTTTAAGAAAACACTCCTTTTCGCACCGATACTGTAGGAACCTAATCCAGCTGTGCATATGGGTTTAGTCATACGATTAGAGATAAAATTCGACGGTTCATCAACATTCAACAACGTAACCTTGTAACAGAGTGCTGCGCAAGTCCAGATCGACCGTGTTTATCGATAATTTCTTAACTAAGAAATGTAATGAAAAAAACGTAATAAACGTTTTTTTCATTTTCACAAGGTTACGTGACATTATGTTGGAGAACCCTTTTTCTTTTTAAACGCCAGAGTGATACCAAAAAAATCAATAGCCTCTTCTCTACATTGGACCAGAACGGAGATAGTACAGACCATATAGTTTAGAACCATTTAAGCCAAATTTATAATCGATGTTTCTATTGTTTCCGACGAAAATAGTAGTTTATCTACTCTTTACTGCGTCCAAAAACCGCACGTTACAATCAGCATAATGTTAAACTATTTAGTAAAAACTCATTTCATATCTGAATATTGAACATTATGACCATAATGTGTAAATTTTCTACATATTATGACATTCAAATTTTGAACGCCGACGCCCGCCTGCGTGCCCCTACTTTGTCTGTGAAGTTGGTACTACAGAACAAGCTAAACAACTCAATGCCACGATGCCGGTCAAACATGCGGTTCCTGAACACACCCTCCATTATGTTTCAGTCACATAAACTAATATTATGTGACTGCTACATAATGGAGGGCGTTAATACTCGAAAGTGGGTTCATGAAACGAGCCGAAGGCGAGTAAGAGCGAACGTACTAATTCTGACGTGTTGCTGTCTAACACTAACACTGGTCTCAATTTGCCTGACATTTGGAACTGAGAATTTGATACACTTGGTTTTATAAATTATTAACTGTGAACTAATTCAAGGCTAAAGACAATACACCATTAACACCATCAAAATCTTCTTTTTGTCTTTCAATTTTGAAGGCCATTGATGTATCATCAGCAAACAACACTATGTCAGTCAATTTCTCTACCCTGAAATGTAGATCGTTAATATATACCAGGAATAAGAAAGGGCCTAATATGTAACCTTGTGGAACGCCAATTTTTACACCTGATCCATCAGTTTTAACGCCGTTGACTTTTGCCTTTTGAATTATATTGCTTAGGTATGATCTTAGAAGATCCAACGCTTTTTTTTAACTTCGTAATTTCCGTCCGTTTAAATTTAATTATGATCAACACAATGAAATACCTTCGAGAGATCGCAAAAAAACTTCGATAACATCCTGTGCGGCCTCCCATGCAGAATAAATATGAGATATAAGGGTACCTGCGTCCGTAGTCGATTTACCCCTAGTTTTTAAATATTTTACTTAGTGCTGAAAGACCAGATTTTGGATTTAAATTTGAAGGATCACCCTTATATCCGGACTTGAACAGAGGTATCAGTTTACTGTGTTTCATGAGGTCTGGGAAAGCTCCATTGTCAACACATTTATTGAATATATAAAACAAGTGTGGGCTATAACTAGAATTTCTGAACCAATGCAATGAATGAATGAATGAAAATGACTTTGACTGATATACCCCACAGGTCTTCAGTGATTTTTAAGCTAAACGTTTTACAATGTCCTGGGGATATACATGATGAAAATTTAAATATTAATTACTGACGCTATTGTTGCTTTTTAATTAAGTCTCTGCTTCATATGGAGATGAATTTATGATCTGTTGTGAGTAAGTGTAAGGGTACATCATCATCATCATTCATCTCATACATAAGTGAATAATGATTCGAAAGCTCGACCAACATCAGCGTTGGATTTAACAACATCATCACCCATCTTTATTTGGGCAGGAATCATTGTCCCTTGGTATAACTTTGGCAGTTTCCCAGTTTATTATTTGCCAAATTGTTTTCATCCCATTATTTGAATTTTGGATTTTTCTATTAATGTGTAATGTTTTTGCAGTTCTAAAAACCAATTTGAATTTTTTGGAAAATTTGTTACATAGTCATGGTTTTTTGTTCATAAAGGCCATACAAAATAACTCCACTTTTACGAATACCAAACGTTGCCTAGTCATTAAATTTAGATTAACCGTTGTAGTCACTGAATTTCTTTAATCTAAAAACTTTATTGAATTCTATTTTAATTCAATAAAGTTACTGTAAGTATACTGGCAAATTTGTATCTAAGTTTTTCGTATATGTTTCTAGTCTATGGGATGTAATAGGCCTATAAAATGATGGACCAGTCTTATCCTAACTAGCAATTGGGAATGAAACTGTTTGACCACTGTGATCGGATGGTAAGCAGTTAAATACATTTTAATTGTGAATTGAAGTTGTCACAAAAAACTTTGTCTAAGCAAGTTTGGCTGGTAAGTGTAAATCTAGTCGGCTGTAGAAATACATGACATAAATTAAATGATTTGAATAAAGTTATTAATTGTTGTTTCGATGGGTACTATCATTCCCCAAAATATGATCAGCTAACTAAATATACCTAAATAAATCTAAATACGTATCTATTTTTATTAGTAAGCCTCCCGATCGCGACGTACTCGATATAGGATATCAAATCCCCATATCTAGTGATTTTGTATGTAAGAAAGAACCTATATAAGTACTTACAGGTACCATTAGACAAACATAAACATTTATATACAAGCACATATATTGCTTCTGGCCCCGGTTCAAATCGAATTAGGGTTAACTAGGACGATGCAGGTACATTTTTCGAATGGGTATTTATAAAGGTACATCATTTGCGAAAGGAAAATTTTGCGAAATGAACATCTGGCGAAGGGGCATTATGCGAATTCGTTGCATTTTCCACAGGGTACATTTTGCGAAAGGCGCAATCTGCGACTGAACGGTTGTAATGTATGTGACCAAGGTCTACGAATAAAAGTGCCTGTGAACATGTTGTTTCTATAAGTACTTTTGTTCTGTACAGTCATGCTATATAGATTAAAGAGGAAGGAAGTATTCTCACTTGACAATCTTGCCGGGTCGGAGGTCGAAGTTGCTCTGTACGATGGCAAGCAGTTGTTTCTGTGTCTTGTGCGAGGTGCCGTAGTCGAACACGGTGATGGAGAGGGGCTCGGCCACGCCGATGGCGTACGCGACCTGGAATGTCAACAAAATGTGTCCTAAGACAAAGTATTCTAAAATAAATTGTAAGACTGACCTCTTCACTCTAACTGACAAAGCAGCTTAGATAGACTCAACTGTATTGGTTTATTTATGGTTCTGTATGTGGGTTTAAAGGGAAACGGCATTGAGGACCTCCTTGGTATTTTCGTGCTTCCATTTAGTAAGTCTGTACTAGTATCTTTCTTATAGGTCTCGATGTTCTTTTTTTAATTTTTCGTTTTCACTTCTAAAGTTAGAGAGCTCCATTACAAGGCTTGAAATTTCCTCGTTTGCACTGTCTAAATCTCTGCGTAACTGCTGCACTTGGTTTTTCATCTCTAGTATATGTGATGTATCGCTGCTAGACAAGTTTGGTAAGCTATTACTCATCGAGTTATTTAGGAGTGTTGAGTTGAGGAATGTATTTCTGGCAGATAAGTCCTGTGTTGTGTACTCGAGCTAGCTCGTATGTTATTCCTCCTTTGTGTATTGACGAAATTTAATGAGATGTCATTTGACTCATTAGCCTCCATTGTCGATTACAGATAACAAAAATACTATTTTTTAAAATTTCGCTGTTGAGATTCGAACCTGGGTCTCTGGCGTAAGGAGCGCGGGTGATACGCATACGCCGTCGCAGAAGTTACAAAGTGCTGCGAAATTTCCGAATAGGTTCACGCGTCATACACGCTGTACTAGCGCCATCTGTGTTCATGATGTTGTATCCCGTGTCATATGTTCTACTGTCAATATGTAGGGATGTTATTTCGTAGACGTATTGATCATCTGCTTGTTTTCATAATAGGTGCTAGATGTCACTTTATCCAAATGTCCGTTACAATCCCGTTATGTTGTTGTGCATTAGACATATTAAATTAGGATTTAGTTTATGTTTCTGTATAACACTTGTACTTCTTATTCACTTGTTACACTTATTGTTATTTGCGGCACGAGTATGAGCCGCCAATAATTTTATAATTACATTTTGCGATCTAAAAACCAACCTATTGACTTTCCTCTAAAATAATATAGCCTATGTAATGTCGCTCTCACGGTCTGCACGAATCTAAATAATATAGCCTATGTAATGTCGCTCTCACGGTCTGCACGAATCTAAATTGTTAAAACCTGTCAAGTTTTAGCACGTCCTAACGAAATGGTCATACATAACATACATATATAAACATGCATTCACATTTTACCCTCCTTTTGGTGCAGACGGGTATAATGTGAATTTTTCATTGTAAGTCGTCGTGAAGTTATGTCGCTGTGAAAATATGAAAAAGAAAGTCCGTTTTATTTGGCTGTAACTCAGATTAATGGCCTATTGAGTGCGCAATGTTGTTTTTGAATTGGCCGTTACTACAACATGCAAGCTTAGCTTTTTTGGACATATTGGACCGTACAAATAAGTTTGAAGCTTGATTGCGATAGCAGTTGTTTTTTTGACAGATGGAATGACCTAAATCGCAAGTTTGACAGTTAACATTTCAAAATTGCGATTAAGTAATATCTGTCAGAGTGAAATAGAGAGCCGGATGCATTTCCGATTGCATTTCACTGTTTTATTAATTTTTGATTGTCACATAATAACTTCAGTATATTTTTATTTACACTGAGTTTATTCACTTGATAGCACATTCACAACATAATTGGTTCAATATGCATCGATTCGTACTGTAATGATATTTTTTAACACCCTTGCTCGTAAAGCTGATGTAATTCCACTGGTTTTAAATATGTAAAGCGGGTCATAAAAAACGCGTGTGTTACCAAAGCAAATAGTTAAGTTATAGTCCATACAAATTCCATAACAGTATTATTTGCCATTTCAAATATGGAACTGATCGCCGCCGCACGACACCGCCAGCTAGTGAGCAGCGCGCTGTTGCTATTCAAATTTCGAACCGCTCGTCGCGTGTTATCTTGCTCCCCTTTGTCTTCTTGCGCCCCCTTGTCACCTTGTTTTTTTCTGTTTCCTCGCAAATGTGTTAAAAAACGTCGTACGATATACGTGCGTATGGGTTATAACATGCTCGGCTCAATTACGCCTCATGTTATAACCATCTTAACGCACTAATATCGTAATGTACTATAAACTATACGTATTTATTAACAATTAAATAATGTTACGGAGCTGGATTTTCGTTTGTATGTGGCATATGTTTCGGCCGCTTCCGCGTTTCGGATGGCACGTCAAGTAGAAGGTACCAGCTACCATCGCTACTCAGTGGGCACGACGGATGACGTTATTAAGACTGGCATGACAGGAGCACCAGCCGGCCGGCCGGCCCTAACACCGCGGCGGCAGTGATGAGTTGCGTTCGTCTCCTAACGCCGAGTCTTAGGCATACGGCGAGAGTAAGGGTGGTACAGTCAAGCAGGGTGCCGATATGTCTTGACTAGATTGCATGCAGCCTGTGCCCCGACTCCTTCTCCCTGGTTGCTAGGAGAACTACTGGTCGACTGTGTTAATATAGAGCGGCTCGTCCCACAGCCTTCGTGAGGTTGGGTTTATTAGATAGTTTTGCTTCGAACAGTTCGAGAACGGCAGGTACGCCACAGCTGGCAAAGGCCCGACGGATTACGTCATTGAGGTTTCTACTATTTTCTTTCCTGGTATCTATGTATTGTAAGAACATACCTGCACCATGCAGCGGCGGCACAGGCCTGCCTTGACCAGCGACTTGGCGACCCAGCGTGCAGCATACGCAGCCGAGCGGTCCACCTTGGTGAAGTCCTTGCCGGAGAAGGCGCCCCCACCGTGTGCCCCCCAGCCGCCGTACGTGTCCACGATGATCTTGCGCCCCGTGAGCCCGGCGTCCGACTGTGGGGCACGTGGCTATTATAGGCTGGTCTATGGCAGTCGGCTTATAATCATAAGCCCTGCAATACGGTATTGGACTGCTAGTCAAAACACAGCTTGTTTTGTAAAGTTACGCCCGACTCAGGAATGGTTAAAATATAAAAAAATCAAATACTGAAAAATACCTAAAAATCATTAAATTGTGGCCTTACTTCTATTACTTGCTACCGCGCTCGTAATATATGTAGGTGTATCCGCAGGTTGCGGGTATTTCACGAAAATTTGAACTCGGCCATTTGTGAATGAACATTATACGAGAGAAAAACAAATTTTAGTTATAAGCGATACGTAAGCTTTCTTCCCTGAGTAGGGAGTAATTTTACAAAACAATAGGTACTCTGTAGATAATTTTTAGGAACTGTGAAAACGGTAATTTCGTTAATGAGTTCTATGAAATACTAGCATATAATGCCATAATCGAATGCTGTACAACTGCTGAAAATATACAGTTCTGGTATTGTGAAGCCATTTTGTACGTAATGATTCGACTTCAGACGTCTTCCTTGATTTATTTTACTACCTTGTCCAATACAGAATTGGGACACCGCACTAAAATAACATATCTATATTATCGTTGCTCTCTTGTCTACTCCACTGTTCCACCTGGCGAAAGATCGAGAGAGATATTCGGCGCTGACTGCCAACAATACTAACCTGCAGTAGTGGAGAGACAGTAGAAGAGTAAATGAGGACACCCTGAGCGGGCGAGACTAACTAACTCTGTACAGTAATGAGCCACGGATCATTATGATAGGAGGCTGCTATTTATTGAGGACCTGCGTGGTTCCGGCACATTTATTTGAAACCTTGTCTTTTCGTAGACTTATGGCCGATTTCACTAACGATCCCTATCTTTGAGGGGACACTTTATTTCTTTCAGGGGCCACCTAGCGGTTGTTTCGATTTGCCCTAAGTGTAAGGGTCATCTAGGATCCTTGGGGATCCCCTAACTATAAGAGTCCGGCCACCGAAACAATCGCTAGACAGCTAAGAAAAAGAGCTAAGTGTCCCTTAACTGTTGGTGAAATCGGGCAGAGGCAACTTGTTACTAATCAATGTTGATTCAGGCTTTTTACACCTGAGTCGAAAGGTTGATGAAAGTGGTTGTGGGATTAATAATATTAATTTAATAATATGAATATCCTTTCTTAAACCGGACGCAAGAACTCTAACCTTATCAAATCTGTAACTTCGCACGCATGAGGTAAAAAATCAGCATACGCGGAAAATTATTTGCTTTATCAAGCTTTATCTAAAAGTGTAACGTGTGTCTACGGGTCAGGAGTCAACACATGTCACACATCCTTCATTAACTTAAAATCGAAACCAATAGGTCAAGATAAGAACGATTCAAATAAAAGTTCAATAGTCCAAGGGAACATGCTGATAAAATAAAACTTAAATATCTACAGGCAAAAATCTAAATTGATTTTAGATTGCATCATACAAGTTGCTCGTGCGAATCTAATGCGTACTAATGATCTGTTAAACACATTGATAGTCACGCTGGCGACGTCACGCTCTTAAGAGTATTCACAAAGCGATAAAGTTGTTTTAACTTTTATCCCACAAGGGTAAACATAAGAACGATGCATTCAAAAATGTATCAACATTTATATATTTTTTTAGTAAGTTTTGTCATTTTTTTGTTTGGGAAGGAATAAGTAATCAGTTGGAGAAATGTGTCGTGACGTATAGTGTAAGTGTAAATTGTGTCAAAATAAAAAGTGCTCAAGAGACACGTGTTCTGAGTATAAGGCTCATACACTAGCTGCCTTTGTCATTTCCCCGGACTATCCATTACAAATAGTCTGCCTAAAAACCGTTCCGTCGCAGATGCACCTTTAGCAAAATTTGCCTCGTGAGCAAAACATACCAAATGCACATTTCTCATAATGCACCCTTCTCAAAAACATGCTAACGCTGGATGATGTACTGCATACTTGATCCCGCAGGCATGGCTGTTGTATTATGTTTTGTGGAACGCTGTCTGAACACATATAGCCAGTGCTGATAGTAACCAATAACCCATCTACAGACAGCGTTCTATGATCAAGTACTCATATCGAGTGATTTATGATATAAAGTATTTATTTATACCTTTAGGTTCAAAGGTTTAACTTTTATAAGATAGGATGATTAGGGTTCATTTTGCGAATGGTTAATTATAAGAAAGTACATTTTGCGAAAGGTGAAAGCTAAATAATACGAAAGGTGCATTTTTCGATACATACATTTTGCGAAAGTTGCATACTGCGACTGAGCACTAAAACTACATTCATTTGTCAATTTTATCACCTACAGGCTCCTTACAATAAAACAGTTACATTCTCGTCTTAACGCTAAGATAAACTGTATGCACGACTTGGCGAATCATCAAACGGACATACTACACATCGTTTAACTACTATTGCAATACTTGTAAGAAATTAACTGGAGATCTACTTGTATGGTAGGATGATGCACTTAAGTTTGATCAATCAATATTGTGTATTTTAGTATTACATTGGTACATCTGTATCAGCCTTGCGAATTTGTGGTCCTATGAACAGTGCTGTGTGTTATGTTTTTATTCTTTGGAATTGCAGTGCTGATACCAGTAGCTTTGTTGCTAAATAAACAACTATGCTTGCTAAAATCTTACATGCTAAACTTGATCAAGCTTATTGACGTCCTCAGCGAGTCCATCTAGTTCGCAGCATTACGCCACCTGCTTAACATATTACGATATGTAAGATTATTATAGCGAATTAGTTATGAAACAGATGCCACCTGAGACACATGCAACATATACATAACCTGAACAGGTGGCTGAATCCTTATCCAAACAATCTTCTAAGATCATAATATGAACTGATAAAACAAACTGGTTTCGCAATCATAAGGGCCAGGCCACATTACTTACGGTGCAGCGTCGCATCGCAAACATCTCCGACACATCGACTTTAGGGTATACGACATAAGATCGATGTATCGCAGTGTGGCTTAGCCCTGAGAGATGTACCTACTTCAAGTCACGGGTGACACGCAGACAAAATATAATCGAAACATGATACGCAAATGTGGTATATTATATTCATGTTTTTATGTGAAGTCGAAATACGATCGATTTGGCTAATTTGTGCAGATGTGCACTAACTTTGCATAGTTTGTTGTTTTTAGTAAGACTCGTACACGCGTAAGTGTACAACGTGTTTAGAAACACGTGTAGTATATATTGATAAGCTAGGGACATGTTATTATTATTTAGACTAATACGTTTTATTTATGAGCCATCTCTAATTTGAATGAATCTATCTATGTCGCAGTTAGTTGGTTAAAACAGACACTTAACTAACTCTCTCTAACGTTTAACCATTTCACTAAAATTCCGTCAGACAAGTGAGTGAACGAAATGTTTAACGAGTTGTCTAAACGTTCCTAGGCAACAAGAAATATAAAATATAATTATATTTTAATGTGTACTTAAAACATAAACTTAAGTAAGTTTATGTTTTAAGAATTTTTGTTGTTCTTACATATTCACCTAAGCTACCGCAATGTTTTGCCCTGATATAAACTGTGCAAATCAGCTGTTGTCGTGACGCCATCTTGTTTTCCAAAACGCTGGCTTTCGGTAAGACAGATTGTTAAACATTTTCGACGATGCTTTATATAAATCATTTGATTTGGATAAACGTCGGCATTTAATGAACGGTCTAGAGAGTTAGTTAAGTGTCTGATTTAACCAACCAACTGCGACATCTATACCCCCTTTGCCTAGGTCAAGTTCAGTCGTCTAGGAAGCACAAAATTAGAAAATCGATTTCCAATAGGGTGTAGAGTCAGCAATGTAGGTAGACCCTACCCAGGAGAGCGCCGACCTAACACATACTAGCTGGGGCCCGTAACTTCAACCTCGTGGACTTGGAAAACAAACATAATTTACCGGGACAAAAGGTCCCTAATGTTAATCTAGCTCATACACTATTTTGTGTATTACATTTCATTTAAATATGTACGTATAATTATTTTAAGTTACCGGTCGACACTTCTCGGATTTAGTTGTTGAAAGTGATCAAGATGTCCAGGAAACTTGAAATTTGGCACAGAGGTGTATCATGAAGAGTATATTAAGGGAAAAATCTGAAAAGAGTGATTGATTTACGATAAAAATAATAATCAAAAAGTCGAGAAGTGTCCAGTTAAAATAATCGTACTTTACGTGCGTGATTGAGTAACACACGCAAACATCCAAACCCACAAACATTCACAGTTACAATACTAGCGGCGGCGGCGGCGGCGCTTACCTGAGGTCCTCCGATGATGAACGCGCCGCAGGGGTTGATGTGCACGACGGTGTCCTTGTCTAGGTACTGCGGCGGTATGACCTCCTGGATTACCTTCTCCCGGATCTCGTCTCGGAGGGTCTCCAGTGTGATCTGTTCAAAGATAATTCATTTTGTTCATACCGATAACGTATGTCGTATGTCGTCGATGCATAGGGCGCTGGTTAATATCCGGCTCGAAGGACCAAAAATAAGTTGATCTTCTATTTTGATTATTCCACGTCATTGACATAAAACATACATTGCTTCTGGCCCCACACTAGGATACCCTGTGTCGTGGGAACCAGAAACAGCGACGTCACACACATATAAATATGTAAGACCCAGGACCACTCGCATGGTAGGCAGAGCCACAACCGCTGCGCCACAGAGGTGGTCATGTCCAGTGTTTTGTGTTCCAACCTAGATCAGCAGATGTTCCTCACCACCCCACCAAGTGAATTCAACGCTAATATCAAAATACAACTCTTGTATTGAACCCGCCCTCACAAAATCCTTAGTGTGTCGACATAACTTGACCGAAATCGCCACCGAAGTTCGGCGTGATTACGACTGCAAAGCTGACGCCCGGTTTCCGAAAGGAAAATCAACTGTTACGACTTATTAAACTCTTGTATAACTCATTTTAGACAATCACGCGCTATTTTGAATTAATCTTCGATTAATCGCCTGTTACATTGAACCACTCTTCCAGAAACTGTAGGTTAGCCAATTACGTAATGTTCAATTCAAGAACGTCAAAATCTGTCGTGCATATTCCTACGCGTTTCCGGTCATGGTGTGTAGACACACGTAGTGCCACTAGCTAGAAAGCGGAATAAGACTTAAATCGAGTAAATGTTGACAACGCCATATAAATTCGAATGGAGTTGTCAAAGTTTATTTGAGTTAATTCTTATTTCGCCTTCTAGCTAGTCGCCCTTAACCTATTGTTGTTATAAGCCTTTATATTATGCAATGTAAACCAAAAATAACACACTCTCAATAGGTACCTAAATGGAACTCCTATCAACACAGATTATAAAAATTAAACAATTGCTTTTATAATTATATCCATATCATACAAATAATAAGCGTATTTACGGTATATTGTTTATTATGTAGGAACGTCACGATAAATATTATTTTTCTGTTTTGCTCAATTGTTATGGGCGATAAGTGGTGTTGAATTATTTACCTACTTTGGCATGTGCGATCTCGAAGAACTGTCTAATTAGTTCCACTTTGAGGGCACAAGGTGCATGTGGCAACACAGAGTAAATAAGGAAAGAGTTTCGTTTATCATCGATAAATGAATTAGAGTAAGCAAGTAACGCAAGTTTAAGCAAAGAGTTTCGTTATCCGTTAATCAAAGAGATGAATAGTCAATAACCATAGAACTTTGCTGTTAACAATGTTTGACATGTGACAAACTCATAGGAGAGCTGTGTGTTTGTCAATTATTTTGCAGTTCGCTTAGCACATTATAGTAGTTTATGTGATAATGAAGGGCATTCAACTACGAGCATGGGTTTATGAAACGAGCCGACAGGCGTGATACACAATAACATCACACGAGTGTTTTAATGCCTAATTATGTACAGTTGTTACACACTCTGCTTAATCTACACACATATTATAAGCTCTCTAAGATGTGTTCAGGAACGGCATGTTACAATAGAACGTCTCATCTCGACTCTGATTGGTATTATAATTAAGGTCGTTCGAAAATTGAATGTAATAATTTCAAAGATAATAATAGTAGTTTATGTGACTGCTACATAATGGAGTGCATTAATACTCGAGAGTGGGTTTATGAAACGAGCCGAAGGCGAGTTTCATAATAGTATCACTCGAGAGTTTTAATGCCTAATTATGTACAGTTACATACACTAGTTTATCTACACACATATCATAAGCTCTCTTTGATGTGTTCAGGAACCGCATGTTTGACCGGCATTGTGGCTCTGAAGTTGTTTAGCTTGTTCTGTAGTACCAACGTGCCGCAGGCGGGCGTCGGCGTTCGAAATTTGAATGTCAGTAACAACTTCACAGACAAACTAGGGGCGGCACACAGACGGGCGTCGGCGTTCGAAATTTGAATGTCATAATATGCAGAAAAATTACACATTATGGTCATAATGTTTAATTTTTCAGATAAGAAATGAGTTTTTACCAAGTAGTTTAACATTATGCTGATCGTAACGTGCGGTTTTTGTACACAGTAAAGAGGGTATATGATACGTGTGTAGAAAAATGGGTAATTAACTCAGTTTATCTTTAAGATGGTCGTAATATGCGTTTTTTAATGCATTATAGAGGGTTTATGATATATGTGTAAAGGTAACTTTCTAGTACTTCAAATGTCTGTAAAATCAAGTGCTAAGTCACAGGTGCCTAGACCATGTTTTGTTACATTACTTTAACAGTACTTAATTAGAAATGTTTGAAAAAGAACTCCATTATTGTTTAAAATCGAAATTATTACCAAGTAACTCTTAAATTCTGGGGTTTTCGTCAAAAATAATAAAACATCGATAAAAACAAAATTTCGATTAACATAAGTTTGGCCTGAATGGTTTTAAATGATCTGCACTATCTTTGTTTTGAGTATCATGCACACTTAGCATTATTTACTTAGGTAGGTAGTTGCCATAATTACATGAAAGTACAACCCCTAATCATTATTGTTGCAATTGTTTAATTTAAACTGCCGACACCTATCCAGATAAAACCAATTTAATACAAATAACGATACATTAAAACATTCATCTGTTTATCATAGCTGTAACTAAATAGCTTCGAATTAGCGAGGAGTCACAAAATGAGCGCCACGCTATTTGATGAGTTTGCAAAATATCAACTGCTTTGTCAGTTGTCGTTCTCAAGACGAAAATGACTCACATAACAAGATAAGTGCCGTTGATAAAGCTGATAATCCCCTGCGTGGAACTGTGCGAATATTGGATCCTTCGATGTGTAGGCATCTTGTATAATCGGGGTGTGGGCTAGGTACCGATGCCAAGTAGTCACCCGTCAAACTGAGCGAGCATTGACTAAATGTACAGTAAGCCTCTTTATGCAATTTATGTGAATGCACTATACATTCATAACTCACACATTAAATATTACTCCGGGCAGAATCTATAAGTTTCAGGAATGTTTAGATATTTTTTGAGCTTTGTTTGATGACCATTATTGGGGTATAAGATGGGCATCAGCGTATTCAGTCCACTAAGTTATACAGCTGGTAGTAAGCAAAGACCTGTAAGTAATAGAAGCAGGACTGACCTTCTCTGAGTGTTGCAGTGAGACGACGACTGTGTGCACACGTTGTGGAACGGTGGCGCCGCCGGCAAACAGGTACTCGCAGGTCACCTGCAACACGCAACTTGCACTTAGGAATATGGACCACCCTCTGTTGAAGTAACATCTACCTCCCATCCATCAAAAACAGCAAGACTAGTGCGTACGAAGGTCGAAGATGCACGCGTAGTATTAGGGCGCTAGGGTACAGTTCCATCATGAAGTTCCTTGTGTAGCTAGTCTACATAATGAATTAACATCAATATTTATTTATTTCCATTGGGTTCAGAATCGCTGTGTGGTCAAGTGATCCATCGACACATAAATTGAGCGAGCTCTCGAGTGACACGAGCCGGCATCAAATGTATCACATCAACAGTGGACCGGTATATAAACATAAATTGTGCTGGTAGTTGGTACCTACAATAACACTTTGGTGATACAAGAGATCTTACATCGTCGTCGTGAGTTACTCGCATGGCAACTGATTATGATTAGAGATTTGACTTTACATGGAAGACAGACACGTGGCTTTGATACCTTTAGATTAGAATTAAGACACACTAACCCACAATGTGCAGTGTGCACCTCGACAAAAGGCGCCACGAAAACTGAGCCAAATTTGATGTATGTACCTACTTATTGTCATCTTCTTTAGAAAGGCAATCGCTTCCTAATATTAAAAGTCTTGGTATGGTATGTTCGATTGCTATTTATTATCATGACATAAATCACTTCTATAATGCAATGCCCGATAACAAGTGAAATAGAAACGGGACCAGTGCATGGACAGAAACCATTTAGTGATTTATCTATCTTACATTCCGTATGGCCAGAGTCTCTTAATAATTAATTCCCTCCATGTGTATCTATTTCCAAGTCATTACCAGATCATTAGCGAGTTTAAAGGTTGATACTGGTGACGTTGGCTTCAATAACCCTAGTGGAACATATCACATAGTTATCAGATAGTTAATACCAATAATTTATCAAAACACAAGGAAATACTTATGATTCAAGATAATTATTGCGTAATATATATTACAGTATCTGTGGTATACGACACACACAGAATCGTTTGTGATCTTACTGTTCTCATTTTGAAGCAATAAATTATTTCATGTTTTTGCTGTTTCTCACTAAATATTGAAGGAAAACTAAAAACAGAAAAACCACATGAGAACCATTATCATAACTATGGGGCGGCTGTAGGGCTTTCCTCACGTATACTCCATTGGTTGCTGGCTAATTCGATTCATCAAAAACTATGTGCCAGTCAAAGGGCTATGGGCTCTTTAGTATGGACTCTCGATACTCAACACTGATAAAACCAATGCGACTTGATTGATTTTAGGATGTAGATTATTTTACACTAAGGCTGCTAAGCTGAAATCGAGTGCAAACTTGGTGTTTTTATAGATTTTGGGCTGAGCGGCCTACCTTTTCTTTCTATTATTATACATATGCTCACGCCAATTTCCCGGAAAAGGGGTAGGCAGACACTAAAGACCTCCACCAGCTACGATCCTGGCATACATCTCTCACTTCCTCAACATTCATAAGTCTCTTCATGCAAGATTTATTTTAACCGATTGTTCGGCCGAAGTTCGTATTCGGTTAAAACAACATTCGGCCCATCTCAATATATTTAACGATTTTCTTTTCTGAAAGTTTAGTTTTCTCAAAAAAATGCCACACAATATATGTATGGCTGAGGTAAAGAATAGTATCTTCGAAAAGAGGCATTATTTATTTCTTAACTGTTTCATTTCAAGTTGCGACGCTAATTGAAAATTTAATTATAAATATTTGTACTGGTTGAGAAGTATAAAAGAAAGCTTATAAACTTAAAAATTATATAAATAAACAAAAAACTACGGAGCAACTATACAATTTAGGGTTTTCGGATTCTTTCCTTTAATTGCATAATATCTTTCTCTTGCCAAATTGAATCTAGGTTAACGGGAAGCAGCCTATAGGTTTTGATTCCCTTGCGATTATCAAGCAAAGACAGCAATTTAGCGGCTTAAAGGGCCATATCTTTCGATTGCGTTAACCTATAAGTTTGATTTTATCAGAGATTTAAGGGCTCTTCACGCGTTCCTGACAAAAAGGGTCTTGGCAGACGGAGGGACGGACAACGAAGTGATCCCTACTACTTGTACCTACCTACGACTCTGGCTCAGGCCGCATGTAGTAACGGACAACGAAGTGATCCCTACTACTTGTACCTACCTACGACTCTGGCTCAGGCCGCATGTAGTAACGGACAACGAAGTGATCCCTACTACCTACCTACGACTCTGGCTCAGGCCGCATGTAGTAACGGACAACGAAGTGATCCCTACTACTTGTACCTACCTACGACTCTGGCTCAGGCCGCATGTAGTAACGGACAACGAAGTGATCCCTACTACTTGTACCTACCTACGACTCTGGCTCAGGCCGCATGTAGTAACGGACAACGAAGTGATCCCTACTACTTGTACCTACCTACGACTCTGGCTCAGGCCGCATGTAGTACATCGTAAATCCTCAACACTGTAATCCCTTAAAGCTGAGAAGAAATAAACTTCTCTGTCAACGCTATTAAAAGACACGGCACTTTAATTCGCTCAATTGCTGAATTTGCTTGATACTAGCAAGGGAATCAAACCTACAGGGTGCTTCCCGTTCAACTAGAATCGTGAAATTTAGCAAAAAGCAAAGGTCTCACAGTTACTTAAATGAAAAAAATCTGAAAACCGTAAATTTGAAGTTCCATCACAAAAAAAGACGTGATTCGTCAGGAACCCTCAGGGCGCGAGTCCGACTCGGGCTGTGCCGGTTTTTGATATTATTATACAAATATAATTAAGGTTCTTAAGTTTTCTCGTACGAGGGTAGGAAATAAATTGTTACTCCCTAACCAGAACAAACATTTACATTTCGCTGATTGGCCAAATCAATTAAATTTTCAAAATAGTATTGCTAAGAGTTGTATTACGGCTATTTTTGGAGCAAACTAAACTTTCCGCAAATTAAATGGATAAATATTTAAAAATGCTCATATTTCGTGGCAGAGTGCGGGGAAACTGCAAATGTATTTGAAACGCTTTTTTGTGTATCAGAGCTTCCTAGTTAATTTATCAATTATCATTACAATTGTTTCATGTATCGTGTAGGGATTTCTTTAAAACTGTAAAACGTGACACTTTCGGAGCCGGGGGGGGGGGGGGGGGGGGGGGGTTCACGCAAGTCCCTGAGGGGAGTGTACATATGTACATTTTAACTTCCCTCTATAACCTTATTTCGATAAATATATAAACATTCCTTTTTTGTCAATTTTATCGTCAAAATTCTCGTATTAAATATACAAACAACGAACGTGGTTCTATATTATACAGGGGTGCAACAGAAAGGAGTAGGTAGTCATATTTTACGGGGTTGTGGGGCATTCTTAACAACTTCCACTTACAAACCACTTTGATAAGGACAACCTTATTTTTCACTTTTCCATATAAATTGATTTACCTCTTGGCCCAAAAGCCGCTTAGCTGCCATAGTATAAAATAATCTACATCCCAAAGGCAGTCGAACGGCATAGGTTACATCAATGTTGACCACTTAGTCCGAAATCGCTCAAGGTCCTTTTCGTTGAAACTCGTGGACCGTCAGATCAGGGTTGGTTGCATTACCTGTGTTTTGGAGTCAGGCCGGGCCCACCAGAACTCGCCGCTTCGTCGGAGTTCGGCGATCTTCTGGTTGAGTCTGTGAGCAAGCACCACTGTCAGTGGCATGCACTCTTCTGTCTCGTCTGTAGCATAGCCGAACATCAGGCCCTAGACAGAGCACACGAGTTTTAGTGAGTTTTTATTTTATGGAAATTTGTACCTTTAAGCCTCTCCGCACACGGACCTCTAAATTTCGCCACAAAACGCCGCCGCCACTTGTGGTCAGCACAAGTGGTCGGTGGCTGAAACTATTCAAAAAGTTTTTTTAACGCACTTGCTCGTAACTCTTTACGGCAATGCATTAAGGTTCATAATGGAGCATATTAAGCACTAGTGCTTTTTACTTTACATTACTGCAGTAGTACTTTACTTTTTTCTCTCACAATGAATATTGTGTATGTAGTAGATAAATAATTATGTAACTTGGTCTAGACATAAGTAAATCTAAGAGAAAAAGAGAATGTATTTTCAAAATAGGTAAATACATCTGCAAAAGTAAATGTCGCAACACGATTTTATATCCTATAAATTGTGTAATGTAATAATTGATGGGTTGATTCATTTTAAAGTTTATTTTCTTCTTTTCAGGGCATTTAAATATAAGCTCTTTATATATATAATAATGTATTACTCCGTTGTTTGCAGTGTCATAAACGACTTCGTCGAGGTTGACTGAAGCGGAAAGAGGGATGGTTAATCACACTAAATGCGTGTGTCAGCCTTCTCTGGCGCCACAAGGAGTGAGCAGCGGCGATTTTTAGCTTGTGGCGGCCACCAGCATTCACCGTGTGCGGCGAGTCCATATCAAATGTATGAAGAGTACAGGAAAGAGGGGCGGGCGGCGTTTAATGGCGGCGTTTCATGGCAACGTTTTGTGGTCCGTGTTAAGCGAAAGGGTTAGGTGCCCATACGGGTGACAGAGCCAAAGGGTAAAACACATTATGCTTCTTAATACGCGTAAAATAGGTAGGTTACATTACATTACATCGAATATGCATTGCTATTGTTATAAAGTTATGTTATAAGTAACCCTAGAATTTAGTTATTATTATTGGTGATTAGCTCTGGCTGATAGACCTTGCTTTTGCAATGTATGCCTACGAGAAAAATGACACTCATCGACAGTAGACTTCGCTCGTCGACGCGACTAATTTTGCTGTCGAAACGTTAAGCTTACTGTCGACTGCTGCCGAAACGTTTTATTGCGCGTCAACAGCAGACGATGGCAGGTGCTTATTACAATGAATACTTTTAGTGTTATTCTAACTAGATTCTAATCATAGAAACGTTAAAGAAATTAAACAAATATCAAAGTGTACAGGTGAATGAACCTAGAATTATTATAACAAATTGTAATTTAACCTCTCCTTTACCATTCATTTTGCAGGTTTTGAATTTTTTTACCATGGCATGAGGGTCAAAAACACGATGCGACATAACGGGATTCTGTAAAGGTGGGGTTAATAAGGCATTTTAAGACCCTGGTTCTGATAGTGAGACCCTCCATGCGATTGATTTTTCAAACGTTTAAACCTTATTCGAATGGCATTAGGTTCAAAATTACGAATTATAACGGTATATTGTATTGGTTTGGAAAATTTCGAGCCAAAGGTTATGCCAATTGCTAACCCATTATATCCAAACATTACGACTTGTTTTATGAACATGTAAATAAGGGTGGCTCGGACTTTTAATGACGTAAAGAACCTACGCCTTCGTCACTTAACGCGTAGGTAATGCGACTCTATGACGAGCGAGCTTGACGTATGAGGAAGTGACTCAGACAAGTAGCTTATGTATGTAGATCGGTCAGATAAGATAAATCTAATGTTTGAGAGATAACCTAAATAACCTGTTTAAATTATAAACAAGATTTTAGTTTACGATATTGTTTTTTTTAAGGGCAAAGATAAACAAAACAATCAAGTGTCTTGAGTGACTGTCTGCTCTTTCGCTAACTCAATAGCTTTCTTTCAATTTAACTTTTTATAATGTACAATACGATTATTGGACCTAGTATACATATATACAAACTAAGCATCATTTATTTTCCCATATGGGGTGGCGGAGGCACAGTTGTGCCCACTTTTAGCATATGTTATTTCCTACTAGGGCCACGTTCAGGCAAACAACAAATGACTGTACCTTTTTTATAGTTTTCGTTATATTCTAGTTAGATAATATAATAATAATGGTTCTAGTATCTTGTAACAAAAACTCACCCGATATAGATAGGTAGATGCCCGAAACTCATTAATCAAGAGAGCTAATGGTAAAATGTGCTTTAATGTGTCATCAACATCATAAGGACATATTTAATGACTCTCAGAATCTACTGAGGATTTAATATCAGAGTATGCAGTACTTTTTAGAATCAGTCATTCTTCGACTAAATGGTAATTTGCTCTATTTGATGAAAATGGGACCAATATGGTTTAACAAATTATGATATCAAACTTCTGCCAACAATGGGCAGACACATGCTGAAGAAGATGAATCTTACCTGGTCTCCAGCCCCGACCTCTTCTTCATTTCTATTCTCATGCACTCCGGCAGCTATGTTGGGTGACTGTTGGTCCAGCGCTAGCATCACACTGCATGTCTTGTAATCAAAGCCTGGCCCCAACATGCTTGCACATTAGTTTAATATGAAGTGATAAGGCGAGATGTATGGAATGTTTTGTCTTAGGCTATGAATGAGACCCAATATTGTATGCAGTAGTAAATTGTGATAGTCCCAGGCTTTGTGTCTTGAGCAAGAGAAGACATGCTAAAGTGGTCTATCTCTTTTTCGCAACGCAATGAATCCCTAAGTAAACCCAACAGGTTCTTGAATTTGTGACAGTAAGGAGTGTTGATGAAAATTACTTAAAATAGAAATATAGATGAGAAATAAAAGTTCGTCTAACTAATACATGGGAATCTAACTGAAGTATATGGCAATCCCTCTAATCATATATGAAGAAATTGAGGAAAAACCACCAAGATGACAATCTTATTATCCTGAACATGATATCCATATTCATGCTAGCAATTTTTGGTTCCCAAACATGAGAATATGACCATATTTTTTTTTTTGATAGGTTTACTTTTTACGCCATGACCATGCCAAATGTAGTGTTTGACCATATAGTGTTTCAGTAGGTAATTTTGTATCCCAGGTTTCCTGTTCCGTGCAGCAGGCACTATTACATCAATGTACCTGGTCTCCTGCTCCAATATCTAGTTCATCCCGGCCTATGTGGACTCCCCCCGCAATATCCGGGCTTTGTTGTTCGATAGCCACTAACAGGTTTAGGGTACGCCAATCAAAACCTAGTGTAACATAGTTTACATTACTACAACATATGAACAATTAGGTCAGCTGTTTCTTGGCAATGAGCCATAGTGGTATGCAAACTAGTATGCAGTCTAGAAACTGGTCTCAAGGACATGGATGCTTACCTTTGGAAGAGTCGTCATAGCCAATATGCTTGACTGTCTCTCGGACAACTTTTTGGTAGTCAACATTGGCTTTGGAGGTGATTTCACCGCACAGTAGTACCATTCCAGTTTTGGTGACGGTCTCTGTAAAAGGTATTAACAATAGATTAGTCTGTTTTTGCTTTGTTGTTGTTTATCTGTTTTCGTTTTGTTATTGTTTAATATTTTATTATTAAATTTAGCATCAGTTAAAAGAAACTCCTTCCTCGTTCTCACGTATAGTCACACACACACACACACAGCATGAATTGTGACATTATGCTATTTGACTCATGAGATTAAAAAAATAATGTGCTCACCACAGGCCACTTTGGCGTCCGGGTCCTGCTTCAAGTGGGCATCCAGAATTGCGTCACTTATCTGATCGCACATTTTGTCTACAAGCAAAAATGTATGGTTAGAACAACATATATTTCCGCGAGTTTCGCGCAAAACCACGTGTTGTGATTATTTTGACAAGGACAATCGCCTGCAGCCGCATCGTGATGTAATAATACAATGTTGTGGAGGCAGAGCAGACAGTGCTGAGACAGCGCCGAGACGCATGGCGATAAGGCGAACACGGACTCCAGCGGGACCGAAATCAATCTTTCAGAAACATGAAGATATTGTTCATCATATTTGCGCACATGTTACGAGCCGCCATCTTTCGGATCGTATAAGGATTCCTCGTGAAAATGTGGTTTCAACTAACCTGGGTGACCCTCGCCGACGGATTCTGATGTGAATAGAAACATTGATTTATCCTCCATTTCATAGCTTTGACCTCCATGTCCGTTTGTTTTTGCGTATCCATTCATTTTAGCGGTCTCTGGCATTCTGAATCCGAGTTAGCTTCACCAAAATAACCCGATACCCCTGAATTATCACTGAGGAAAAGAGGTCCGGCGCGAGCTCGCCCTGATATTTATAAGGTCGGCGGTCTGCCGCAGACCAATATTCACTGACCAATGACAGCTGTCACAGCTGACCGAATAGAGCGCTGCTATTGGTCGAAATCCTTTGTTTTGATTGTGAACGCTACAAAATAATAGAGAACACACTTATTTGCCGCGAACTTTGAAAACATTGCTACATAATTCAAATAACAACACCACTTTATCACGAGTTACGATTATTTACCACATTAATTAGATTTATAGAAATAGGTATTTAAAGTGTAAAGTGGTTATAAGCGATAGAAAATTAACAACACAGGAGACGTCATTGCCAATATTATCGATTTAAATAAATATGGCAATAGAAAACATAATACTACTTATGACAGTTACTTTTTTAAATCTATAAAGCATAGATACTAATCCACAAAGCTTATATAGTTTTTTTACCCGACTTTCCCAGAAGGAGGGTAATGTTTTTTAGGCGTTTTCGTATGTATGTATGACCATTCCGTTCATTCGCACTACATGACTCGATGGATTAAAACTAATAATGCGTCGTTGGATTTGTGACGACCGTAGTGTGTGTGACGTATAATTTTAAAAAAATTGAGAATTGAACGGTGCGATTAACGATGCGCTTACAAGCGCTATTTGCGTTGTGAGCGCGCTATATGTCGGTTCATAATGCGCATACAATTTACCTCCCTATATACCTATAACAATGAACGTTGTGACCTCATAATTGACGTCATAATAGCGCGCGCACAGCGCTCACGAAAAAGAGGTGGTGCATTGTGTGTGGAACGTCAAATTGACATTTGGTATTGAGAAATTCGAATTGAATTGAAAATTATTCTTGGAATATCTATTGCTTTAATTTAACTTTAACGTAGTGCGAGAGGTGGTAAAATACTGTAAAGTAGAGAATAAACAATTTCTTTTGTTGGAGGGTGACATGACAAATGACAGTTGACAGAAGGATGACATAAGCGCGCTTTGTAATGAACGCGGGAGAATGCGGGCTATTTGCGTGCTTACAATGTAAACCAGAGAGTATGAAACGATTGCAGTGTGCACACCAAATGCGCATCGTAAACCGTACTGTAGGTAGGATTCTATATGGCAAAATGTAGAGTTCATTTCAGTTTTAAATTCCCTTCGCCGTTAAGTTGGCTGTTGTGCACAACTGTCAACTATCACATGGGTAAATGCAATATCCGGCTGCCAGATCAGATTGACGGTACAATTCCCCGCCATCAATAAATAAGATACAAGATCGGTTAACTAAAGCTGGCACGTTCTGTGAACGCACCCACTTACTTCTTCTGAAGTAAGACCTATAGCATTAATGTCGTGCCCATGCAAAGTTTTCCATACTATACTTAAACATAGATTGGAATGGTATTTAGAAAAGAACAACGTTTTTTCAGAAAATACTGTAGGTTTTAGAAAGTCTCGATCATTATGGATAGTTTAACTCAACTGGTGTCACAAATTCAATTGGGATATGGTAGCAATTTGATAACCTTAGGCTGTTTCGTAGATATAAGTAACGCATACAATAATGTTGATATAACTGTTTTGTTAAACACTTTGGATGATATTGGAGCAGGAGATAAGATCTGTAATTATCTTTGGCAATTCTTAAACTGTAGAGAACTTAATGTAAAATATTCAGACGCTTTCACCCTAGTCAGAACAACGGGTCGGGGCCTCGCACAGGGTGATCCGCTTTCTCCAATATTATTTAACGTCGCAACTATGCATATTTGTCGTGATATAGCTAACGTTTATATTTCGCAATATGCCGATGATTTTGTCCTTTACGGTACATACAAATCGATAAATGAGGGATGTTTGGATTTGCAGTCGGCATTGGACATGTTCTGCAGATTTGTTGGGATGCTTGGGTTGGAGGTTTCTGAGAGAAAAACTAAAGTATGCTTGTTTAGAAGGGGATGCAACAGACATGACGTTAATATCCATCTCAAAGGCACTCGATTGCAATTGGTAGACTGTGTGAAATATTTAGGTATGTGGTTCGACAGGTCCTTAAAATGGGGAAAGCACATTAATGAAATCACCCAGAAAACGCTTAAATTTTTAAATGTGCTTAAAGTATTGGCTGGTTCTGATTGGGATTTGCATCCCAAACATTTACGAAGACTGTATATTTCGGTTATACGAAGTCGATTGGACTACGGAAGCTTCCTTTATGACAATAGTGTTAAAAGCCATTTGTACAAAGTCGAAAAAGTTCAAAGCCAAGCTATGCGCGTTGTTGGTGGTTTCATTAAAAGTACTCCAATCCATGTGATGGAAAATGAATTGTGTTTACATCCACTCCATCTGCGCCGACGGTATCTAGGGGGAAAGTTCTGGCTAAGAAGTAGGGCTCTAGAACATAACAACAATGTAGTACTACTTGATCAACTTACTCATCAATGTAATAGACCGGGTTATTGGAGTCGCAAAAAAAAGCCACTACTTACAGAAATACATGAAATGTTAAAAACATGTGCTATCCACTCAACTGAAACTCTAAAAATGTTTTCCTTAGATACATGGGTCCAAAATATAAATATTACAAAACATTTGTCGTGTTTCATAGAGGGAGTTACGGAAGCTAAAAGTGTATTAGGTGCCAATCATTGAAAGGAAAAATGCCATCAGATACTTAATAACCAATATTGTGACTTTTATAAAATATATACAGATGGATCTAAGGAAAAGAGCGCCATCGGTGCGGCATTGTTTGATCCCCAGACACAAACTAAAATCAAATTTAAAATTGAGACTGATGTTTCGATTATGTACACTGAGTTATTTGCTCTATCTGAAGCCCTATTGTCAAAACTTTGTGATATTGACGGATTCCAGAAGTGCACTTCAGCATGTGGCTCGTTGCACATCGAGCTTTCGAGGAGTACCGATAGCTTACACTATTCTGGATTCCATTCGCCAACTAGAAATATTAAATAAAAATGTTATTATACAATGGATACCATCTCACGTGGGGCTGCGCGGTAACGAGGAGGCGGATCGCTTGGCGAGGGAAGCCGTGTCGGACGGAATTCCTCAAAGTGTGCTGCCATTTTATACAGATGTGATACCAACTTTAAAACAGAACATCTTCACAAGTTGGGCTGAATACTTCAACAGCATCTCCTCACATAAAGGGATTTGGTATAAAACTATTCAATCAGAGCCTTTTCGTTACCCGTGGTTTGAGTCTTTAAATTTAGATAGAGGTTCACTTGTGACTGCATTTAGAATTCGATCCGGCCACATTCCACTTAACAAATTCGCGTTTTTGATGAAAAAAGTGGTATCTCCAAAATGCGCAGAATGTGGGATAATTGAAGACGTATATCATATTTTGGTGGAATGTGTTCGAAACGAAGCCGCAAGAAGTGCAATTTATGATAAACATATTTTTAGTTCCGTAGGAGGCTGTAATTCTATTTTAGCATTTCCTTACTCAAACGAGGCCAAAGCTTTGTATAAATTAGTTAAGGTTGGCTTACAAGCTAGGCTATGATTAGTATTAAGATGTATTAAGATTAGTATTGTAGCATTACAGGACGGCATGGTCGCTTCATTTTGTGTACCAAGTCCTTTAAATAAAGATTAAAAAAAAAAATGCAATTTCACTACACAGTATGTTTAAAAATGAATGACTTTATTCTAAAGTCTAACTTTTTATCAGCTGCAGTAAACTGACGTTTCTAAATGTCATTCTTTAAAATGTGTCGATAGATATCAAAAACGCCCAAGTCACTTCTAAACGTTTTTTGGTTACTGACGTTATTTTTGTAGTTTGACCCTTTTTCTCAAAAAGTCTGTTAATAATGTTTTGTGCAATTAATATTTACCTGAAAAGTCAAAAAATATAAAAATCAACATAGTTTTACTATGTAAATCAAAAATTATCGGTAATTTTTGTAAGGACTTAGGCTGATATGATATAATAGTAATGGACTTGGTCATTTTTGAAATAATTGAGCAATGGACTTGGGTCAGTTTGATTAATAGCAATAGGACTTAGGCAAGATCGATATTGACGTAATGATTGGGTACGGACTCAGAAATAAAAATGCAACATAAAATCAGAACACTTATATTATTGAAAATAATTCACTTTTACACCTATTAATACTTTTTCGGGTTTCACATGTACCTATTATTAAGTTAATAACCGAAATACAAATATCAGTTTGCGGACACTTCTACCGCCTTCTAAAACGTACAAAAAATAAATAAAAGCAGGAAAAATAAATTAAACAAAGTCAAATATCTCTTCTGGAATACTACAATCATCTTCACGCTCATTAGCAGTTTGGCCGGCGTGACCGGGTAGAGCTAAAACATTTTTAAAATAAATCAACTCCGGAATTTCTAACCACTGTTCTCCGAAATGTTTTTTTAAGAGTTTATTAACATCATTTAGCTTCTCTTGTTTGATAGTAACAGGATTATTCATTCTATCAGGTAACATTTGAGATATTTTTTTACCTTTTTTTGTAATAGGCAAAAGTGGACATAAGTAATTTCTGTACGAAATTTCGCCACGCACTAGAATTTTCCGAGTCACCTTTTCAATTATTATCCGCTTGCATTTGCTTATTTGGAAATGCAGATTTTGCGTATTTTTAAGCATGATTTTGCACGCTTCTTTCCAATCAAATACAGGTACTTGATCAACAACATGATAGATAGTCGCATTAGACGACATTAACTCGATATAGTCATCTGGAGTCAAAACATTTTCTAGACTTCGAATTTTTTTTTCAGTTATCGCGAATACTCTGTCAGGAGGAATAAAGCTGTGGCCTGTAACTGGAAAAATTATCTCAACCTTGGAAATGTCATTTTGCGTCTCGCTTAGCCATTTTGCTACCATCCCAATCAAAATTGAGTTTTTATTTTGGCCACCACACCCATCGGCCACAAGCCTAATTTTTTTTTTGCCTTCCATATTTAAACTATTTAAGCAATGGTAGACGCAAGATGCTATTTCGTTGGAGCTTTTTGGTGCTTTGTCCTCAGTCCAAACATAGGAGAAAACATTTTGAGGTGTTAGGCTTGACTTAGAGCTGCCCACAACTATAGTGAAATTATAAATGTATAACTGCCTTGAGTAATAGGTTGATTGATCTGGTACCCTGGGCATAGGTAAATTTTTGGCAGTCAAATGAGAGGATAAGTATCTCTGGATCTTCGTCTTTCAATAGCTGAAAAAAGCATTTTGCTCTTAATTTATGAATTCTATATTGAGTACGCATGCTTTCCTTTTCGATGCTGTTTTGAGACCTTTTTATTTTTTCTAACAGTTGAAGGCAATCTGAGCAGACATCCTGTCGTGGTGTTCCAAATCCTATGTTGAACGAAGTATTGAATACCTTTCTGAAATAAGATTTGGTTACAGAGAAGCCCGGTGCAGCCTGATCCTCATACATTTTGTACATCTTAGTAATGTTAAGACTTGGGTCGAGATAAATTCTCCGTTTTATCTTGCTCCTACAGTAATGTGAATCCAGAGGTTTGAATTTCATAATAAATTTCTGTACTGATTCCAATTTGGACCTAAATGCAAATCTTTTTCGATCACCACCTCTTCTCTTCGTTGCACTGGTCCCATTTTCTGAGAACCTTTTAGTGACGCCTTTTATTCTTCCCTGTTTAATGTTTAAGAAATCACAAAAGGCTTGAAGGCAGACTGGAACATGTTCATTAGACTTGTATTCGGGAACAAAAAAATGATTGGAATAAGATTTTTGGTTCCTGGCATTTGTTCTTGATCGTTTTCGTTGCACTGGCTTTATATGTATATATTTAAGCATAAGGTTATCTTGATCAATTTTTCTGTTACTTGAATAGAACTTCTTATGGAAGTAGAAAATGGTATTAGAAGTTAAAGTCTCACATTTGTATTTACATTTTTTTGGGTGCTTGCATGTGGGCTTTTTGGGTAAAGATTTCGCCGAGTACCTGTAAAGAAAAAAGATATACTTACTAACGTAAAAATCGGCACATTTTACCCGTCTGAAATCCCATTAACGTTATTTGAGTAAGTACATTCAGGAGCAGAGACACCTGACCCACCCGATCCCATACAAAGCTGAGAGTAGCTTACGATCGAGTTTTTTCACCAATAGTTAGTGAGGTTTAGGTGAAATTTTAAGTAAGGGGGGTAAGAAGATCGGGTGGGTCAGATTGTCAGATTTCTCTGCCCCTGACTGTACCTAACAAACTTAAGTTAGAGTTGACGAATACACATAACTTTATCTCTGTCTGGTTAAAAAAAATAAAGCAATGAAAATCAAGAAATAATAAAACAATCACTTTTGAATTTAATATGTAAGTTCGTATTTGTTACTTAGTTTGGTTAATAAATGTTTCATTATAAATTATTACAAGTAATAATACCATTTTTCTATTTTGTAATAATTATTCGCCGTAAAAATCTCAAAGCATTTATTAGGGGCTCACCTTTAGCGGATGACCTACTCACTGGGGCGTCCAAACTTTTTTAGCATCATGCTGGGGTCATTTGATCATCTTTCTGAAAGTTTCAGGGTGCGGAATTCAATAGTTTTTAAGATATGATTTTTTGAAAATCTGAAAATACTTTGTAAAATTATGTAACGCAACGCAAATAATATGTTTAAATCTTGTCTGTGGTCAAAATTACCTACATTTCGTTGTACGCATATTTGAAAAGATGAGAATTCTCTAAAAAAAGGAGGAAATGTGGAATCTTTTTTTAATAATACCTATTTTAATAAAAACGTTCATTAAACTTGCAATTTATGTTTGTTTATTTATTTTACGTCAATCAAAGTTAATTTAGTATTTCTTTCGTAAAATATCACTTTTGATAATAAAAAGGTTGTAATTTTTGTTTAAAACGGAACACATTTTGTTGGGGCGTTTTGCCGCGTTTTTGGTTGGGCGGCAAAGTAGTAGTCCCTTTTCTAGTAGTTTCGCGAATGTTCTATTTTCTTGTTCTCTCGATATTTACAAGCAAAAACAACTGGCTAGAGTAGGTTATTGTGGCTACTTTTCAATCGGGTTATAGGTTATGTTAGAACGTTGAAGAAGATAAACCGGAGCGGAGCGTATGCAAACAAAAACTATTGGCTAGAGTAGGTTATTGTGGCTACTTTTCAATCGGGTTATAGGTTATGTTAGAACGTTGAAGAAGCTAAACCGGAGCGGAGCGGAGCGTATGCAAACAAAAACAATTGGCTAGAGTAGGTTATTGTGGCTACTTTTCAATCGGGTTATAGGTTATGTTAGAACGTTGAAGAAGCTAAACCGGAGCGGAGCGGAGCGCAGCGTATGCAAACAATAACGATTGGCTAGAGTAGGTTATTGTGGCTACTTTTCATGTAAATTTTGATGATAGCATTATGGAGCATTTGTGGAGGAGAAAGGTGTCGAGGCAGAAAAGTGACCCTTTCGAAGAAAGCAACTAGGCATTTCCGCGCGGGGGGGGAGTAGTAGGGGGGGGGCATCTACCCCCTTCCCCCTCCCCCCACTTAAAGATCAAGGTCAGTCTAAATTTTGTTTTAATTTAACAACATAACCTCAAAACTTTAAATAATCATATCTCAGAAACTAGACATTTCCGCGGGGGGGGAGAAGTAGGGGGGGCATCTACTCCCCTCCCCCATCCCCCCCCTCCCCCCCTCAGGGTCAACAAAAGTAGGTCATCCGCTAAAGTCCTTCCATACCATATAATCACTGATAATACGTTTTCACTTACCGATCTTGTCCATTTTTGTTTTTATTGTTACTTGCACTATCCTTCTGCTTCTTTTTTGCTAACTCTGGAGGCACAACATTCACTAAATTATCCATAATTCAAATAAAAACACAGAGCGCGTTTATTACGAGCACGTGAGAGAAACAGGAATGGCGGCCATGACAGAGGAAAGATGGCGCGTGATTGGTTGTAAAGGACTTGGGCTCGTATGATTTGAAACACCTGTGTGACTTAGGTTGGATTGAAAAAAACTATAAATTTTGGACCTTATTTCCTTAGGCATGCCGTGGACTTAGATTGGATTGATCTAGAGCAGTGTTTTTCAATCTTTTTGTATACGCGACCCCTTTACAGGATGTAAAATTCTCACGACCCCCTTAAGACAAATACAGACAAAACTTTATTAATTTAAATGAGTATGTTTACGATTTTCTCTATTTTGATACCCATCTATAAGTGGAAATAAGTAGACTATCCCTACGGGAAAGAGACGTGATTTATATGTACGTATATATGATACCTACTTATTAATTATTTATTAGTATGAAAGGGAGCCGCAAAAGCTTTGAAAGTAAGTAGCTACGAACAAACTTGGTATAATAGGTTATAGGATGCATGCGGATCTGACTTGAACGCGGGCGAAATTTTGCGACGTTGCCATGCGTCAGCGCGAGCGAGAGGCACATATCGCGCCACCCGCACACTAGCACAGAATGTTCGTTCTTTTGTTTCAACTCTTTCTCACTTCGCGGCAGGTCAGCGATGAGTTCAGACGTTTAAAATTACCGTGTTATTGTTTTGTTTTTTCACGTGCTTGGAATCCTTGGAATTTAAAATGGATAAGTTTCTCAAAAGATCGCAGCCTTCAACATCTGGTACAAATGTTAGTGGTGGAGGTGAATCAAAACCGAAAAAAAATAGGCATTATGACGAGAATTACTTAAAATACGGGTTTACAGTCATAAATAATAAACCTCAATGTGTAATTTGCGGTGATGTTTTATCTCGTGAGAGTATGAAACCGTCAAAACTTCTGCGGCATCTTACGACCAAGCATCAAAAAGAAGCTGATAAGCCGTTGGGATTCTTTGAACGATAATTGAAAGCTCTTAGCCGCTTGATTGTTCTGGCCGCGGCAAGAAAACCCGTCGATATGCCTTTGCGCGCCAACAAAATGGTACCTATTTTGCCACCATCGACGGACCGCTCCCATCGCGTTGGGCCGCCTCACATAAACATTATTTCTGACTCCAGTTCTCGAGTTATCCTTGAGAGTTATTTATTGTCAACAGCTGATAAAATAGGCATTTTACTGGAATAAGTGTTGATTGTATTAACGACTTTCGTAGCTGTAAACATATACTTCAGGCGTAAAATGTACCAGGGTCAATATAAAAATTCTTATCTGAAAAAGTAAATCGTGAACCTACTAATTATATGTATATAACAGAATTCTATATTAATATTACATATGAAAAAAAAAACTCACTTATCTCAAACAAAAATATATTTTTTATTTATATTTAAACTTTCGCTCACATTTGCTAGCGCGCCGTAATTAATATGACAGATAAAAAAAACTGTTGCTCATACAATTTCTCTAATATTTTTACTGATAACTCGTGTAAGATAATTGTTTTTCAAGATAATAACTTCATATTGACATAAAACCCTTTATTTTACTCTAAAATAAAGCAAAACATTTCCAACTTACCTGTTGGCAACATGGAATAAAAACTGCAAGAGAACAACAACAAGCAAAAGAAATATGGCATAAAATCGGGTTTTTAGCTAAATCCTTTTCATCAAGCATTAGTGGAAGGAACTAATCTCTACGAAAATAATTAGTCCAGAACAATTATCAGCTAAAACTTCTCATTTTTTAGTATTTATCCCAGCACAATAAACAATCACAAATCACTGACGCGGCTGTTGAACGGCGGAATTAAATTGCATTCAAACTAGATCTAGCGCTATGATTGGTTGGTGGTATTGTATGTCTAAATGTTGGTAATCCCACTGGGAAGGAGTGAGTGAGAACACCTTACGAAGTATTTCATTGGTGTAATAGAGATAAAAGGTTTCTGGCAGAAAGTCGTTGCATTTGCCTCTGGATACTAAAGTATCCAGAGGCAATCTACGGAGAAATAAGTCGTGGATACAAAAGTATCCCGAGACAATCTACTGCAGAAAATATTTGGATACTTTTGTATCCCAATGCAATCAAGCGGTTAGTCAGCAGCAAAATAGTATGGTGAAGGTAATAAAATAGTGTTGTCCTAGTCTTGTACAAAACAGTAGTAGTAGTAGTTAGCACGCCGAGGTCTCGGGTTCGATCCCCGGGTCGGACAAAAAGTGATATTTGAGTTTTTCTGTCAAGAAATACTCAGTATTAGATCGAAGCAGGGTTGCGAGTAATTGATTACTTTTGGTAATTGATTACAGTTTAATTACTAATTACTCAAGTAAATGAATAATAAATAATCATTTCAATTAATGATTACTTGAGTAATTAGTAATTGAAGTATTTTAATTACAAATTTTTGCCACTCTGGATCGAAGTCTGGATTTGTACCCGATCTGGCAATAGGCTCGCCCCTTATTATATGAGACCTAACATATTAGGTGTAGTAATACACCTCTGCCACCCCTTCGGGGAATAAAGGCGTGATGATATGAATGTTATGTGTGTTGTTTTAATCGAGTTGCTAAAGCAGGAAAGCCGCACACAATTGCAGAAAATCTGATTTTGCCAGCTGCTCTAGATATGGTCGAAATTATGATCAGCAAGCAGGAGGCAAACAAGTTAAAAAGCATACCGCTTTCTGATAATACTATTTCACGCAGAATAAACGATATGGCCAACGATATTCGAGATCAAATAATCGAAAATTTAAAGAAGAGTCCACATTTTGCTTTGCAGTTCGACGAATCTACAGATGTTTCCGATTGTGCTCAGTTTGTAGCATTTGTGCGCTTTGAAGCAGATGACAATATCACAGAAGAAATTTTATTTTGCAAACCACTTCCTGCAAATACTTCTGGTCAGTGTTTGTACGATATGTTTTTAGAAAGCACTTGTGACTACGACATTGATTGGACAAAATGTATCGCTATTTGCAGCGATGGAGCGAAAGCCATGACTGGTAATAAAAGCGGACTTGTTGCGAGATTAAAATCAATAATGCCAAATGCATCATGGACACACTGTTTTCTTCATCGTCAAGCTCTAGCAGCTAAAGTTTTACCGTCTGATTTAAATGACGTGCTTACGGAGGTAATAAAAATTGTGAATTATATCAAAGGTAAAGCCTTACAAACCCGGCTCTTCAGAATTATTTGTGAAGACATGGGTTCGCTTCATCACAATCTCCTTTATCACACAGAGGTCAGGTGGCTTTCCAAAGGAAAGGTATTGACAAGAGTTCTAGAACTAAAAGCTGAACTATTAATGTTCTTACAAGATTCTAAATCTGAATATGCTAATCATTTATCTGACCCTGTTTGGCACGTGAAGTTAGCATTTCTGGCAGATCTTTTTAGCCATCTTAACAACTTGAACAAAAGCCTCCAAGGGAGAGAAGAAAACATCTTAACAGCTAAAGATAAAGTGAAAGCATTTCATATAAAACTTCGTTTGTGGTCATCTTCTCTGCAAAACAATATATTTGAGTCTTTTCCGTGTGTTCAGAAGACCGTTGAAGATAATGCAACAACACAATTACTTGTAGTAAAGGCTCTCATTCCTTCTATGATACAGAGCTTACATAATTTGCAAGAGAAATTATTAACATACTTTCCAGACTTGCACTCTGAAGCTGACAATGGGCGTACGTGGATTTTGGTCCCTTTCTTGGATAAGTCAATAGAATTAGCAGATCTCGCTACAAATCTGAAGGAAAACCTTGTAGATTTAGCTTCTGACGGCGTGCTGAAAATGGAATATCATTCGCAAAGTATTGACGTGTTTTGGATGAAAAGAAAACTAGAATATCCAGAGCTGGCAAGGGAAGCTCTAAAATCATTAGTGCCATTTGCCACCTCATACTTGTGCGAACTAACATTCTCCTCAATGGTGGACATTAAAACTAAGAAGAGAAACAGACTATTCCTAGAAAATGATTTAATAATAAACGTTTCTAAAATAGCACCACGCTTTGAATATTTTTTGAAAAATAAACAAGCACATCCTTCTCACTAATATTGTACTTTTATTGTAGTATAGAACCTTGTCATTTCTATTTTGCCGCTTCGCGACCCCCTTAGGAAGGCTTCACGACCCCCCTAGGGGTCGCGACCCACAGATTGAAAAACACTGATCTAAAGCAATAAAATCGTCATTTTTTCCTTAATTATTTAAATAAATAAAACTTCAAACGGTTGGTACTGGACTTGGGCGAGTTTGATATCTATCGACACAAATAATGTTAACAGCCTAATCTCAATAGGGATGTGATTCAGTTCACAGAAGATCTAATCGTTCCATTACTGACTCATAATGATCATACTTAATTCTATTTATTACAAGCTTTTATTTAGATTCACCTGTCCCGTTGTCTGTCTGTCTGTCTGTCTGTAATCAAATCTTGCAAGTTAAATTTGATCCACTTCCCGGTTTCCGATTGAGCTGAAATTTTGCATGCATGTATAAATCGGATGACAATGCAATATTATTATGACATAGAGCTGATCTGATGATGGAGCTGGAAGGTGGCCATAGGAACTCAGTCATTAAACAACGCAACCTCATCGAGTTTGGGCTCGTTTAATTCGTCTTGACGAGTACTTTGACACTAGATGGTAACCAGGGTCTGATGATGGAGCTGGAAGGTGGCCCATAGGAACTCCATAATTAAACGAAGCAACCCCATCGAGTTTGGGCTAGTTTAATTTGATTTGATGAGTACTTTGATACTAGATGTCCGACCCCAAAGCCGAGTTAAGTCTTTAGCAGGTCTTCAAATCGAAGAACTTGACTTCGAAGAAACCTTGTAATGTTGATGCATTAAAAGATGGATAGAATGAGAACGTTACAAATAAATAACTGGCGAATACATAACTAGTTTAAACATTATTTTACCTTACTACAAATATGTAAAAAAAAAAAAAACATATATAAATAAATAAAATACATAAACTTTAAGTGCTCAAAGCAGCACATATTATGTGAACGTTCTACGGACTACTTAATGGAAACACGCTACTACGTGCTACGAACTACGTCGTAGTAAATCTCGATTTAAAAATACTAAAAAGTTAAATATAAAAACCGCTCAAGTGCGAGTCTAAATCGCGCACGAAGGGTTCCGTACCACCGTTCAATGGAAGCGATGGTGTGGAGTGAATAGTTTGGATTTTACACAGCAAAATATTATTTACAAAGTTATTGGTGCGGTTACTTTCACACTCCATGTACGTAACCAGGTGCATCCATAAGTTTGTATGTGGTATTGAAAGAATTGTTGTATGGGAGCCCCCTTAAATATTTATTTTATCCTGTTTTTTAGTATTTGTTGTTATAGCGGCAACATAAATACATAATCTGTGAAAATTTCAACTCTCTAGCTAGCTAGGTTCTTGAGATACAGCCTGGTGACAGACGGACGGACGGACGGACAGCGGAGTCTTAGTAATAGGGTCCCGTTTGGAACCCTTCGGGTACGGAACCCTAAAAATGAAGAAAAAAACTTTTTTAAAAACAAGCTTTTATTAAAACTGAACTAAAAAGTTTAAAATAAATTAACTCCAATAACAAATATATCACTTTATAAGTTCATTATAACCTTTAACGATAATTACGCTTCTTCGTCTACGATAAAATAATTACATACGGTACATAATTATATATTTTTAACATTAAAACCTTTACACTTTAATTGTTACATCTTCCCGTTTTTATCACAGTCCTATTTCATAAATAAAAGCGTGTTACATTTTGATGGTTTGATTAAGAACATTTAGCACCTTCTTTTCCTCTCGCTATCACAATGTAACACGCTTTTATTTATAAAATTGGGACTGTGTTAAAAACGGGAAGATTTAACAATTAAAGTGTAAAGGTTTTAATGTTAAAAATATATAATTATGTACGGTATGTAATTATTTTGTCGTAGACGAAGAAGCGTAATTATCGTTAAAGTTTACAATTAACTTATAAAGTGATATATTTGTTATTGGAGTTAATTTATTTTAAACTTTTTAGTTCAATTTTAATAAAAGCTTGTTTTTAAAAAAGTTTTTTTTTTCTTTATTTTTATTATTCATGTAATCAAAAGGTTGTATAAACGTTGATCCTTTTACACATATACAAGTTATTGTTAAAGAAAACGCTCTCTCAAGTTGGTAGTACTGGTTTTTAGTTACGGTGCTACGATGACGCTTGGTCGTCATTTTATTTCGTTTGTCATTCACTCATTCGGCTTCTAACGTCTGTTTTGAGTGCATGAATAACTTTGCTTTGCCCACTGCGCGTTGTTGTTAAATTTATGTTACGTTGTGTTTGTATTTCATTACCTGTTTTCGTTAATTGTGTCAGTTTTTTTGTTTGATACATCGAAGACATGGATGCTCTGCCGAGCACATCGCAAGACGGAGACACATTTTTATCTCCTAAGAAAAAAAGGCCACGTGTAGCTCTAAGTGCAACCGAGAAACTTTAGGTCAGAAACATTTACAAATATGTGTTTGAAGTGAAATCTTTAAAATCAAACATTGAAGTTCTAAAAACAAGTGAATGCGTTAACAAGGTGGCTGAAGTCTTCCGCACTTCGGTCCGCACCTTTTATTCCGTTTTAAAAGAGAACAAGGAGAATTACAGCGAGTCATCAAACCCTCCCGAAAAACGGGGCCCAAAACTTACATTTAAAGATAATCTTGATGATTGCACATTCACCGCTATTAGACGAATTGTACATCAGTTCTTTTATAGAAATGAAATACCCACCATCGCAAAGGTTAGTTTGCCTGTCGTCACTTATCTTTTCATTTTACGTTAGGTATGTTTTCTCCCATCCCATGTGAAATCTTAACCAATTAGGTAATAACTTTAATAATTTTTAGGTGCTGCAAGTTGTAAATGACCCAGGCTAGCCCAATTTCTCGAAAGAGACACTGAGAAAAATAATGAAGCATCTTAATTTCAAATTCGCTACTCGATCCCGCAAGAGCGTGCTTATTATTAGATCATATCATGGCGCCAGCGCTACCTGAGTTTAATTAAACAATATCGTAGGGAGGGAAAATACATATATTATCAAGAACGGGACCTGGTTCAACGCTGGTACGTTTCAACTCTTAGTTTTTAGGGTTCCGTACCCAACGGGTAAGAACGGAACCCTATTACTAAGACTTCGCTGTCCGACCGTCCGTCCGTCCGTCCATCCGTCCGTCTGTCACCAGGCTGTATCTCAAGAACCTAGCTAGCTAGAGAGTTGAAATTTTCACAGATTATGTATTTCTGTTGCCGCTATAACAACAAATACTAAAAAACAGGATAAAAGAAATATTTAAGGGGGCTCCCATACAACAATTCTTTCAATACCACATACAAACTTATGGATGCACCTGGTTACGTACATGGAGTGTGAAAGTAACCGCACCAATAACTTTGTAAACAATATTTTGCTGTGTAAAATCCAAACTATTCACTCCACGCCATCGCTTCCATTGAACGGTGGTACGGAACCCTTCGTGCGTGATTTAGACTCGCACTTGACCGGTTTTTTATGTTTGTTCCCCTTTTGTTTTGTTGTCTAAACTTGTCGACGGACTTCTTATGTTTGAAGCAAAGAAAGGTACAGAAGACTACCATGATGAATGAATGCAGAGTGTTTCGAGGATTGGTTCGCCGGCATTCTACCCAAACTCAAGCCGAATGCAGTAGTCGTAATGGACAATGCGCCCTATTACTCCTGTAGACCTGTGGGGTATATGAGTCAAAGCCTTTGGTTCAGTATTCAATAAATGTGTTGACGATGGAGCTTTCCCAGACATCATGAAACACAGTTAATTTATTGATACTAGATGTACGAGTATTCGATTCGGGAGGGTGATCCTTCAAATTTCATACCAGTATCTGTACTTCCAGCACTAAGCATATGATTTGAAAAGATTATCTATCATATCAGAAAAATAACCTATATGTTTAGAGTATATCAAGGTGTCATATTGCGCGTTGCTAAATTCAGTCAATAAACAGGAAAACAAGAGATTATTATTATTGAATGTATCAAGGTAACCAAAGTGTTACATATGTATAAATACAGAACAGAACCTAAACCCCATATTTGAATGAGATTGAGCCCCATATTGAGCAGTCTTTAGCTGTACGGGAGCGTAATATTAGGTCCTTACATATGAAATTGGCGTTTCGCCGTACTGGCCACTTTGATCTCAAATATCTCCTCTATGGGTAGGAATTCCAAATTCTAATTTATACAGCTATTTACTCATGTATTTGTGTTTCTAAAATTATAATCCATTTGTTTTTTCCTCAATTGTTTTTTTTCTTGCGTCACTCAGCTTAATAAATGGAAAACTTGAAATATCGCGTTATTTACGAGTATGAGTTCTACCGTGGCACCAGTGCCGCAGAAACGGCTCGAAGGATTAATGATGTGTATGGCGACGGTGCCGCAATAGAAAACACAATCCCTTTTTTTGTTCCAACGTTTTCGTTCTGGAAATTTCGACCTGCAGAACAAACCCCGTGGACGGCCGGAGACCAAAGTTGATAATGAAGAATTGAAGGCTATTGTGGAAGCGGATCCATCGCAAACCATGTCCGAGTTAGCTGCAGGCTGCGGTGTTAGTGACAAAACTGTTTTAATCCACTTGAAGCAAATTGGGAAGGGGAAAAAGCTTGAAAGTTGGGTACCTCACGAACTGAGTGAAGCAAATCAACAAACGCGCGTTGACTGCTGCGTTGCATTACTCACCCGGCACAATAATGAAAGGATTTTAAATCGAATCATTACCTGTGATGAAAAGTGGATCCTGTACGATAATCGGAAGCGCTCATCGCAATGGCTGAACCCTGCCGAACCAGCCAAACCATGCCCCAAGCGAAAATTGACTCCAAAAAAGTTAATTGTGAGCGTTTGGTGGACTAGTGCTGGTGACGTTCACTACAGCTTTCTTAAATCTGGCCAGACGATTACGGCAGATGTCTTTTGTCAGCAACTGCAAATCATGATGGAAAAGCTAGCTGCTAAACAACTGAGGCTGGTCAATCGCTCTAGGCCACTGCTGCTTCATGATAACGCTAGACCACACACTGCACAACAGATGGCTACCATATTAGAGGAGCTTCAGTTGGAATGTCTAAGACATCCACCGTACTCTCCGGACCTTGCTCCAACAGTTTTTTCGAAATTTGGATAACTTCATGAAATGGAAAAAAAACAACTCCGATGGGGCAGTCCAAACCGCCTTCAAAGATTTTATTGATTCCCGTCCGAATGTTTTTTTTAGTAAAGGGATCGAAGAACTACATATGAGATGGCAAAGTGTATAGAAAGCAATGGTACATACTTTGATTAAATAAATATATTATATTTAAAAAAAAAACTACTTTATGTTCCTCCCATGAAAAACGCCAATTTCATATGTAAGGACCTAATATATATATACTCGTATATATATACTCAATCAAATGCCTTCACAAATTCTACCGTACAAAACCACTCTACGCCAAACAATACGGTTTCACCAGGGATAAATTGACTACGAATGCAGGCATTAGACTTATATCTCATATTTTCTCTTCATGGCGTTTTTATCGGCGTTTTTTGCGATCTTTAGAAGGTATTTGATTGTGTTGATTATGATACGCTGCTAATGAAATTAAATAATAACGGAGTAAGAAATAAAGTGTTGGATCTACTAAGATCATACTTAAGCAATATAATTCAAAAGTCAGAAATCAACGGCGTTAAATCTGATGGATCAGGTGTGAAAATTGGCGTCCCACAAGGTTCCTAAGCCTGTCTTATTCATGGTATGATCTGCATTTTATGATGGAGAAATTGACTGCCATAGCGTTGTTTGCTGATGACACTTCAGTGGTCTTCAAAATTGAAAGACAAAAGAAGACTTGATAATGTTAATGATGTATCGTCTTTAACCTTGAATTTGTTCACATTTAATAATTTATAATTAAACGCTGGTAAAACCAAGGATTGTATCAAGTCTCACTTCCTTAGAATTAGAAAATTATACGAAGTTTCTTAGAACAGACATTGATAACAAATTGCAGTGGGAACCCCACATAGATAAATTTGCTGGTAGATAGGTTCTGCGGCTTACGCTGTTAGGAACATCAGACTAAATATGAATGTGGTTACAGCTAGGCTAGTTTGGTGCCTGGCCTTGAGATACTGCAGGTAGTTGTAATTTCGTAACATTAAGCCTACGAAATATTACAAAATTACAATTACATACATTTCCCTTCCTTCCAAACAATAATATTTTGTACCTATGTTTGAATTGCTTTGGGTGTTTAGTTTTGTGTATATGTGAAAATTACCCTTCTTACTTTTGAATTAATATGAAGTCGACTTAAAAAAAAAAAACGTATATTTTTTTTGTTTAATTGAATTATTTTCATGGGTCAGTTTCAGTTTCAGTTTAGTTTATTTCTGTACAATATACATTGTGTTGAAAATAATAAAATCTTACTCTAATAATAATAATGTACTAACTATAATATGCTATTCTAAATGTTATATCAATAAATTTCAGTCAAACAAACACTTTTACAACAAAATAATCAATATTAATCAATTTTGATCATCCGTGAACTCGTTTAGTGAGTAATAACCCTTTTCCAACAGAAAGTACCTCAATTGCGTTTCAAATTTGTTATAATTAGTGGTTAATTTTAACTCTATTGGTAGCCTATTAAATAATTTAACAGCCTGATAGCGGGCACTGTGCTGCACAATGTTAAGGCGAGGACATCATTTCTGTTCGAGGTCTTTTCTTCTTGAGCTAAGACGTACTTTTCGTTCAGCTTCCGATTCTATATTGTAAAGACGTTTCTTCAAGTCGCATAGTATTATGAATATGTACAGGCTAGGGACTGTCAATATTGCTAGTTCTGCAAAGTGAGGCTTACAGGATTCCCAATGTGGTGCTCGTACTATTATCCTAATTGCCCTTTTCTGAATCGTGAAAGCTGTTTTTATGTTATATTGGTAGCTGTTCCCCCACCATTTAATGCTGTACCTAAGTTTAGATTCCACAAGTGCATAGTATACAGTCTTCAACTGATCTTTTGTAAGTTCATCGCGTAGACTTCTAAGGGCATATCAAGCTGAACTAATAAAGCCTTCTATAGCTTTTAATTCACATTTCGGGAGTGGCGTTTGTGTTGCCGGACCGAAAGGACGTGTCTATAGACCTCCGACATCTTGCAAACGCATTTAAACAAACAATAGTTTACAACCCGGCGCGCGCCTTTGTTCTGTCTCTGGTTTCTTGCGTTTCGGAGATTTTGTATCAGCGAGATGATATGAGAGTGTCTAATATAGCTACAAGTGTGAAAGTAGAGTGCGTAAAGTGTGAATTAGATAGGTTCTGAGCTGCGCCCTACCAGATAATAGGCTACGCCACGCTGCTGTGACAATACGTGTACAATATTGTGTACGACAATAGGTGCTCATATCTGAGACAACTCAACGAGTGTTGCCTGGTGAGCCCGTTCCTATTCAGTGTCCTAACGCATGCAACCAATATTTATCTCCACAGACGAATCTACTAGAAGAGACCCCGAGTTTACGTCTCATGCAATACATAACAGTACTCCCTAACGACACGCCGTTATCCTGGAGTATTAACCGACCCTATCCAGCACATTAGGTGTGTCATGGGATACACTGGGATATCTCCTCAGCAGTAACCTAACCTTATCAATGAATTGCTTTCTCCGGACACACAAACGATTACATAGGACGTAGAATCTTCATTATTTCAGGTATTTCTTAAGTGAATCTAACCCATAAAATTAAGCTCTCTCAACAGCAACAACCTGGGAAACAGACTTATTTCATTTCATCACAGACATTCGTGGTGCTTGATACATCATCATAAATACTAAGTCAATAGAAACTAGAGTTGCGCAACGAGTCGTGGTGTTATCCCACGCCAAGAGGCAGGCCCTTTCATGCACTTCTTGCAGGCACGTGAATAAGGAAACTAAAACCCAAACAATACCGGACAGAAAAAGTTAAACAAAAGAGATAAATTACGACAAAAAAACATTCCTCAAACTAACACAGCTGCAAAACGGCGAAGCAAATACGTTTTTTTTTGTGCAACAAGCCCAGCTAAGAAAAAACGAATTCCAACGAGCAATAAACAATAGGGCCTTGCACAGGGACTGAACCTCGACCCGTGTCACGGACCTCACTACTACGCACTAATGAAGTGAACTGAAGTAGGTGATGTCAGTGCAGAGAGTCTCACTAGCTGAGCAACAACCTTGTGAGATTGCTCCGATTAAGATAGCCCTGTATCAGATAAAACAGCAAAACTAACTTTATATCTGGCAGGTAACATTCTTCGTAATGCTGGTTACCATTTCATAAACAGATACCGCTCTCGCTCCAAATTACTACGCCAACTCTAAACTATTCCATAGGCATAGTCCCGTACAAATAGGTAGGTGATAGGTATACGAAAATACAAAACTAGGCAGGAACCTACCCAAGCACAATAAAACAAAACTAAACTATTTGCCACCATCCGGTCCAACCAGCCCATCTTGACCTGTTACAAAATAAAATAAACAATAATGCAAGCCTACTGCATATTCTGAGAAATAGCGAGTAAAAGCCAACACTTGCACATCATAAAAGGATCATTTTACCATCTTGCAGAAAACAGGCAATTAACGAAAGGCAGCTGACGAACAATAACAAAATAAAATCAAAGACTCTTTGTCCTAAGCGGGTCCAGCCTCCAATTCTCTTAGGAAATACCGAGAATAAGTGCGCAAAGATACGCACAAACTTTGACAGCCACAACCCGTACCATTAACAATAGGTACGTAGGTAGTTCAAATTAATCAAATTAGCTCTAAGTTCTTTCTTTCAACAACATTCCAAAAAGATGAAAGCCTTATCAATGCCGAGAGATGGTAACTGCCTATTCCACGCAATTGCTGACCAAATTAATCACCTATATCAATTAACACTTAAGGACCTAGTTAAATATGTAGAAGAAAACTGCGATGAACAGAACATAAAGTTTGCAATCGCCGAGCCTGAAGAAACCCTCAATGACTACATTAAAAATCTGCGCAATTACGGCACTTGGGCTGGAGAGGAGATTATAATAGCAGCCGCCGAATACTTTCTAATTAACGTAACAATCCACCAGCAAAATACACCATCGCTCACATACAGGCCCAAGAATCCCGCGGATGCAGTGGGATCTATCAACCTCAACTTCACAGGAAACCACTACGACAGCGTATACTTCCTTGAATCACAAAATTTACCCACGAATCTAGCAACCGACAGCCAAACTGATAACAACATACCTTCCCCGATACTTAAGGCAACACCCATGACCTCCTCAGGGTCAATCATACGATGATACGACACAGCCCCATATTTAAACCAAAAGTCACATGCGAGCGTATGCGGGTGCGCCAAAGTTGACCTAAAATTTCTACCTCGATTATTGTAACTCCGAAAATTTTGTTACTAAAATTTTTCATCCTAACAATCACTATCAATAACTACTCTGTTCCTAATGTTATTAATTCCGAATCATTCAACTTCATAATGTCGGTAACAATAAACATCTATTGTACTACTATTTGTTTTCCTATATTTTCTCAAAATAACTGTTTTTTACACTATTATTCGAAATCATATATTTTTTATGTAGAATTGTTTTTATTCTAAAATTTGCAGATGAAAGATAATTGCAATTAATTAGGTCAATGTCGCTACCGAAATCGACATCTGGTCAGTAGGTAGGTTAGGTTGGGTTAGAACATGTAAAAACTACAAAAAACACTGTTTTCAGAACGAAACCTTTCCTACCTATAAGTCAGAATAGGATACTATTAGGTCAGTGACGCTACCGAAACCGACATCTGGGCAGTAGGTAGGTTAGGTAGGTTAGGTTAGAACATGTAAAAACTACAAAAACACTGTTTTCAGAACGAAACCTTCCTACCTATAAGTCAGAATAGGATACTATTAGGTCAGTGACGCTACCGAAACCGACATCTGGGCAGTAGGTAGGTTAGGTTAGGTTAGAACATGTAAAAACAACAAAAAACTACTATAAAAATACTACTTTAGAACTAAACATACCAACCAAAAGTCAAATTATGGTCCTGTTAGGTCAGTGTTGCTACCGAAATCAACATCTGGGCAATAAGGTAGGTTAGGTTAGGTTAGAACATGTAAAAACTACAAAAAACACTACTTTGGAACTAAACATACCAACCAAAAGTCAAATGGTACTGTTAGGTCAGTATTGCTTATGCTTTAACAATATTATGAAAAACTTGTTTATGAAAGACAACATTATGGTAAAAAACACTTAGGAGTTTAGATCAGTTTAGTAGTAATATTAGTAATAAAAAAAATCGGAAACCAGAGTGTTATGATCTTCGTCGGTAGTACTAGAAATTGTATGAACGAAAAAATTAGGAACCAAAATTTTCGGAAGAGTGATCATTCGGAGTACAAATCGTTAGTAAGACCATTTTCGGAAGTTAAACTTTAGTTGAGCCAATATGGACCCAGCGTATGCGCATTGCTACTATTGGAACGTTAGAGCATCCTCTAACGTTCCAAGTAGCCGAAATACCTAAGAGACTCAACATTGATGCTGAATTGACAAACAGAAACATACATATAGCCTGTATACAGGAAACAAACATGACATCGGGGACATACGTGTCAAAACACTATCTCTGGTATCTATCAGGCACAACCAGCATCGCACACTGTGGCTTAGCTATACTAATTAGAAAGGACCTGAACTTAACGGTCCACAATATAAATCGCGACCTGGAAACCATGGCAGCAACAATAACATCGGCCACTAATACACTATATGTAATAAACGCACATATCCCCAGCTCTTCCACGAGAGCAACCGCAGCGTTTTCGCAACTTATAAAGATTATTCAAAAGAAACCAAACAAAGCCAAAATATTAATGCTAGGTGACTTTAACGCGCATATCGGACTAGGCGATACAAAGAAATACAGGAAAAAGGGAATTATAGGAACAAATCTCCTACACAAATCATCAAATATCATCGGAGAAATGCTAATGGATATCTGTTCCCGCGAAAACTTAAAAATAGAAACCACCTGGGCTCGCAAGTCATGTCGGGCAACATGGTCTAACGGGAAAACAAAATCACAACTAGACCATATAATTATCTCGAATAATGCGCCACACACATTTAACTTCATCAGAGGACAATGGAGCTACCTGCATATTTCCGACCACAAGATAATCTGGGGTGAAATAGACCCACTAAACCTGCTTCCAAGAACTGGCGACACGCAAATGGAATCAACAAAGAGTACAACCCAAACTAAGTACAAAGCGATAACAGCTTTAAAGTTCAACTATAAACAGTGTTCGTACACCGCCCTAGCACGAGATGAAATGAATGACACAAAAGTAAAATACCATAACGGGATTATGGAAGAACTTACGGCGAACAACTACAAATTTATAGAGAATGACGACGAATATACGCCCGACATTCCGTGGGAATCTATTATAGGGGTTATGAAGTCAGTAGCCCAAAAAACACTTTCCGTAAAACCCGCTAGATCGCGGGAACACCGAATTGCTCTGGCAAATTTACAAAAGGCCAAATTCCTTAAAAGACGTCGACCAACCGACCAAACAATCAATAAACAACTCAAAGAATGCCGACGACGTCTTGAGGAAATTATTGATAATGAAGAAAAACGAGAATGCAGAGCATTTTTTGAAGGCCTAGGAAAAAAACACCCAAGCAAACGCATGCAAATCGTGTACCACTATTACAGACGATACCAGCTTCAATCGAGACGGTGGAAAAAACAACGATTTATCCCAATGTCACGCTGGGAACAGGAATTAAGGAAATCAGAAGGCCCTAAAATTATGATTATCCCTAACGAAACTTCATTAAACCCTGACTATCTAGAAAATGGTCCAACAATAGTCGACATAAAAACGATAATCAGCCGCATGCGTAACAGAACAGCGCCGGGTACAGATCAGGTAGTCCCGGAACTGTACAAAGGAATACCGCCACAACTGTTAAAGGTTATTACCAAAACAATGCACAGAGCATGGACAGAAAATATAATACCGGAGTCCTGGAATGAAACGGTCCAAGTACCTATCCCCAAAATCAGAAACCCGCAAGACACCAATGACTATCGCCGTATAACAATGTGTAATACAGGATATCGCATATACGCGACATACCTGCTCATCAAACTAGACGAGATAACAAAAGAACTCGGGAACTACCAAGCAGCATTTCTCCGCAACAGATCCACCGATGACCACATCTTCACACTACGCAGAGTATTAGACGAAGAATGGCGCGCGGGTAACAGAACATATGTACTGGCGCTAGATATCTCCAAAGCATTTGATACTATAGACCTAAACGTGCTCAAGGATATTCTCCTTTCAAGGACCAATAAGATTTTAACCAATAGGATAATAAAAGCCTGCATGTATGAACGGACCTGCATCAAATGGTTCGGACAGCAAAGTAACTTGATCAACAAAGGAAAAGGAGTAAAACAAGGCTGTCCACTGTCACCAAGACTATTTACAATATTAATGGATGATGTCCTCAAAACACTGAAAGAAGAAATTCCCAACATAAAACTGGACCAAAATGAAGAAATAGTCTTACCACTTATTCTCTCCTTCGCGGATGACCTCATCATCGTTTGTCAAGATTTACAACACCTTGACCAAATCGTCACGCACTTGAAAGCACTATTAAAAACAGTAGGGCTCGATACTAACGAAACAAAGACGAAAATTCTTATAAGAGACCCCATAAACACCCAGCGCCCACAAGTGATCGTATTGGACGGAGTTCCAATACGACCCGTAGACGAAATAAAATATCTCGGCACATATATAACGGCAGGACATAGTAGGAGAGACACAATAAAGAAGAGATGCCGGCAAGCCATAGGCAATTCCAAGGCCCTAATGCATTTTATAAAGAAATCCAACATGGACTGGAAAATAGTACGCCTGATTTACAAAATGGTTATAGCACCGTGTATAACATACGGACTTAAAGCGGCAGCCCTCACCAAAGCAAACCGTTCTAGACTAAGAAAATATGAACGCCTGATCCTCAGAGACATGTTCGAGAACGCCAGAAGCTATCCAAGACACCACAAAATTCATGACTTACTACAGGGCAAAACAATAACCAAACAAATCAAAAACCATCGGATGTGTTACTATACACATATTCTACGACGCCCACAAAAACACCTACTCCACGCTGCATTGAAATACGAAGCAAAGAAGAAGAAAGTTGGCCGACCCATTTACACCTGGAAAGATTCCCTTAAGCATGACATCAAATACTACGGTAAAGAACACAGTTACTGGACAGAATCAGCACACAACAGGGACGAAGTCAGAAAGGCATCGAGCCAAATATACCACATTCCAGAAACAGACAGCGAAAGCGAAACGGAGACCTTACCGGATAACCCAAACGAACACGACAGGACAGGAAACTCAACCTATAACAATACCTGAAAATAGAAGGAAAACATGAAGTTGAAGAAAACAACAGCTGCTCTCCAAATCCTATATCCTCCCCATTCCACATATCCTATATTGGCTTCAGGCTGAAGAGTCGGTCGATTGAGTTCACGCTCCTTCCTCTCCTATCGAGCAGGTCATTCCGCCCCCCCTCAAAACTCGTGCTCTCTGGTATGCCGGCCTAAAGACCGGAACAGGTTTAGAACCCTGGCTGGAGAAGCACCATTCATTCATTCATCATATAGCTTTTAATTCACATTTCCAGTTAAGCAGTGAGTCTATATGCACACCCAGGAACTTTACTTCCTCTACTAGTGAAATTTGTGCACCATTAAGATATATATCTATAGTCTATATATATATATACCTTATTTTTCGCTGTAGTCTTAAAGAGAATTGCCCCTGTTTTGGAGGAGTTAAGTTGGAGATTATTATTTGTAAACCAATTGAAGAACACTGAAAGAGTGGCATTAACTATGGAACTAAGTTCGTCATTGCTATTTGCCGCAGCTATAGCGTTTGTGTCATCTGCAAAAATAACAACTTCTACCTCAGGCGCAGAATTATCAATAAAATTTATGAGATCATTAATAAAAGTTATAAACAGAACAGGGCCCAAAATAGAACCTTGTGGAACGCCTCTTGTTATCTTCACTCTTTTAGACTGATAGGTTTTCTCTCATCTTTCTATCACATTTTTCATCTGTATGAACTGAAACCGGTTTTGCAAATATGACTTCAATAGTGTCAACGATTTGCCCCTTACCCCACAGAAGGTCTTGTAAGTACTGCAGAAAACCCATAACCCCCCGTGCTTGATGCCTATTCTATCCACAACTTCAGTAAGGATTAAACACCGGCAATTTTTAGTTTTGCAGCTGATATTTTTCAGTCCTATTTTTCATAATTTAAAAACTACGGAACTGATTTTGATAAAACATGCATTTTTTCCTGGTTTTCTATCTATCATCGCTTTGTTGCTCGTATTAATAAGCTAGACTACTATTCTTGCACGTGATAGTCCATATCTTAAAAACGACTTAACTGTTTTTTTATAATTTGCATTCTGGCAAAGTTGAAGAAAACGTAAGCTGATAAAAAATAATAGTCAAAATCCGATCTACAGTTTCTGGGAAAAACGAAGACGAATATATATACAGATTCAGATTCAGATTCAAATTTTTATTGAATATAAATAAATAATTTATCTTATTCAACGACAAAATTATACTTACTTATAAAAAACACAAGTCAATTTTTTGTATAAAAAAAGACTACACCGTTTCGGAAGGTGGGCCTCGGGGTTGAGAAGAAACTCCCCCATACCGTCTTTTAAAAAAGTGATTTCACAACCAGGGCCGTCTTTAACCTATATGAGGCCCTGGGCACATTCGGATAGTGGGGCCCCTATGACTTCTACAAAGCCCTATGACTTCTAAAAACCGACTTCACAAAAGGAGGAGGTTTACAATTCAACGCGACATTTTTTTATATATGTTCCCCTGTTCGACATTTTATCTATTATATAAACTATTTATTTTCACATCGATAATACACGCAAAACAAACTTTTAATTTACACAACAATAACAGGAAACCACAGAGAAGAACAACTTCACACACAAAAAAATAGGTACTATTTACTAGCGTCACAGCGTTGCCCACAGAAAACAATTACTTGATGAGAAGAACGACAACTTCACACAAAAAAATGATACTATTTACTAGCGCCACCTAGGAGTTGCCCAAAGCAGACTTTTGGCGGTCTTTTTAAATTTACTTTCATGTGAATTGGCCTGTCTTTATTGCTTTGGATGAGATATTGAAGTAAATCGAGAATAATAACATTTTTTTTCGGAAATAACCTACGTTGTCGGTTGGGCGAGGGGGCCCCATCGATGGCGAGGCCCTCGGCACATGCCCAGAGTGCCCATATGGATAAGAGGGGCCTGTTCACAACAGTTATTACTGGTTTCGGTCTAAGGAAATTCGCCGGCGACTTGCTCCATCGCCCCTCGTCGAATTTCTGTGCGCTGAGATGGTATTGACCATGCAGTTTTGTCATGTAAGTATTCCTTAAGGCTTGTGTTTGAACGATTACCAATAAATTCGATATGACTGCCAAAATGGATGGATGTCCACTGTCCACAAACTTCTTTTTATGTTTTGTGTACTTAAGTTTATGTTTTAAGTATTTTTTGTTGTTCTTACATGTTCAACCTGACACGAAGGATAAAGGGGGCTTCGCTTCGCTCACCCCCTTTACCCTTCACCTAAGCTGCCGCAGTATTTTGCCCTGATATTTTCTGCAACTTTTGGTGGACATTTAGCCATTTTGGGTAGGAAAAACATATTTTGGTGGTCATTATATTTGTCGCCATTCCTTAATACCATAATAGGACTTTCTTGTCAGCTCATTTTAACATAGTTGTTGAACCTCTTTTCAGGAAGGATCAATGATTCTTGTGGTATTTTATTGTAGAAGCGAATATAGTGCCCCATGAATGATGTGCCTACCTTTCTTAGTCTAAATAATGGTAGTGCTGACCTATTTCTATTTTTAGTGTTAATTGTATGGCTATCACCTACAGTTTTAAATAAAGCTATGTTTTTTCTTACATGCATGATATTCTCGTATATATATTGACAGGTAACCGTAAGTATATTAATTGATTGGAGTTTTTCTCTTAATGATTCTCTAGCATCTAATTGATATATCGCCCTGATCGCCTTTTTTGTAAAAAAAATATCGTATTTATATCTGCTGCTCTCCCCCAGAGCAGTATTCCATAAGAAATAAACATAGATACAAACATACATACACCCATGAAATTTTATACACTTGGCTGTAAGACCTAAAAGACTGACATGTGTGAATATTTTGCGTTTCTGATTCGTTTCTTTTTTGAAGTCGGTTAAAAAGAGCTAATTTTAAGATTTATAATTTGATGTCAATATATTTTCAAAAATATAAAATATGTACGCAAGAACCTTACAATTTCCAAATTTTGCGATAGCTGTAATGTTAACCTAAGAAACAATCACAAGCAGTTGCGCTCCAGCTTAGTCTCGCAAAACTTAGCAATTATTTCAAGGGTCAGTGCATTATCTACTGCAACAACCCTCTGGAGATTTTAATATTTTTATTTGGATATTTCAAAACCATGTAAAACAGCTTTGTCTAAAACGGGATATTATAATGGTCAAGATTACTTATATGACAAGACTACATGTGGATAATTAAACACAACTTAGAAATCGCTGTGAATACTTTTGTGATTCCTGCATATAATTTATAATAATTAATGTCGTAAGTGATATTTAGTTAAACACAACCAAAGAGACCAAAAAATCAATCTATGGGAGTTTCTGCGCCCTTATTTCCCATTCCCCCACAGTGGTCCAATGTCAAAAAATTACGTTTACGAAGTATGTGTAAATAGCTACAGTAATAAAGAAATTTTTAATGATTTATTGATCGAGTATCGGACAAAGTATAAGAACATCTATAGTACGAATTAGTTATGATATTTACTTCCCAAAATTTAAGTAACAGATTTTTCAAAAGCTAGCAATTGCTAGCTTTATTGCTATGCTACCCACAGGCGAAGGGAATTTAAAGCTGAAATGCACTTTATAGTCCGATAAACGGAACGAGAAATTCCTCCGTCTTTGAAATTTGGCATGTGATGAAGTTGGGTGATACAGATTAAAGATACGATTACGAGAGGTTAGGTATTTTCACCTAAACGTAAAAATCATGTATTTCCTCAGTCTGAAATACTTTCTGTTTACTTAAGTTTGTACATTTAAAATAGGTTTGTATAAGAATCCAAAACTCTTTCGCTTTCAGAGATACCTAAAGCACAGAATAACAACTAGTAACTAAGTGAACTTTTTAATATTTTTCACCTTATCTTTTATTATCTCTACACTCTATCCTTTTTTAGTTTCAGTAAAGCCAATGGCAAGTTTTTTTACCAATTGAATAACAAATATAAATAGGTCACTAAAGGGCGCGAGACAATTTTGAGGCTTGCGAGCTTGGAACCTTAAACAATTCGAACCACAGTACAAATATGAAATGAATGACTCTAGTTACGACACCATTATCGGTCTACCGCCACAAATTTTACATCGCCATCTAGCGTGCTGCCTTGATATTGAGTTGTCAGAAATGAAAAGTTCTAATCGCATTCTAATCGTTTTTTTAGGTAGGTAAGTATATTTGCCTAATATACTTTTAAAATCCAACAGATGGCTTTGTAGATGACCTGACGCATGATAATATGTGGTACAGTACCTACTATTAATAGATTATTTTAACTTTACCGCTCGACACTCTCGGCTTTTTGTTTTTTTTTAAACTGTTTTTTTATGTTTACTCTTCATGATACATCTCTGTGCCAAATATCATTTTTTTTAGCAGAAGGCGCGAAAACTGATGGCTCTTGACAACTAATCTATGAACTGCAATTATTGTACTGTAGACCTGTAGTGCCTGGGTGCCTGGGTGAGTTGCGTACTGGTAGTAAGTATTTATTATATATTTGATTCGCAGGCAGAACAGTACTACAATAACTGCAATCCATATAAATTACAATTTATTTTATATTTGATTTTTTGAGTTTATTTCGAAAATTATATTTCAATGATATTCGTGGGAATAAACTACTTAAATATGAACTTACATCACTACTGATACTCTGTGCTGGATTGTGCCCTAGTAGACTTTTTAGGGTTCCGTACCTTAAAAGGAAAAAAAAAACAATACTTATACAATACAATACAATATATAAATATACAATAGGATCGCTTCGTTATCCGTCCGAAATAAATATCGATTACGATATTCGATGTCTGTGGTTTGTTGAAGTTGTGAAAAAATCAAACGCAATCAAATGATGCCGCCATACATGTCACAATTTTTGTGAAATTGCTTGATATTAGCAAGGGAATCAAAAACTATAGGGCGGAGTCTGTAGTCTCTTGAAGTTTTAAATAAAAAAACAAATTTATAGTTCAATGAAATCAAAAGATACACACCTATCACAATTTTGCTGAATATGCTTGATACTCGCAAGGGAATCAAAACCTTCAGGTTACTTTCCGTTTACTAGACATTTGGCACGAAGCTAAAGAAGGTAAAGAAAAAATCTGATAACCATAAATTTGTAGTTCCTACCCAAAAAATGCTTTTTTTTCGGAACTCTGGGTGCGCGAGTCGAACTCGCACTTGGGCGGTTTATTATTATTTTTATTTAGTAGATTGTTTTCATTTTTATTGTGAAGTTCTTTTTAACATAAAGAAATTAAATTACGTGGTACGTACAGGCTGAAAACACCGTTTATTTAAGACATAAGTAACGAGCAGCTGTATGTGGGTAGGTATGTGAAAATAATGTCAATTTGGTTTTGATTGTACATTTTGTGACATCCCAGGCCAGGCCAAGGGCGTACCCAGGATTTCAGCTTGGGGCAGCTCATACCTGTTTCGAGAAGATGGTCGGTCAGGTATATTGAAACAAAAAACGTTGACGTTTATTTTATCTTCTAGGGGGGGGCAGCAACCCCCCCTGCCCCTACCTGGATACGTCCATGGGCCAGGCCGCATTCACTGGCCAGGTAAGTATAGCGGCCTTACATTTACACATTTATCCGACATATGAAAAGGACAAAACACTGTCTATGTTAAACAGTGAATAACTTTTTTTATTAGTAAGGCCGGTTTAAAGGTATTATTGTTATTTTGACTTGGTATGCGCTCATGATATATGTGTATAACGCAGTACATGCAGATGGGTACGGGCACACACCTGCGAATCGCGAATCACAATTACAAGTCAGTTCTGCGAAACATTATCTTTAGAATAAGACTATTAAGTAGATTTTACTATATTTATTTACCATCCAACGCCTGTTGGATTTTGAAAAAGCTTGCTCTGAAAGTATCCTATTTATTATCGTCTTGCTTACCTTATTCCGTAAAAGGTACCAACACCAGAAAATCACACTCTCCTGTTGGTGTGAAGGTTTACAGGCTATCTAATAACAAGAAACGAAATAATTATTTATAAGTATGTAGGTAGGTTTTTAAAGTGGACCAAGAGAAGAAGAGATGGTTCTCCGCGAGAGAACTCTCTTAAACTGAGAAAACTTACCTTGTTTTAGCTAACTTTAAATACTCAGTTGTTAGTGATAAGTGATAACAGCATTGACAGACTGCATTCTACTCTCAAGGGTGCACAGATGAAGTGAAGTATAACTTGGTCAATAAAACAGTAGTACCTACTTATAGACCTTTCTTTCTGGCTATATGACGCGTGAGAGCTAGAGAGCAATTCCACTGTTTCGAACTGTAAGAAAGTACCTAGCCAATAATGCGACTAGGAAGATCAAGTCGAAGTAAATGTGTCTATATTTCATTGGTCATCATCGTACTATCAAGATTTTCCCGTATCGGGTGATAGATCTTTTGCCTATCAGGGATTTCGCGAATATTCACATTCACATTCGCTTTCGCTTATGCGAATCATTTGCAACAAACGAAGCAAATGTTTTGCGAATGCGAATGTGTACGAGTCAAGCTTAGAATAATGAGTCAAGTCTTGTTTGCCAGGGCGAATGCGCGAAATACCTACCTTTTCAGAAATATGATATGCCTCTTTGAACTTTGATTGTTAAAAAGTTGATAACAATACAATACAATTACTGTGCAAATCGCTAGTTTATTGTTATTATTGTGCATTTTATTATAGTCAGTACAAAATTTATTATTAGATTTAAGTTGATCACAGTGTTTATAATGCAGTTTTCTAAACATTCGCATTCGCATATTCGCATCCATAATTTTGCTAATCCTTAATTGAAAAATGTGAAGAATATGATGTTCATGAAACCCCGTACGAAGTAGCTGCTAGGGCAAGGTGACGACTATTCCTACTACATACTTCACTAAGTTAACATGGCGCCAGCAAGGAATGTGTTTCCCCCCCCTCTATCGCTTGCTCTCGCCATAGGACGCGTCAATAGGGCAGATACGGATGTTATGAAGTCATAGCCAGGTGCAAAATTAGTTTAGTTTTCACCTCGCGCGAGTCTTTTGAAACGAAAATATCGGTCAAGTGCGGGTCAGACTCTCACACGAAGGCGTCCGTACCATCGTACAAGAAAACATAAGGAGTATTATATTTTTCTATTTTTATATATACAGGGTGTCCCTAAAATAATGGTCCAACGTTAAAGGGAAGACAGCTTACGTTATTTCCTAAAACTAATTTAAATATTAAAAAAAAAACGTAGGGTTACCAACCTTTTTTATTTTTCTGGAATTTTCCATTCCGTCTTCCGTACATCATGTTTTTAATGCTAATGATGACATTTCCAAGATCTTATTTTTGTAGAATAAAGCTGAATAGTTTACCAATATAACTAGATAACATTTTTGTTACTAACTGTTATAAATTACTTAGAAAAAAATCCCGAGTACACATATTATTTTTCCTTCTCATGTGGACCGAAATTTAAAAAAAACTCCTGCAAAAAAAATATGGCATTGTACTGAACCATTATTTTAAAAACTTGTACACCTACCCAGCTTTGTGAATTAATATAAAACTTAGGACTAGACTTTGTCGTTACAAAGTTATTGCTATTATTCTGAAAAGTGGTGCTAATTTTAAATAATTAAATAAAAAATAAAATCTGCTTTAAACGTATTGTAGTGTCTAAAATGTTTGCCTAAGAGCCTCAATCACCAAGAAAGTCACCATTTTTTGTTAAGCTTTAAAAATTAAGTTCCTACTGTACCTGTCAATCTACATTCATTTTAAACAAATTAGGTCTTATTAAAAAATAACAGTTAAGAAAATTTAAAAAATATTTATTAATACAACACATACTATTGAAATTAAAGGAAAGCAATTTGAGCATCTTTTGTAACTTAGTAAGTTATTTGAGTTGCAAAAGATGCTCAAATTGCTTTCCTCTTGCAATAATACAAACTCTTCATCTTCTAATGAACTAAGCTTTCACCCGCTTGGCAAAATTACCTTTGTTTATTTCCGCTACAGCAGCATGGATTCGGTCTCTTAATTCTTCTTCTATCCTTAAAGGTTCATATTGTCTTTCAGACACCCCCAATAAAAAATATCTAGGGGATTTAAGTCTGGGGATCGTGTCGGCCACAAAATAGGACCTAAGCGCCCAATCAATCTTTCAGGGTATTCGTCATTATGGTACGCCCGTACTGCTGCTGCATAGTGTGCTGGGCACCCGTCGTCCTGCAACCACTTGCTTTCACATTTGGTACATTTGGTAGTAGTTAGTAATTCAAAGGGCCCTATGATTTGGTTATTGAAAAGGCCAGCTCATAAATTTATTTTAAATTGGTATTGGCTCCTGTCTTCTCTCACCAAACGCGGGTTAACTAATTGCCAACTGTATACGTTATGTAAGTTGAGATATCCATCCCGCTTACATGAGGATTCATCACTCCAAAGTATTTTATTAAAAAACTGTGGGTCTTCATAAATCATTCTCAGCATTCTTCGACAAAAATACACTCTTTGAGCGTAATCTCTTGGCTGCAGCGTTTGGACACGTTGAAGTGATGTGGATGCAACCGGTTTAGTTTTAGCACTCAATGCACCGTCATTCTTGGTATACCGGTGCGTCGTGCTATGGTGCGCACTGAAAGCGAGGGATCTTCTGCGATTTCTCTTAATACTATTAAATCGTGATTAACTTGCCGCGGGTTTCCTTCACTAGCACCACCTATTCCAGTACCAAGAATCCGTCCCTCAAGAAGGACGTTATGCACTCGAAGAAAAATGCGATGGTCGGGATAACGGTCCATATTCGGAAATCTTTCTCTATACAATCTTGCGGCGGCCCTGGCATTCTCTCTTGCTTCTCCATAAATCAAATGCAAGTAACAATGTCTTTTGTTTTTTGCCAACACAACACCAAGCAAACAAAACTACTACACAATGTTTATCAGAATCCGTGAGATCGCCAAGTCGATAATCGATATATCGATAAGAAAATCAGTATCCGATTTCAAAGCACAGGTTGAGGTTTGCAGCAGAAAAGTTAAAGCCGGTATGAATAGTTATCTGATGTGCGTATCGAAGAGTTACAAGTTCACAACTAAACTAAAATACGGTTGCCGAGCAGGAAGAGATGTGATGCGATGATGCGATGATGCGATGACTCATTCTGCTGCAGCTGCGCAGGTAGCGGTTTCATGTTCTCGGAACTGATAATATGTAATATTAGAAGTGCGTAGACAGGCATCCTAAGGCATTATAGGACGTAAAACTATTGTAATTCACATTCTATTTTTTTAAATTAGCTTCAATTTTCAGATAAATAGCAATAACTTTGCAACGACAATGTCTAGTCCTTAGTTTTATACCAATTCACAAAGCTGGGTAGGTGTTCAAGTTTTTAAAAGAATGGTTCAGTTCAATCCCGTCATATTTTTTGCAGGAGTTTTTTTTTAAATTTCGGTCCTTTTAAGAAAGAAGAAATAATATTTGTACTCGGGATTTTTTTCTAAGTCATTTATAACAGTTAGTAACAAAAATGTTACCTGGTTATTTTGGTAAACTATTTAGCTTTTTTCTACAAAAATAATATCTTGGAAATGTCATCATTAGCAGCGACAGCTTTAAAAAACATGATGTACGAAAGACGGAATGGAAAATTCCGGAAAAATAAAAAAGTTTGGTAACCCTACGTTTTTTTTTTAATGTTTAAATTAGTTTTAGGAAATAATGTGAGCTGTCTTCCCTTTAACGCTGGACCATTACTTAAGGGACACCCTGCATATGGGGGTTGTAGCATCAGCACCTGGCCCACTTGAGCGGGGCCTTTGTGCATCCCAACTCCTGCACCAGCTGGAGTAGGAGGCCTGATGTTCTACGAGCTTGGGGGTGGATGTTGCATCTCCCAGGATATCCGTCCTGGTTTCTATTGTGGATGGACATGCCCAAGAGCATTTGCTTACTTTTTCATCCACTTTTCCTTACACCCCCTGTATAGAGCGCTGTCTGTAACACCTGTAATTTTCAAGTGTTTGTTTAGTGTACAATGCCTGTTATTAGGCTTGTTAGTATTTTTATTTTACTGAGTGGCAGTCTCATTATGTAGTTATAGTTATATGGTTATACTTATTTATGAATAGTTTTTGGAGTCTTCTCTGCTAGACCATAATTCATTTTATTGCAGTAGGCAGCTTTGAGCCTTTTTCGTGTAGAGCTTCCGCTGATAAGGGCAGGAATGGTGGAGGGCCAATCGCTGGCCTTCCTGCCCCTAATTTGCTAGCTTGTCTGCCTCACAGTTGCCCTGGTCTCATTGGTGACCTTCTACGCATTGGACTGTGACTGTTTATTCCACCTAGCCTGTTGAGTGCTTCGTGCGATCTAGTATAAGTTTTGATTTTGTTAAGGGTGTGTTTTTAGTGCGCTTAGCATGGCTGCGCGGGTCCGGTTTAAAGATAATGTCGTTCCTCTACATCATATTTCATGTGCATCGCCCCGTGTAGGAGTATTGAGCGTCAAATTCATCTCCACATGAAGCAGAAACTTTGTTAAAAAAACAGCACTAGCGTCAGTAATGTAGATTTTAAATTTATTCTTGTATATCCCCAGCACATTGCCAAAACGTTAAGATTAAGTACTTAACTTAAAAAATACTGAAAAACTGTGGGGTATATTAGTCAAAGTTATGGGTTCAGTAATTCTAGTTATAGCCCCACACTTAGCTTATGTATTTAATAAATGTGTTGACAATGGAGCTATCCCAGACTCATGAAACACAGTGATACCTCTGTTTAAGTCGGGAGATAAGGGTGATCCTTCAAATTTAAGACCAATATCTGTTCTGTAAAATATTTGAAAAGATTACCGTATACCTAGCATGATTTCTAGGGCCGCTGATGGCGTTGACCTCATGCGGCATGTGATGGCTACACATGCCATTCTCTGGAACTGCTGTAGTTGTATTGCTGTTGTGGTTTGTGTTGTTAGTTGCCACCATGCCATATGTAATGATGGATCTCACCACAGCCGTATACATCCATCGACATATTTTACGCTTGAATCCCCATCCGTTCCCCACCATATTCCTACCCTGGAAGAACGATATGGTGGCTTTCTTTAGTGTCGCTTCTATGTGCTTGCTCCAACTTAATTTGTGATCAAGCCATACGCCTAAGGTTTAACTGTTCTATTAAAGAGTTTGGGCAAACTTTATCTGCCGTGGTTTATCTTTTTTGTTAAAATAGTACCATCTCAGTTTCAGAGGGGTTCACTGAGAGTTTGCTTTTGTTGCTTTGTTTCTTAGTGCTGATTGCATGCGGTCAAATATTGTGTTTATAAAAAGGCCGTTCACGGGGAAAACTGTGGCACTAGCAATTAAACATAAAATTATATAAAACCATTACGTTTTAATTCAATAGGCGAAAAACAAGTTAAGTGACACCGTCAGTCAATAATAGATAAAACCTTCTACAAAGTATTTAACCATGAGTTAGCATCACAGCTTCCAACACCTTCTCCTGATGTTCACTCATGTGGCTAAGACAGGGCACTATCCACACATTAGTGTTGCACAGTGTCTTGCAAACTTTACTTTTGACAGCGGCTTTGTCATTATATCAGCTAGCTGTATTTCTGTTGGACAGTAGCTGACATTGATCAGTCCACTCACGAAGTGCTCGTGGATTAAGTGGTATCGCACGTCTATGTGCTTCGATCTCTTGTTAAAGGAACCGGACTCTATAAGTTGAATCGAACTTTGGTTATCAACGTGTAGATTTATTTTTACTTCAGAGTCGGTTATTTCCTTCAACAGCGATTTTAGGTACAGTCCCTCTTTACAGCAGTCGGCTGCGGCTATGTACTCGGCTTCAGTCGACGATAGGGCCACTATAGGCTGTCTCTTGGATGCCCATGATATTGGTCCATCGGCTATCATTAGCACGGAGCCAGATATACTTCGTCTAGTCAGCGGATCTCCAGCATAGTCCGAGTCACTGTAAGCATCTATGTTCTCGATAGGGCTGTTTCGTTTGAATAGTATGCCCTTATCTTTCGTCCCAACTAAGTACTTGAATATTTTCTTCACTCGTGTGACATCTTCCTTAGTGGGATTTTCTACTTTTCTGCTGACTAGGTTTACAGCTTGTGCGATGTCTGGTCTGGTTCGCTTGGACAGGTATAGTAAACTTCCCACTGCCTCTCTGTAGGGGTAATCCTTCTTCATTGCTTCCAGGCGTCTCACAAGGCTTTGCGTTTTTCATATTATACTTTCCCAGTATTTCGTTTGTATAATATTTTTTAGTCAGCTTTATTCCTTCTTTGGAGTTATGAATCTCCATACCCAGGTACGTACTTGGGTTTTCATTCTTCTTCATTTCAAATTTGGTTTCAAGTTTTCCCATGACACTTTGAATCTTTTTCTTATCTTTTCCTATGACTAACCCGTCATCGACAAATAGTCCAATTATTATCGACTTATCTTCATTTATAAACACGCATCTGTCGGTTTTAATTGTCTTGAAACCCAACTCATACATCGCTTGGGTAAAAGTCTTGTTCCATGTGAATGGAGCTTGTCTTAAACCGTATAAAGATTTTTTTAGTCGACACACAACATCTGTGTTTTTGTAGCCAGTATTGTAGCCAACAGTCAATTTCATATAAACTTCATCTTTCAGTTCGCCATACAAAAATGCAGTCTTGACGTCAAATGTCATGAAGTGGTAAGATTTAGATGCGGCAACGGCAAGTAAAGTCTTCAGGGCAGATTGACTTACGACTGGGCTATATATTTCTTCGAAATCTAGGTTTCCCTTCTGCTCACAGCCGCGTACGACTAATCTAGCCTTGTACCTTCCGTCATCTTTTATCTGGAATACCCATTTGTTGGACAAGATTTTATGTCCTCCGGCTTCTGACTTGTCGACTAATACCCACGTGTTATTTTGTTGTAGTGAATCCATTTCAGATTGTATTGCCTTCTCCCAATTTTCCTTGTCGGTGCCTGACACAGCTTCTTTATACGTCAGTAAAGAGCAGTCATAGTCATTATTATTTTCAGACATCAACATAGTTACGCATCGACTGAGCTCGTAATCTTTTGTCCATCCTGGTGGCCTCACTACCCGTTGTGGCTTCCACTTGCAGGTCGTTCAATTGGCTCTTCCTGAGATTCTTCATACGATTCATCATCAGAAGTGACATTGGATTCTGCTCTTGGTGGTCGTCCACTGGTAGAAGGTACAGCAGCTGGCGGATATTGATTGGAGCTGGAAGAAGGGAGATTAGGTTGCTGAAAACGTAAGTTATTATTAGTATTTTTTCCTGTTAATTCTATTTCTATTTTTTCTGTTTCTGGTTCCGGATTTTTTCCTTCAACAGCCGGAGTATTCGTATAGTGCATTTTTCCTATTACTCTCACATCTCTGCTGATAGTGACATCATTCTTTTCCGGTATGTATATTCTAAAGCCTTTTGCATTTTTCGCATATCCCAAAAATACACCTTCCATAGCTTTGGCTGAAAATTTTCCTCTTCGAGCTTTATTCATGACGAATGCTCTGTTACCGAACACGTGTAGGTGATTTCCTGATGGTGTTCTTCCCACCCACTTTTCATAAGGCGAGTTTCCTTTTAGAGCTCTCGCAGGGCTTCTATTTATCAGATAGTTTGCAGTGTTCACTGCTTCTGCCCACAGGTACGAAGGGACGTTGGAATCTATCATTAAACATCTTGCTTTATCCAGGAGTGATCGGTTTTTCCTCTCACTGCAGCCATTTTGCTGTGGTGTGTAGGGAGCGGTTAGTCTACGTGATATACCATTTTCTTTAAGAAGGTTATCAAATGCTTTAGATCTGTATTCGCCTCCATTATCAGAATGCAAATTTTGAATTTTTTTCTTATGGAAGAGTTCAACATTGTTCTTATATTCCTTGAATTTTTCTATTACTTCGCTCTTTTCTTTTAGGAAGTAGACACAGCAGTATCGAGTATAATCGTCAATGAAGGTGACAAAATACTTAGATCCGGCCATCGATTCATTCTCGAAGGGGCCGCAAACGTCGCTGTATACTATCTGTAGTGGCTCGGTAGAGATTATTTCTTCTTGGCTTTGGAATGGTAGAGAAGTAAATTTTCCCTTGATACAGGTTTCACATGTACCCAAAGATTTTTCTTTAAAGTCGAGTCCTCGCATCATTCCATTTTTCGCCATTGCTTTTAGGTCTCTTTCGTTGACATGACCTAATTTCTTATGCCATTTCATTATTTCTTATGCCATTTCATTATTGGGTCTCCACTTCACCTGCCCGTTCTCTGCTACACCTGCCCATCGGTGACTTCAGGCCGACACGTTGCGGGCCTCTACCCTGGCCGGCGCTTCACTACCAGGGCCCCTACTCCTGCTGCCCGTCGGGGTCTGATGACTGATTGGCCGCCGGCCACGCTCTCCATCTGCAAGTGCTACGTCGCCCACCAGTGCTTCCACTGACCGGTTCGCCAGACCGGTTCCACTACTCCTTCTGCTCCTACTCTCCGTGTCCTCCGCTTCCTTTTTTTAAAAAATCGGATACCTGTATTTTCTATAAAACCTGTCTCATTTCATCCACCCTCATCTTCCTATCATTTTTCTAAAGTCATTGTATATAACCCTAATAAACTGTCATTTCTAAATTTTATCCTGGTTGTTTTCTGTTAGGTTCTGGTTAGGTTCATATCGTTATACGACAATGCATAATAAATACGTATTGCCAAATGAGGTATTGAGGTCACATAGGCTGATTTAATTAATTGCTGGCTATTGTACAAGTGCGATCGTCTTCGGGTGATCTTCGAGATTTCTCCGAAGCGCCGCTGCACAAGAGTGGCTATGTTGGAGGTTGGCTTGTATGATATTTGTGATAGCGCCTTTTATTATTATTATTATTTATTGTATGTATGTAAATATAATATAAATATATTTATCGTATTATGTATGTGATGTATATGTATGTGCGTGTATACATATTTTGCGGGATCAGCAAGCGGGAATTTGGGGTTTCTTCATCAGGGCGAAAAGCGCCTCGACCTCGACCTTTGCTGTCGTCACCTTCAGCCGCGTCACAGTCTCCTGGTCAAGGCAGATGAATTTAACTTTCTTTCTACCTGGAATATCCTAAGCCTGGGCTTAGGATATTCCAGGTAGAACTCGTTGTTCCCTTCCCGCGTACCGCTTCAACAAAGCGCGGCATATCTTCAGTCTCAGGTCCATTAAACGAGCGTCCAAACGATGTCCTATTTTTCTTCGATATGCCCTAAGCCCTATGTCTTCATTTAACACCCTTTTCACCGTGGTCCTGCTTAACCCCATCTGAAGGGTCAACAGTTTCTGCTTACGTATGGGATTTCTTTGAATTCGCGCCTTCACAGCTTTTATCACTGCTGGAGTCCTAACAGAGCGAGGGCGACCACTTCTTGACCTGTCATCTACACTAGAGTCTTCATTGTATCGTTTTATGGTACGATAAACGAATCTTTTGGTTATATTCAAATTTTTCAGTAATTCGAAAATCTGAATTGGCGCGTAACCGCAACGATGCAACGCAATAACTGCGACACGGTCTTCTTTAAGTGTCCACTCCATATTTAAAAATGAGGAAAATTATAAAAAGTACACATTTTTATTTTCATGAAAAATTCTAAATTCGAATTCAATAAACGTTTTTGTGGCCAGCGTTCTAAATTCAAAAGTTTTTATTGTGTGACAGAACTTATGACCTGACTGTGTATATATCTCCAATCTTGGTTTCGCCAATCGCGTCACCGAAGACGATGATGACATCGCAAAATTATGGATGATATTTGAAAGATGATTTTGTAATGGCAGGGGCATGTACATAGAAACAAGTCTCTCGTATGGGCTCCCTCTACAATTTATAAAATCTCAAGCGGCAACAGAAATACACATTTGGTGAAAATTTAAACTCTCTACCTTTTACGGTCCATTACGAGCCCGCTGATGGACGGACGGACGGACAGCGGAGGCTTAGTAATAGTGTCCCGTTTGGCACCCTTCGGGTACGATACCCTAAACAGCGATGTGAAAATCATAGAGTAAATTATGTATAGGTGTGAATATTCAATATCTATTAATCAGTTTATGACATGATTCAATAATAATACTAAGCAAATGAACTTGACTTAATTTAAGTGAGATAAACCCACAAACCAGATAAATGCTTTTTGACCATGTTGTTTTTCAGAGAATATAAGGTTATCGCCGGTCTTGCTAATGACGATAACCTGTACATTCGTTACATATTATAATGTAAGTAACCTACTTACCTAAGGGGCCGTTCATTAATCACGTGAGGCTCGAAAGCTCCCCCCCCCCCCCCCTTTCGAGCCTCACGAAACATCACAATTGTATTAAGATATAACGTATATTTAAGTTTTGTTACAAACACCCACAAATATAGAAACGAAGACTGTAGGTAAAATTGTAGGTACCTATACATACCTACATATAAGCAGAAATGATTATTTATGTAAACCTGGCCAGTGCACTTTAGTCCTAAGTATTTTATTTGTTATTTACCTATTAAGATTTATTAAAATATATATTCAGTTCTCCATTGGCCACTTTGAGTATCTCTCGTCTCCTCTCATAATTAGCAAGCTCATTCTTACACGCGCGCACTTCTACAAATGTAGACCCCGACGTGATGATAACAAGCCAACGCTCAACAATCCAAGATGACGCAAGAAAGTCTCGCTGCAGATTTTCGTGATTTCCAGAAGCCCGTCGGGCTGTAAATATGGGAGGAGACAACCATTACATCTTTAACCCCGGATACCAAATAACCGGAGGCGGAGCAATAAACCATCACATCGCCGACATACACACACACAAAGAAAACCACAGAACATCCAGCTGGCAACCAAACACCGCGAACGGTTGGGCGTCGGGAAGGAAGTCCTGCACCACAATGCCGCAATCCACGAAAGAACAGTTGGGGATCGGGAAGGAATATCTGCACCACAATGCCACAATCCACGACAGAACGGTTGGGGATCGGGAAGCAAGATCTGAACCACAATGCTACAATCCACGACAGAACGCTTGGGCATCGGGAAGGAAGATCTGCACCACAATGCCACAATCCACTTCGGAAACAACGCAAGCCCTGCGCTGATGCTACACGGAACAAACCAATAATGGGTAAAAATACATTAAAACTTATGCGCAGGCGAGCTTATATCTGATAAGAGATTTCTTGCAGCAAACCTGGGCAGGATAGGACAGTCTAGTAAGGGCAGTCTGGTGCACAAAAAATTAAGTAACCTACTAAAATATACTAAGAGTAATATAATACATTTTAATACTTACATATATCAACATATAATATATATTTTAACAAAATACTTACATAGGTACTTAATCTTAATACGGAAGAGAAACAAATCACTCAATCTTTTCTTGAAAATGAAAATTGATGGACTATCTCTCATAGCGCAGGGAAGTGCGTTCCACAGTCGGATTGCCCTTAGCCATAATATTAATTTTGCCATAGCCATAATATAATTGACATATGATATATATTTTGGACTTTCCTCCTGAACCTGATCTTTCTTCGGAGTGCCTATCTGTGGAGGTGGGTGACGTTGCGCAGACAATTGCCTCTTTTAAGAACGGCTCGTCTGGTGGGTTGGATGGTTTGCGCCCTGAGCACTTTAAGGAGTTAACGTCTGTATGGGCTGGTGATGGTGGGGTTGCACTGTTGAGTTCTCTATGTAACTTGACAAACTACATGTTGAACGGCGTGATTAATAGGGAGGTGTGCCCTTATCTCTATGGAGCCTCTCTTTGTGATTTGGAGAAGAAGGATGGGGCATTCGGCCAATTTCTGTGGGCAGCGTAATTCGGCGTTTGGTGTCAAAGATGTGCTGTCGTGCGGTGAGAGGTGATCAAGCATCGCAGTTGCAGCCTGAGCAGTTAGGTGTGGGAGTAGCTCTGGGGTGTGAGGCTGCCATTCATGCTACGCGTTCATATGTGATGAGCAGGGTTGCCTCACATGAAATCGTTTTTAAGGTGGACGTTAAGAACGCCTTTAATACTGTTGAGCGGGACGTCGTCTTAAGTAAGGTGAAGTCTTATTGTCCAAATTTGTACCCATACCTGCACCAGTGTTACAGTGCCACTAGTAACTTGTTTTTCGGTGGGAGCCTGGTGCAGTCAAAGGTAGGGGTTCAGCAGGGTGATCCCTTGGGTCCTCTTCTCTTCAGTATGGCAATCCAAGAAGTTGTGGCTTCTTTGTGTTCACCTTTAAAAGTGTGGTATATGGATGATGGCACAATCGGTGGCAGTCCAGAGGTGGTTCTGGAGGATCTCGGAAGACTGATACTGGGGTTCGGCAAAGTAGGGCTTAAGTTGAATACCCAGAAGTGTGAAGTATTTTCTTGTTCAGGACAATTACCTCAAGAGGTGAGCGACGAAATCCAATCAGTCGTTCCCGGAATAATTCTTAGGAATAAGGTGGATTTCACAATTCTGGGTGCTTCTATTTTCCCGGAGGGCATTCCCGGAGTATTGCAATCAAAAATTGATATCCTTAAGGCGTTGAAACCACATTTAAAGCAGCTTTCCGCCCATATTGCCTTGACGATTTCAAAAAGTTGTCTTTCTTCACCAAGGCTCACTTATTCCATACGGACTGCCCCGATTTGGTTGCACAGAGAGATAACTTCGAGATACGATGCGGTTTTGAAGGATTTGCTGGAGTGCATCATCAACGTAGAGATGTCCTCGTCTCAGTGGGTGCAAGCCACGCTGCCCGTCAGGTACGGGGGTTTAGGTGTTCGATGCTTGCACGACACCGAGCTCCCTGACTTTCTGGCTTCTTCGCATGGAGTTGTGGACCTCGTTACTCACATCTTGGGTATACATGGTGACGGGTTCCGCATTCGTTTTGCGGGGGAGGCGGAGGGCTTATGGCGTGCCCGGTGTCCTGGAAGCGACCTGCCGGAAAGGCTGTATAGTCAGCGCTCCTGGGATGAGGTCGTGTGCGAAGTCATCCGTGATGATCTCCTCGCTCATAGTTCGGGGCCGGAATTGGCGCGCCTGCGAGCCGTTTGTCGGTCCGACTCGGGGTTGTGGCTGCACGCAATGCCTTCTCCCCAGCTGGGAACTTTCCTGGACGATGACACTTTGCGCGTGGCAGTCGCTTTGCGTTTGGGCTGCACTATCTGCCAGCCGCATCGATGCTTTTGTGGGGCATGGGTCAATGAGTTGGGTCGCCATGGCCTACATTGTACCAGGGGCGCTGGCAGGTTTTAGCGGCACCACGCAATAAACGACATCGTTCGTAGGGCGTCGGTATCGGCCAACGTTCCTAGTGTGTTGGAGCCTCCAGGTTTGTGCCGGTCGGATGGGAAGCGTCCGGACGGCTTGACCCTGGTAGCTTGGGAGAGAGGACGATCCCTGTTATGGGATGCGACCTGCGTCTGCACCTTTGCAGCCTCCCATGTCGGGTCGACGGCGGCCCGCGCTGGTGCATCAATGTTGTGCTGAGGAGTTGAGAGAAGAGACACCTTGTGAGATCTGCGATTCCTGTCCCTGGAGAAAAGGAACTGAAAACGTTCACGAAGGTGGGGTAGCGCGGATTCATCAAGATATTAAAAAGGTAGGGGAGAATGTGCATATCACGGAGACAAATCGAAAACCACCCTAGCTCCTTGCGATACTGGGAGACATGGTCATACTTGTGCAGCCCGAAGATAAACCGAATCCCGAGATTCTGAAGTTCGAGTTTATTCAGTTGTTCTTCGTCCGCACTTACCCAGTAAACGTCCGCTTAGTCGATTAATGGAAGTAGAAGGGACGGAGCAAGGGTGATTTCAGTCTGCCGTGGCAGGAAGTACTACAATCTCCGGAGGGAGTGAAAAGACGCAAAGACTCGCCTGCTTACCTCACAGACATGGGGCGACACCAGGACAGCAGGTAATCAAAATTACATTTCAGGAGCGACAAGCGTTTTCTGTAAAGGGCTAAGAGTGTGCCGTGTTCCCATAATCATGACTTGAGATTTGCTCGGATTTACCAGTATTGCCTAATATTATCAAGTTCAGCATCCAACGCCTCAAATTGGTCATCTGCGTAAAGATGGAAGAATTGAGAACGTCAGAGATGGAGTTGATATAAACTGAGAAGAGAAGAAGTGAAATGTTGCCACCCTGCGGAACACCTGCAGAGAAATCACATCAGTCCGTTGAGACCTCCTCAGACTTAATGCGCTGCTGGCAGTCTCTTAAATAGGAGTCAAGCCAACGAGCCGAGTTTAGGGAGATATTAAGTGACTATAGGACCCAAGATATCGTAATCAATGCAGTTGAAGGCGCTGCTAAAATCAAGCAGAGTGAGGACCGTGGGCTGCTTTCGATCCATGGCCGATTGGATTTCGTCAGTAACTTTGAGTATATAGTGGTAGTGCTGTGGCCCAGCTTAAAACCCGGTTGGAATGGATTTAATAAGTTCTTTAAGGAGAGGTTGAGGCAGAGCTGAGAGTTCAAAGACTTTGGAAATGACAGGCGGAATATACATTGGTTGGTGTACTGTTTATATGATGCTGGTTTCGGCGATTTAGACAGAGGTATCACTAGTGTATTTTTTCACTGACTTGGGAAGCAGCATTCGGCAAGTGAAAAATTAATAATGTCCGTGATGGGCTATAGCAACTCATCAAGGATGCTGGTCAACATCTGAGAGCAGATGTTTTCGTTACCTACAGCCTTCGATGAGATCGCAGGTATTGCCCTCCTAACTGCGCCAATTCCGATATGGTCAAAGTTAAAAGGTGTTGTGAGAGCTGCGGTCCTGGAGCGCAGGTTGCGGAGGGTAGCATCCTTTACAAAGGGTTCCATGATAACAGGCGAGACTGCAAAGAATCTATTGAGACCGTTGAGGTGCACATTTCCAGCAGCAAACTCCTTGGACTTACCGACACATAATTTCCAAACCGAAGCTGGAGTGTACATATTGATACTCATGTATATATGAAGGCGATTGGCTTCACGACACATACGGGTGCAACGACTACGGAGGCATTTGTAAATAAAGAGATTCTCGCGGGTCGAATCCTTCTTATATCTGACCGCGGCGTGTGTTTATTGAATAAACTCAGGATAATCGAGCTAAAGCCAGGGGGATCTCACTGTACAGTATAGGTACATTCGACCGGCCAACCCGACGGGCGGGAATTCAGTTATGTTACCGCTCGCTTGGCTGGCAGTCGCGTCACGCGCTACCCGCTCCTTATAAGCAACTTTTCTGTGATTTTTGTAACAACAGTGACTTAAGTACCTAACATTTTAGGGTGTCTAAAGGAATTGTTCACAAATGAAATTCGATTCCTTTTTAATGGAATATCTTTTTGTTTAACTAAAAGTAAACACTTTAGACCCAGTATAAAACAAATGACAAATACATAAGTAAGGAGGTAGGTACCTACCTAGCCTTAAAATTTACCAATAGCCTGAATAAGTACTAATAACACTTCTCTTAGATAGAGTGGACTAAAATTCACAAACAGAAATAATCGCAGGTAGGTAAGCATACCGTGATCAAGCGAGACAGGAGTTTACAGGACGATCTTGTGATGTCAGAGTAAAAGAAGCTCTCAGGAGTAGTAATGCGGCACAATCTAGCCTGCACGGGCGGGGCAACCGATTCTGTAGGTGCATAGCGATTATTGTAGGTAGCGCAGGTGCGAGCTAGATTGCGCTTTATTGTCGCGCAGCGAGAGTAGCATTTATCTAAGTGTATTTGACGAGTAATCTTTCTGTACGTAGTACTATTAAGTATTCTTTGCTAAAGCTCCGGACTTTGTTATCAACGGTCTCGTTACCAAATACAGGGAACCAGTCCAGACCAGAGGAGGCGTCTGATTTAAGAGAGTTGAGATCCATGCCCTTGAAGCTATGAATGTCAAGGAATTTCACTGCACGCTTGGGAGCCCTTAACTTAAATGAGAGGTAAATCAAGTCGTGATAGGAGAAAAGGGCGTTAAGTTAGCCATGCGCAGCGACCTTGGACATGTTAGAAATAACCATCAGAAATAACATCTTTGTGTTTACCTTACAGAGTTGCGGACTGTTCCACAAAACTTGACACTGTTACTGTAAATAGCCTGGTTCTAAGAAACCGAGCGGGTGACGAAAGCCTGCGTCAGGAGAGTGTGATTCAATAGTGCCGTCTCTGGAGTGTCTCATAGAATGTGAACCCTACTACTACCAATGGTTGCGTGATGTATGAAAGATAAATTATGTTAGATAGTAAGTGTGTGTAGAGATCGTCACTTTTTTGAAATTGACCCTAGAACATCAGGACAAATTCTATGCAAATATGTAAATATTGAACTAAATTTATCCGAACAAAAAATAATAGCAAAAAATAAAAACAACTTTTGTGGCGTCGCAGTTTTTGATTGTGTCAGCAATAAGGCATTGCGTCGAGCCACGAGTCAGTCGTCTATTGTTTAACGTGTATTCAACGTGCGGAAATAAATAGAGTGTTATCTTTGAATGGAACTTTAATTTCACGGACATTAAGATAAACTGGTGACACTGACGTGATTTCGGAAACAGCGGAAACGACTCATTTCCGCAAGAGTTTACGGAGCGGAAATTATCGAAACAAGTGAACAAACATAGCACAAGGTGGCGGATCCGGTCATGGGGCCCCGCCGACGCCGGCGCTAGGCCCCGCGGCGACTGCAGCTGTTAAGGTCGAGGATATTGGACTAGCAGCTTTATCATTGTCAGCCAGGATTCCGGAGTTCTGGGTGGACCAGCCAAAAGTATGGTTCATCCAATTTGAAGCTATTATTGAACCACAGAAGACGAGTGACCACGCAAAATATAATGCAGTTATCGCCAAGTTAGGCAAAGATGTGATCAGGCAAGTGACAGACATATTGACAGCGCCACCGGCCGATAATAAATATGCTCACTTGAAAGAGAAGTTGCTGAGTATTTACGAGGAGTCGAAGAGTCGGCAAATACAGAAACTTATTGGAGAAATGGAGTTAGGAGAGCAGAAGCCGACGTAACTCCTGAGATGCATGCAGGACCTAGCTCGAGGGAAGGTAGGAGATAAAACTTTGAAGGTTTTATGGATAAACCTGCTGCCGGCATCTACGCGAGGCATATTGGCGGTCACAGAGACAACGAACCTGACCAAATTGGCCAAAATCGCCGACAAGATATTAGAAAATACGAGGTCGGCACAGATCGCGGAGGTGGCCACGGCGAAGGAAGAAACGCACACAACAGCAGTTTTAGCGGAGATACAATGTTAAGCGCAAAAATAGCGGGTATGGAGAGCAGCTTGAGATCTCGTTCTCGCAGCCGCAGCAGCAGTCGACAGCGGTTTGACGAAGCACGCCGGCCAACGTATCGGCTAATTTTGACATGCCAAGGCCATCTTCTAGTACCATTTGGATTTTCAAGTATGTACACTAAAGGAGATATGTTTTGTATTATTTTACATTTTAAATATCTAGGAGCGAGTTTGGCAGTGAAGTGATTGCCAGCATCGCTAAGAACATAATTTTTACGCCAGACCGTGTCACCAACGTTGAATTCTTTGAAGTTGTGTCTTAATTCATAGCAAGCTACATTTTTAGTGTGAGTTACATGTAGAGCAACTTGAACTTTATCGTAAATAGACGAGAGTAATGCAATATTATTTGGATATATCTCTCTCGGCAAATATATCATTTGATCAAGATTACAGCTTTGAGAGAAGATTGAACCGTTAGTAACTGGTTCACGGTCAAAAATTCAGAATGAGGGTGTAATTTAAATCATGTAACCGCATCAACAGAATTGTTCATGGCAGCCTGAATAGTTATGGTTATCCCAAGTTCTATGATCTTCGCCAACTAGTGAAGCTAAGGATTGGTAAAGCAATGTTTGAACCAGCTACAAGTACCGTGGAATCGACGAACTTCTTTTTTATTAGTAGATGTTGGAAAATCAACATTGCACGAATTTTATCATGACCAGCACGTAAACCGTGTTTATCGACAACGTATGTATGTATTTGAGTATTTTTTTAAAGAATTAATTTTTCCGTAGTCAATGGATAATTTAGTATTAGTAAATTTCTCGAGAACTTTTAGTAAGAGATAAATATACACGTCTAAAATTGAACTAACGATTATGATGTAATCAAGATAACAAAATACTTTATTCTCAAACTCAGGGGTAGCGAAAGTATTTATGAGCCTATGTTGAGTTGCAGGACCATTGGGTAAGTCAAAAGACATAACGAAAAATTTGTACATACCTCTTCCAGGTACATAAAATGCAGTTTTTTCCCTATCAGAATTCAAAATTCAAAAAGAGTTTATTTCCATAAGAAACACATAGGTAACATTTGGAGAATGTCAAATCTTAAACTAACACATGTATAAGGTACAGGGAAATATAGAACTCAATTTGAATTCCGTCACCTCAATGTTTTAGATGCTGGAGGCAAAGAGCTAGAAACCTCCAGCTTTATACGTAATTTTTTACAGAATTGGAGCAAACACCTTCCCAAGCTTTCTTGTCTTCTACATAATCTGATATTTTGTAGTAACCTTTTTTACATAAGTGATTTTTAACAACATTTTTAAATTTATTTACAGACAATTCTTGTAACTCAGTCGGTATTTTGTTGTAAAAGCGAATATATTGCCCTTTAAAAGATACATTAACCTTATGGAGCCTAGTAGTAGGTATAGCTAGTTTATTCATATTTCTAGTGTTGACATTGTGCCTGTTGCTATTCTTAGGAAATTTATCAATAATTTTTGTGGACGTACATTAGGTTTTCATAAATATACTGACACGGCACTGTCATAATGTTAATTTCCTTAAATTTACAACGCAGTGACTCTCTGGGACCCACATTGTAGATTGCACGAACAGCCCTCTTTTGCAGCACAAATATTATGTTAATGTCTGCAGCGTTCCCTCACATCAGTATGCCGTAAGACATAATGCTATGGAAGTAGCTGAAGTAAACTAGTCTAGCTGTTTCCACGTCCGTAAAAAGACGGATTTTTTTAACTGCATAAACTGCGGGACTGAGTTTTTTTGATAGCTTATCTATTCGTGGGCCCCACTGTAGCTTATTATCTAAGGTGATTCCTAGGACTACCGTGCTATCTACAATTTCTAAATTTTCACCTTTAACATTAACATTAGCCGAGACTTGTTTAACATTGGGGAGTATAAACCGAATACATTTAGTTTTGTTATTGTTCAGTAAAAGTTTATTAGCACTAAACCAATTTACTACCTTTGAGATTGCATTATTCACATCGTCAAAGTTCAAACTGCGTCGTTTCATTTTAAACAAAAGTGAAGTGTCATCTGCAAACAGTACAATCTCATGATTATCTCTGACAAGATGTAGCAGGTCATTAATATAAACCAAAAACAGGAATGGCCCGAGTATGGAACCCTGCGGTACACCCATAGTAACAACAGACCCTGGAGATCGTTTTCCATTAATGTCAACTCTCTGTATCCTGTTATTTAGATAAGAAGAGAGAAGATCTAAAGAGTTATCCCTAATTCCATAGTGATGTAATTTCCTGATCAATGTCCCATGGTCAACGCAATCAAAAGCCTTAGACAAATAGCAAAATACTCCTAGAGCATCATGCGACTCCTCCCAGGCATCATATATATGTGATATTAACTCAATACCGGCATCAGTAGTTGATTTGCCTTGTGTAAAACCAAATTGTTTACAGTGGAGCATGTTGTTGGTGTTGAAATGTGTAAGAAGTTGATTTAAAATTACTTTTTCAAATACTTTACTAAATGTAGGCAATACCGATATCGGTCTGAAGTTAGAAGGGTCAGATGTACTACCCGATTTAAACAAAGGTACTATTTTACTGTGTTTCATTAAATCAGCAAACACGCCAGATTCAATAGATGCATTAAATATGAAAGCTAAATCAAGTGCAATAACATTTATTAGGGGCTTCACAACATGAACAGAAATATCCCAGAGGTCTGCAGTTTTCTTAACATTTATTGATTTAAAGGCTTTAATAATATCTTTATCATCTACATAATTAAACGAGAATTGATTTTCACATCTAGGTACATAGTCTTTTAGCAAAGATTCAGCGACTACTTTGGAAGAGTCTAAAGACTTTGTAGTAGAAATTGGGATGTCAGTAAAAAATAAAAAAACGCTTTAGCTACATCAATATCATTTTTGAAAGTAATATCATTAATTTTTAATTCATATTCATTGTTTTTAATACTGACCTTTCCAGTCTCACTTTTAATTATATCCCAAGTTGATTTAATTTTGTTATCACTTTTTCTTATTTTAGATCTGATATAATTTGATTTTGCAATTTGACAAACTTTTTTAAAGATTTTTGAGTACTTTTTTACTTTATCCATGAACTCTTCACTATGATTCCATTGTTTTTCACTATATAATTCATATAAATTTTGTCTTCTTTTAAGTATACCTACTGTGGCCCACTTACTAAAGTTAAGTTTGTCTGAGACCACAATCGATCTGGTAGTAAATACTGCATTGAACGCATTGCTGAATTTGTAAAAAAAAATACAATATGACTCATTAGGGTTATTATTAGAGTAATTGATAGGTAGTTTGCTATCCCAATTTCCCAGAAGGTAAGGCACTTCCCAAAATGATTTAGCAATAGCAATAAGTACTTGAAAGATTTGAAAGCTTCTTTAAGATGATCAAAAATTTCATTCCTGAGAGGAAGATTGTAAGCATCACTGTGACTGAATTAAGTTTCTAATATTGACTCAAAAACACCAATCACCGTCTTTCTTTGGGGTTATAAGAACAGGAGAGCTTTCGCACTTTTTGATGACTTTCCATACAAATAATTTTATCGACTTCATTACTAAGAGCCTTTGTTTTACAGAAGAAAGTATGTAGGAGCGCTGTTTAAAGGACTATCACCGTGTTTAAAGGAGTGTCGATTTCATGCTTCGAATTTTTCTTCAAAATAAATAGATTTAAATCAAATAACAATATCATCAGCAATTACTCTTTGCTCGGAAGATCAAAAATCATAAGGATGAACTTTTTTTAGATATTATTTGCATTACAATGAAGTTGATTGAAGAAAGTAGAATTCAAGAGTAGAACAAGATTGAACTATTTCGAAAAGTCTTCAGCTAGTATAATCGAGGGTATACGTCAGGAAAAACATGACATCTATTAACGTGAGTCTGTTTATTGGAAGTTAAAGGTAAATTAATATGATCAAAGGAATTTATTTTATGTTTATCCGCAGTAGCAACAGTGATATAGCACGACTTGGATAGTATCAGGATCTAGGGCACCATGGGGATAAAGAAGACTAGTTTAATAAGAACCAAATGAATTTTATTTTTATGATAACCGCTATTGCATGACAAATCCTAGACAGATATTATTCATCATAGACCAAAGACAACCTGTTTTGTTGCATACAGCATGCATTTTATACCCTTCCTCAACAAAAACTAACAGTTAAGATATCATGAAAACAAAAAACACATAATCTTAACATAACATCTAAACAGTGAGGTAACGCTGCTACCTACTATACTATTTTAACAACCGTCACGTAAAAAGATTGGCTATACAACTTTGAGAACAATTTTAAACCATAATTTATGGAATTGGTCTTTAATTTACTCTAACAGTAAGAGCCCCTCGCTAATCTTTTATTTAACAAAATGATGCTATAAATCAATATGTTTTAATCTCTTATGTTCACAGTTCTTAGCACCTTGAATGACTGATTCATTATCAACATATATTTTAAAATTTGCGTTATGAAGCTTAAGCTCCGAAAGTAGATTTTGTACCCAACAGGCCACAGCAACCGCTTTCCTTGATGGGTGAGAACATTCCTGTTTAAAAAATTCATAACATTTATTCATAAATTCCGTTCCATGGTCTCTCCTTACCGCTTTAATTCTATGACCCGTCTCGTTTTTCAAATTTATTTATTAACACTTCAATTTCCTCTTTTGTATCGGACTTCTGTTTCAAAAAATATATAAACCGATAACTACTGTAATCATCTTTACACAATAAGAAGTATGCACATCCACCCAGCGACCACTGCTCCATTGGGCCACACAGGTCCATATGGATCATTTCGCCTGGGGCACCTGCCTGATTGGTGCTACTTTCAAAAGCTTGTTGCTGTTGTTTACCTTTAATGCAAGGTTCGCATCGTTCAGTCAGGCCTTCAACTTTTACATTATTTTTACATAATAATAATAATAATAATAATAATACCTTGGACACTATTTACACAATTGATCTAGCCCCAAACTAGGATTCCCTGTATCTTGCGTACTAGACAACGATACACATACTTATATAGATAAATATTATACTTGGATAGATAAACAACCATGACTAGGGTACAAACATCCGTTCTCATCAAACAAATATTTGCCCCCACCGGGACTCGAACCCGGGACCCTTGGCTTCGTAGGCAAGGTCACTGCCGACTCGGCCATTCGGGTCGTCCGGTCGGGTCATAATATATTTTTCACCTGGTTGTAGTTCTGGTGGGTTAAAATACTATGCCACTCGTTGACGCTTTTGGTGGTAGCCAAAGCCACATTTTAAATTTAAAATCTATTATAAAAAGGTTCTCTTTGCGTGACGAAGTGCACGTTAACTGGCCACCCTTGACAAACTTACTATTTGAGATCAACTTATAACCTTTGTCAATAGCACAAATGACTTAAAATAAATTTACCCTCAGCACTGGCACGTACATCTTACAGTACATAATCAATATACTCACAGCATTTGAACGCCTACACTTCTATTGTGCCGATTCCACATATTTTCAACTATTTACCATCTCCAATGGTAACCCATTTATTCTCAACCTCCTAAAATTCGGTGAAGAGATCCCTGGACTGGCTCATATGCTCACTGGCGCCTGTGTCCATAATAAACTCATAAGTACAGTAACCATTCATAATAAAGGCCTTTGGAGCCTTCGTCTGCTGTCTCGACCTGCAATTTTTTAAAACATGTCCTACCTTTCCACAACAGTATCGTTTAAAGTAGCCGGGTTTGCCACACTCGAAACATTTGGCACTTGCGCTCTCACTCTTAACTGGAAACTTCCTGATGGCTCCTCGAGATTGATTATGCTTGCTCAGTAGTGCTGTGACGTAGGCTCTGCGTCTGCCTCACTCACATCATTGCGCTCCTCCACCACAAGTAAACGAGTCTGAAGGTTGCTTAAAGACTGCTCTATGAGGTGGCGGATTCCCACGCTGACACAAAGTGTTTATACAACTCAGGTAAGCTCATCAGTATTTTCGTATTTACCATCTTCTCAGATATTTCCTCCTTCATAGATTTGAGTTTATTAACATGTTCGTCCACATTTGACAGATATTTTGACATAGGCCCTTCATATTTCAGATTATAGAACTTTTGATGTATCAAATGCACTCTGACTTTCGACTTTGAGTCATAAACTGAGTTCAACTCCTCCCACATTTGGTAGGCTATTTCGAACGTAGCTAAGTATGTCAGAACTCCCTCCCCCACTCTCACAACTATTATTTCTTGTACTCTCCTATCTATATCATCCAATTTTTCTCTGTCTCTGTTTCGAAAACAACTTATAGCTTACGAGCTTTCAGAATTATACTCGTCTGTAGCTTATATTGTTATCGCCAAGAACCACGGTTCGGCTGCTCACAATCTCGATTACGACTCATCTTACCTCAAATTCGGCTTGTTAAAACCGACGACGAACCACTTTTCACTCCCGCTTTTACTTTTTCCGTAACTGGGCCGATAACCTTTAGGATCTAAGGCACTAGACTAGGGATAATGAAGACTAGTTTAATAAGAACCAAATGAATTTTTATTTTTATGACAACCGCTATTGTTTGACAAATCCTAAACATATATTATTCATAATATATCAAGGTAGCCTGTTTTGTTGCATACCTACTTTAACAAATAGTGTTTTGAGTGACCTGTATATTTTGAGTCAGATAGTACGAAAAGGAGGTTTTTGTATCTTTTTTCAAGAGAGGAGAATTTCAATTGTGGTGTGAGCGACCGTTTCTCGAGAACGGGCTCTGAGTTTGTGTCGATTTGTTCTAGCCGATAACATAGTGATTGTATTAAAATTTTTGCTGTATTAGTATTGCTAGTTGTGCTAAATAGATTCCATTTCCAAGTAAGAAACTCCCGTAACTTAAAACGGTAGTGATTATATTCTCTTTGGCCGATAATAGAGGTGACTAAGATAAGCCTCGAACTTTTGTATAAAGTAGCGAAAAAAATTTAGTTCAAGCTGACAGATTTTTCCCTTTATGTATGACAAGGTAGCTTCAGAATGTTTCACATCTTCGTCAGGAAGAAGGACAGAGGTTACTATTTTCGAGGCAGGATTGTTTGTTATTAATGGTACAATCTGCTTTTTGAGGGTAATGAAGGAATCGGCAGGAGTTTCTAAACGGATGCGCACCTCATATTCGAGTTTGGCTTTGTTCAAGTCAGATCCTTTTCAGTCAGACCTTCAAGGGACGAGCCACTGCACTGAAGAAAGGTAACTACCTAATTTTGTAGTAAAACCTAACTATGCAAAAATATCTACCTATATAGTAATAAAAATAGAGAAAATTAAACCTAGGTCAAAAGACTAAGCCAAAGAGTTCAGATTTAGTCACTACAGAGTGTGAGTTTTAGATTTAAGAGAGTAGGAAAAACTGTTAAATAAAAAACTGCCATGTTACGGAGGGTTGATGGGAACAACACCCCATAATGGAAACCTAAAGAAAATAATTTAGATGATAGGTCCTAAAAGAAATAAAAGGAAGAGAATAGAGTGATTTCTTTTTATTTTATACAGTTATTCCAACTATCTAAACTAGAGTTATGAAAAAGTCCTAAACTCTGACCTGACCCCTAGAACACCGGTTCTTCGGGCGTGGCTGAAACCCAACACTGGAGACGCTGGCGGACGAAGGAACAGTTGCAGTGGAGAGGGTGGCTGGCGGAGAAGCAGTGGCAGTGAAGAACCGGTGGCAGTTGAGGTACTGGCGGGCGATGTAACAGTTGCATTTGGAGAGCGTGGCCGGCGGCCAATCAGTCATCAGTGTCCTGGTGACACCGACTGGCAGCAGAAGTAGTGGCCCGTGAAGCGTCGGCCAGGAGTCACCAACGGGCAGGTGGAGTAGAGACCCGCGAAGCGCCGGCCAGGGTAGAGGCCCGCGAAGTGCCGGCCAGGAGTCATCAACGGACGACCCAAGTGAGGTGGGGCGCACCAGAGGAGCCTCTTCTTCCAGAAGGGATAAAATAGGATGCACAGTAAAAGTCACTTCTTCTCGCAGATTCTTCAAGGTTCTTCCCTGGCCTCTTATTATCTCTTTGGTTGGAGAGCTGTAGAAGACTGCCCTCTTTTTATTCTAGATTTGTCAGGAAACCTCGGGTCGATTCGAATTGACGTTAAAACTTCCCAAGAATAACTACATGGTATGTATAAAAACATAGATCAGATAGAATGATGTTGAAAATAATTGTACAGATTGACAAACTTATCTGTAGAATGAAGGGATGACGCCACCATCGAAAAGGGTTGCCACATATTACATAAATTGCTGCAATCGGTGCAAATAGTGGATGTAACACACGATTATTTTTAGCGATTTATTAATTTAGGATTGATACATAAATATAGCCGTTTTGTTAGCTAAATAAAAAATATACATATGTACATAACATTTATTAATAACTAAAATCCACAATATAAAGCACTTGGCACTTATCACAACTTTTAACATCTAAATACGTATTTTACAAGAGGTCTACTCGACCAGACCGTAGGATCGACAAATTATTAAGTATAAATATTGCATATAAAAATATAATTGCTGACACATAGCATTTCAAATTTTCGTTTTATTGAAAACTTTTCACACAGTAAATATGATCTAATGAAGCCGAAGTATGTGCACTGATGCCATATGTATGGTCGAGTGGATAAATTCCACTAATTTCCTCGAAATCTGAGTCAATGTCACTATCGGTATCAGAGCCACTGTCTAAATTGACTATAAAGGGCTTATCTAAATATCCGTCGTTTTGTCGATAATCCTCTTCAATTTTATACACGTGTGCACAATATTTTTGCCATTCTAAGGCATCAATAGAACTGAACGCTTCGGTTACTAGTTTCGGCATATTTTCATTTTTGTGCTCTATATTTACTTCTGCTACTCTCCTTTTCATTGAACTCCATACCATCTCAATAGGATTTAGGTCACAGTGATAGGGTGGCTGCCGTAAACATTTGTGACCATGTTGTGCTAATAAATTATCAACTTCATATACAGGATCAGTTTTGTATCGTTTGACAATCTCCAGCAACTGTGGTTTAGTCATTTCTGATGAGAATTCGAAACGATTCTCATTTAACTAGGTACTTTTGAATTTCGGGTTTATTTGTGTTTGTACTTGGAGCCTTATTAACCAGAATGCTATGGTATTGAGCGTTGTCCATTGCTACCAAAGACGGTTCTTCAAGATTGGGTAGTAATTTTTCGGTTCACCACTTTTTGAAGTTTGTATTATTCATTTCGTCGTGGTAGTCCGTCCCCACTTTTGGTATTTGATTTAAATACAAGGTCTGCGTTTTGGACAAACCCCGTTTCTCCTCCGGCATGAACAATAATAAAACGTTGCCCTTTAGATACAGGTTCTAGAACTCCGTCTGTTTCTTGGCTTTGCCAGCATTTTTTAGTGGTATATGAGGAATGTATATAAGTCTCGTCTAAGTATACAACGTAAAAGTAAAAAAAAGTAAAAAGTATTTATTATCACCTGATATAAAATAATTGACAGGTATGAGACAAGATTAAAGTAAGTGGTGTAAGAGTGACTTTTCTGGTCTTCGGTGTCCCCTACACTAAGCAACGCCCGTATAGTAGGGGACGGTAGGCAGCTTATAATAGAAAGAGGTACCGGTGGTCGACAGGTGGCTTGTAAGTTTACAATATAACTTTTGTAACAAATTTTAACATTAAGTCGGTAGGTAAGTAATTCAACTTAACTTAATAGTTATTTTATTATGGAGACTATCTATTAGGTATTTTATTTTAATATACCAAAAACTATAAAAAAACAAAAATAGAACGTTTATTAACTGCTCTCATTGCTAAGGTTATCTGATTTCCTAGACTAAATAAGTTAGAATATGATAAATATATGGATATAAATTGAGAAGTGACAAATATAAACTAAACATACATGTATATTCAAAATATATACTGTAGACGGCGAGCTTTAGTAAGACACTGAGACACTTTCACCACTTTTATTATAACTCACTAAGGATTCACAGGGTTTTAACTATGACCTTCCAACTCAACTATCTGGTAACGACCTGCTGTCTTCGGCAACACGTGCTGTCTGTCCCCTGAACCCCGCCGATCGTTCTCCACGGCCGGTGTCTATACCATTGGCGCCAACGTCGACAGCACGCGTTGGCGGGGAAAAAACAGCGATCACAAATACAACTTCCGCATTGATAAGTAAACATTATTTCAAACTAAGACACATGACAAATAATATTTTAATTAAAGTAGTATTATATAATTATTTAACATTTAAATATTAACAGCTAACACTCTTTGGTATCTAGAATTCTAACACATTGGCGCCAACGTCGACAGCACGCGTTGGCGGGGAAAAAACAGCGATCGCAAATTCAACTTCCGTATTGATAAGTAAACATTATTACAAACTAAGACACATGACAAATAATATTTTAATTAAAGTAGTATTATATAATCATTTAACATTTAAATATTAACAGCTAACACTCTTTGATGTCTCGAATTCTAACAATTCGGCCATCCGCAACTTGTAAACGTCCCGTGTACAAGGTTAATAAAGAACTATACGGATAACACACAACATTACTCTTTGCCACAGAACAATAACACAACATAAATGCAAATCGCTTTTACCTTAATGTCACACATCAATAAAGAAAGACAATTATAAACTCTTGTAATGTGGTACAAGTCGCTACTACCTTGAGACCACATCGGTTATGGCGAAGTTCAAGTCGCTTCTACCTTGAGCCTACCCCAAACCTTAAAACTACTGGCAGTTCAAGTCGCTTCTACCTTGAGCCTGCCTTAAACTAAACATCAAAACTACTGGCAGTTCAAGTCGCTTCTACCTTGAGCCTGCCTTCAATTAAGCCTTAGAACTAATGACAGTTCCAGTCGCTTCTACCTTGAGCCTGCCTTAAACTAAACCTTAATACTACTGGCAGTTCAAGTCGCTTCTACCTTGAGCCTGCCTTCAATTAAGCCTTAAAACTAATGACAGCTCAAGTCGCTTCTACCTTGAGCCTGTCAATCTCTGAAATCTGCAGAAAAAAAAAACACAATATATACGGCAAAACCTTCACACTAAATGCATTACTGATCAATCACTCACGACAAAGTCTCTCCTTCATCGCTGCTGCTAGGGGAGGAATCAATATTTGTCCTTTCAAAACTCAACCAGGACTTCATTTTATCTATAGAAATTACCGCGCAATATTTTCGATTAGCTTTCTTAGTTAAAGGCGTATTTTCGACCTGATAATACCGATCTATTATACCGATAATTATCTAGGACTGCGGCGACGCGGTATGGACCTTGGTACTTGGGTACAAGTTTTCTACTTTGTCCAGACGACGGGACTTCTCTTTTTATGCTCACTAAATCGCCAACTTTAAACTTTAACGGTGAACTAGCTCTTTTGTTATATGACTGTTTTTGTTTTTCCTGGTATTCTGTAATGTGTTTATTTATTGTCTCTCTAATCTCGTCAACTGAACTACCGCAGTCCATGTTATCGTTGTCTAAGTATGCCTTAATCCTACCCTCTGAACTGCCTGTCAAAGACGTGCCAAACAACGCTTGTGCTGGAGTCGTACCAATACCCTTGTTTAACGTGTTATTCAAGCCCCACTGCACGTCGGGTACACTAAGATCCCATTTGCGTTCGTTTTGACCTAGGCATTTGGCTGTGAGTGCATCAAGTAACGTTCGGTTGTATCGCTCAACTTGTCCGTTTGCTCTTGGTGTAGCTACAGCGTTGAGGATGTGTTTGGCTCCGACCTCGTGAATATATGCCTGAAACTTACTACTCGTGAAACATGACCCACGATCAGAAATCATTCGTTTCGACACACCAAATATGCTAAAGTGCTCGCGTAACCGGTCGATGACAATTGACGTTTTTGTACTTTTAACAGGCCTCAATACGATGAACTTTGTATATGCGTCTATTATAACTAAAATGTGGGTGTTTCCCCTCGAGCTCTTCACGAAAGGTCCGACGTGATCGAGCTGAATGGTACCAAACGGGGTGTCTATTTTTGGGATAGGGTGCAACAGTGGTCTTTTCCTCCCCGATGCCTTGGAATATGCACACTCTAGACAAGAGTCCACATATTTCTTGATGAACTTTTTCATTTTACTAAACCAGTAGGTTTCTTTGACTTTAGCGTAGGTTTTATCAAACGCGAAATGACCAATATCATCGTGGCACTGTTTAAGTATTTGTCACCTCACCCCTTTTGGCACCACCCATCTCTCACCCTCGGCCGTTTTCCTGTATAACTTCTTATTGCGAATCGAATAATTACCTAGTACATCTACTACTTCCGACGAATTTGGGTCTGTTAATATGCTAACCTTCCTTTGAATTTACGAATAAGACGCTTGCACTGTACTTAACCAGTCAGAGTCACCTGTCACGATAATATGTACTGATTGTGTGGTGACGTCACTAGATGGTGGATTCCTGCTGAGAGCATCAACATACGTCATTGATTTGCCTGGTCGGTACTCAACAGTGTAATCAAACTCCTGCATGGAGATCCACCACCTAGCGACGCGCGGTATTAGGTCATGTTTGAGAAAAGTTGCCTGAAGTGAATTGCAATCCGTAAATATCCTAAATGTAATACCTATAAGATACACGCGAAACCTCTGCAACGATGCAACCACCGCCAACGTCTCGAGCTCGTATGACGTCATGTGTTGCTCTTCAGGGGTAGTTTGGCGACTAAAATATGCTACCGGCTTGAGAATCCCATCACTATTTCTTTGCATTAATATACCTGCAATACCGATTTTACACGCATCAGTATGGACTTCAGTAACCGCCTTCGGATCGTAAAGCGATAGGGTTGGTTTTCTTACCAACTCGTCTTTCAAAGTGGTAAATGCGCGTATTTGGGATTCACCCCAGACCCAAGAAGTATCCTTTTTAAGCAAAGCAGTAAGTGGCTTCGCAATAACCGCGAAGTTTCTCACGAATCGCCGGAAGAAGCTACATAGACCTACAAACTGTCTGACGCCGTGTTGATCGCGAGGTTGAGGAAAATCCTGAACTGCCTGCACTTTGCGACTACCGGGTTTTATTCCTGCGGCGCTTAATTCAAACCCAAGATAGTCTACACTTCTACAAAAAAAACAACACTTCGAGAGCTTAAGTTTCAACCCCGCTTTTTGTAGTAACTGTAGAACCGATTCTAATTTACTTATGCCCTCATCGATTGTTTTTGACGGTATGATGATATCGTACATATATGCGGATGCTATTTTGCTATACCTATCCGGCGAGCCACCATTTTCGCCGATATGATTGTTGACCGTTCCTAACACCGAGTGGACCATGCGCATGAACGTCGATGGACAGTTAACAAGGCCGAAGGGCATCCGTTTAAACTCAAATTGCCCATCTGGCGACACAAAACTAGTCTTTGATCGATCACTCTCTTTAACCCCTATCTGGTAATACCCAGATGCCAAGTCCAGAGTAGTATAAAAGTTAAACCCCGATAGCTCATCGAGCTGGTCATCGATTCTAGGTAGTGGGAAATTTTCTTTTATAGTCTTCCTATTGAGAGCCCTATAGTCCACACAAAGTCTAATATCCCCGGTCTTTTTCTTTACTAGGACTATAGGGCTCGCATAGGGCGACGTCAAAGGCTGAACTATATCGCAATCAATGAGTTTCTGTACCATGTTCCGTACTTTCTCCCTTTCGGTGAATGGTAACCTATACGGACGGTATACCACGGGTTCATCATCCTTTAGCTGAATCGACATTTCGACGAAGTCTGTTTTGCCTAGTTCCTCTAGCTTAAATGCAAATGCCTCGCGATATTTATTTAACAATCCCAGTAGCTTAACGATGGTCCCATTATCTAGCGTGTTAGGCCCTAAATCGTCTGCTAAGATAACTTGCTTTGGTTCAACCAGATTGACTCGCATTACCCTATTCAGCATAGTATCACTAGATTGGGCCTCCTCTGCGCGCTCGCATCTAGCCAATAATGATCCCCTTTTAAGTTCAAACGGTCTGCTCGATAACCCATTTACCAACGCTACACCAATACCCTCTGTTACGGTGAACAACCCTTGTACTATGTAATGCTCACGTCCTGACTGATAACGGGTGCTACCATTGATATAAACTTCCCCCGTATACTTAGGTTCTGTTTTAAAGTCAATAGCAGTCAACCCATCGACGATAGTCTCAGACGCGCAAACTAACTTGACCCTATTGTCTAGATAATCTTCTGAGCTACTTATACGCAAGAATTTACTGTCCTTTTCTACCACAATGTGTGGTTGCTCGGTAAAAGTCTGTCCAACTAGTAAAGGTACTTCCAGAACCTCATCCGGAACAACCATACATTCAACACATGCCTTTGCTGCATCTATTTCCACGTCTACTCTGCATTTACCTAATGGTCTAACAACGCCATCACCGAACCCCTTTAAAAATGGTAATGTGGTTTCGCGTTGCCACGCCAGTGACAATTCGTGAGCGAACGTTTTCCTAATCAATGTTAACGCGCTACCGAAATCGATGAAACACTTGCATATCACTTTATTAACTATCACGCGCTTATAGTACTTTGAAGACTTTGTACCAGACGCCTCTACACACATGACCGGTTTTGATGTTTTACTGGTGGTGTCAGCGTTTTTATTATTATTAGTTCGACAACTATCAGTAGAATGACCAAAGCGCATGCATTTATCGCATTTCAGTGCCGGTTTGGGGCACTGAGACTTGTAGTGGCCGTCTTGTAAACAGTTAAAACATTTAACCGGTCTGTCGCTAGCTATGTTTCTATTCCCGTTTCCCGAGTTAGTTTCAATTCTAGTCTTAGCCTTTCGCTCCATAAATGAACTATTCTTAGCGCTCTTTAAGAAAGGTAATAGCTGCTCTGGACTATCAAAACGAGCCGCTTCGGCCCCTAGACGAACACTACGATCTTCTATTCCAAATACTAAACGATCAACCGCTCTCTTGCTCGTAATGTCGCACCGGTTTAATAATATGATTTTATCATAGAAATATTCCTCTAAAGAATCATTAAACCTAGCACGTTTAGCAAGCATTGTTGTGAGTAATTGACCATAGTTATCATCGCTAGGGAATGCTAGTTTCAACTTTTCCTACCACCTGTTGCCAGGAAAACATTACAGTCGAGAGTCCAGCGTACCATTTTTAAGCATTGCCCTTGAGCTTTGGTAACGCAAAGTGAACAGTCTGACGATCATTCCAATTATATATGATCGCACACTCATTCACTTTGTGTATCCACATTTCAATTGTTTGTTCCTTACGATCCGGATCGCATTCTGGCACTGTGTTATGATTCGACAATTTCTCATGAGAGCCTTTATTGCCAATAGTAGTCGTAGTAGGCGTAGCCCTGCTGCGCGACGACTGCGCAGGCGTAGCCCTGCTGCGCGACGACTGAGCAGGCGTAGCCCTGCTGCGACCGCTGCCTCTCGCTACGCCGCCGATGCCGCTGACTGCGCGAGCGTGACCTGCTGGGACGACCGCGGCCCCGGTGGCTGCTCCGGCTGCGTGTCCGGCGCCTGTTGGCGTCGCCGCTGCGTGACCGACGCCTGCTGGTCCGTTCCCGTGTCCTCTGGTCACTGCGACTGCGCGGCCGCCTCGCGTTCCTACGTTGACTGCGCGACCGGCGAGATCCTCTTCGGTCCGTGTGCCTAGTTATGCTACGCGACCGGTGCTGACCTTCGGGTAGCCCAGGTGGCGTTGCCAGCACACGCGAGCCACGCGACCCTTTCCGACCGTCATCCATTTCCGTTTTTAATCGGTGCTCTTATACCACAGGTTCGACTCAAGGAGTGAATACTGTTTACAACTCCTTTCTATCCCTTTCTTCTGAATTGTAGACGGCGAGCTTTAGTAAGACACTGAGACATTTTCACCACTTTTATTATAACTCACTAAGGATTCACAGGTTTTTAACTATGACCTTTTATTATAATAACTCACTAAGGATTCACAGGGTTTTAATTATGACCTTCCAACTCAACTATCTGGTAACGACCTGCTGTCTTCGGCAACACGTGCTGTCTGTCCACTGAACCTCGCCGATCGTTCTCCACGGCCGGTGTCTATACCATTGGCGCCAACGTCGACAGCACGCGTTGGCGGGGAAAAAACAGCGATCACAAATTCAACTTAAGCACCGAAGGAATAAAACCCGGTAGTCGCAAAGTGCAGGCAGTTCAGGATTTTCCTCAACCTCGCGATCAACACGGCGTCAGACAGTTTGTAGGTCTATGTAGCTTCTTCGGGCGATTCGTGAGAAACTTCGCGGTTATTGCGAAGCCACTTACTGCTTTGCTTAAAAAGGATACTCCTTGGATCTGGGGTGAATCCCAAATACGCGCATTTACCACTTTGAACGACGAGTTGGTAAGAAAACCAACCCTATCGCTTTACGATCCGAAGGCGGTTACTGAAGTCCATACTGATGCGTGTAAAATCGGTATTGCAGGTATATTAATGCAAAGAAATAGTGATGGGATTCTCAAGCCGGTAGCATATTTTAGTCGCCAAACTACCCCTGAAGAGCAACGCATGACGTCATACGAGCTCGAGACGTTGGCGGTGGTTGCATCGTTGCAGAGGTTTCGCGTGTATCTTATAGGTATTACATTTAAGATATTTACGGATTGCAATTCACTTTGGGCAACTTTTCTCAAACGTGACCTAATACCGCGCGTCGCTAGGTGGTGGATCTCCATGCAGGAGTTTGATTACACTGTTGAGTACCGACCAGGCAGATCAATGACGTATGTTGATGCTCTCAGCAGGAATCCACCATCTAGTGACGTCACCACACAATCAGTACATATTATCGTGACAGGTGACTCTGACTGGTTAAGTACAGTGCAAGTGTCTGATTCGGAAATTCAAAGGAAGGTTAGCATATTAACAGACCCAAATTCGTCGGAAGTAGTAGATGTACTAGGTAATTATTCGATTCGCAATAAGAAGTTATACAGGAAAACGGCCGAGGGTGAGAGATGGGTGGTGCCAAAAGGGGTGAGGTGGCAAATACTTAAACAGTGCCACGATGATATTGGTCATTTCGCGTTTGATAAAACCTACGCTAAAGTCAAAGAAACCTACTGGTTTAGTAAAATGAAAAAGTTCATCAAGAAATATGTGGACTCTTGTCTAGAGTGTGCATATTCCAAGGCATCGGGGAGGAAAAGACCACTGTTGCACCCTATCCCAAAAATAGACACCCCGTTTGGGACCATTCAGCTCGATCACGTCGGACCTTTCGTGAAGAGCTCGAGGGGAAACACCCACATTTTAGTTATAATAGACGCGTATACAAAGTTCATCGTATTGAGGCCTGTTAAAAGTACAAAAACGTCAATTGTCATCGACCGGTTACGCGAGCACATTAGCATATATGGTGTGTCGAAACGAATGATTTCTGATCGTGGGTCATGTTTCACGAGTAGTAAGTTTCAGGCATATATTCACGAGGTCGGAGCCAAACACATCCTCAACGCTGTAGCTACACCAAGAGCAAACGGACAGGTTGAGCAATACAACCGAACGTTACTTGATGCACCCACAGCCAAATGCCTAGGTCAAAACGAACGCAAATGGGATCTTAGTGTACCCGACGTGCAGTGGGGCTTGAATAACACGTTAAACAAGGGAATTGGTACGACTCCAGCACAAGCGTTGTTTGGCACGTCTTTATCAGGCAGTTCAGAGGGTAGGATTAAGGCATACTTAGACAACGATAACATGGACTGCGGTAGTTCAGTTGACGAGATTAGAGAGACAATTAATAAACACATTACAGAATACCAGGAAAAACAAAAACAAAAAACAAAAAGGCAGGCTCAAGGTAGAAGCGACTTGAACTGCCAGTAGTTTTGATGTTTAGTTTAAGGCAGGCTCAAGGTAGAAGCGACTTGAACTGCCAGTAGTTTTAAGGTTTGGGGTAGGCTCAAGGTAGAAGCGACTTGAACTCCGCCATAACCGATGTGGTCTCAAGGTAGTAGCGACTTGTACCACATTACAAGAGTTTATAATTGTCTTTCTTTATTGATGTGTGACAACAAGGTAAAAGCGACTTGCATTTATGTCGTGTTATTGTTCTGTGGTAAAGAGTAATGTTGTGTGTTATCCGTATAGTTCTTTATTAACCTTGTACACGGGACGTGTACATGTTGCGGATGGCCGAATTGTTAGAATTCGAGACATCAAAGAGTGTTAGCTGTTAATATTTAATTATGGGTTTGCGGTGCATTAACAGGCATGTGCGCAATACAAATAGCTGTCTGACAGTTAGCACCCGGCATTCCTTATAAAGGTCCGTGGTGGGAAACCTTTTGGGCTTCTTGGTCATAACTTTTGGTATGGAACGTTGGGCTCTTTCTATAGCTAGCATGTGTGTTTTAGAAGATCCACCCCAGCACGTTATGCAGTAGCCAAGGACTGACTGACAGAGGGCCATGATGACAGTACCTCTGCTTCAGCACTCGTGCGGAGTAATCTAACAACGTGGATTAGTTTTCGTGCCCTGCCCGAGATGTATTCTATGTGGTCCGCAAACTTTAGTGTTTCGTCTAAAACTATACCCAGGAATTTTATGGAATCTCTATCAATTACTTCGCATGAGCATTGCGTTGACAGGGAGTTACAGGTATGCATTTTTAACTGTTGACCATTGGGGGGTTGAGAGGCTTTAGTTTTGTGAAAGCTGAGGTATTTTGTTTTTGATAAATTGAGGGTGTGCAGGTTATTGGAAAGCCAGGTGGCAGTTTTGGCCAAACTCTCCTCAGCTCGATTGTATGTCTGTTTCCAGTCGTTGCCTGAAAACAAAATAGCTGTGTCATCGGCATAGCACAAGATGTTAGTGTTGCTAGTTGTAGTAGTCACTGTGTCGACATCGTTCATATAAATAATGAATAATGTTGGTCCCAGTATGCTACCTTGAGGAACGCCAAAGTTGTTAGGTAGAGAGTCGCTGAGCATATCTCCTATTTTTACGAGCTGTTTTCTGTTCGCACGATAGCTCTGGAACCGGTGTAATGTTTGCACTCTTATACCTACATTTTCTAGTTTTTGTGTGAGTATGGATATTGGATTTGCCGCGCCTGAAGCCAAACTGAGTGGGGGACAGTAATTTGTTTTGTTTGAGGTAATTCACTAGACGGTGATTTACTATTTTCTCGAGTACTTTGGAGACGACAGAAAGTGGCGAGATTGGTCTGTAGTTTGACGAAGTGCATTTATCGCCAACTTTAAATATTGGCGTAATCGCCGCTGTTTTCCAGGTTTCTTGAAAGCAGCCGCTGGAGAGACTCAGGTTGCAAATATGGGTGAGTGGTTTGACTAAGTATTCATTCATGCTTCTTAATAGGTTGTTCTTAATTCTATCCAGACCGGGTGCGCTATCGTTTTTTAATTGCATAATGTAGTTGGACACTTCTTGTGGATCAGTGGGGCTAAGATAGAATGATGTCTTTGGGGTTGAAGGGGCTTTGGCAAGTGAAGCTAATACAGACTAAGTTTTCCCGTTTTTTTTCGATAATTTTATCTGCCAGGTTATTGTTTATGGTAGCAAAGTGTTTGTTACAGATGATCAGAGAGTTAAGCTGGATTGGAAAAACTAATGGACTCTCAACTGAACAACACAACACAACAACAACTGACAGCGAAGTGACGTTTTGACAAGACAACGTGACCAGGCATCATTAGTAAACGACGTCGAGCTCACCTGTATTCCGGAGTACGAGGGAGAATCAGTTCTGCACATCGTGACTGCCGCGGCGCTGTAGGTCGGTGTGTCGTTAGAGTCTAACGACACACCGACCACGACCGACACGCTGACCACCTCTCGTTCATCTAACGGTTAGACGAACGAGAGGTGGTCAGCGCGACGCGTGTCGGCGCTCCGCGGGGCGAGGGAGCCACAGCTGTAGCAGAGGCAGAGGCGAGTGGCTTGCCCCGCAAGAACCGGCCGCGGCCCATCGTCGTGCGGCTGGCTCGGCGATCCGTCCGCGAGGAGCTGTTAAAGTGCGCGAAGGTGTGGCCCGGAGCTACCACTGATGGGCTGGGCCTCCCACCCCACGCAGCCCAGAAGATGCATGTCAACGAGGGCCTGACTAAAGAAAACCGATGCTATTTGCCAAAGCCCGCGCAGTAGGAAAGCAGTGGCAGTTTATCTGGACCAAGGATGGTCTCGTCCAAGCCAGGTTAACCAAATCCTCCAAAATTTGCTATATACGATGCGAAGCTGATCTTGACCCTGTTTTTGGCAGTCACTCAAGTCCTATCAACGTCTAATGAGCTAGCATTAAGTATTGCGATTCTTACGTCTTTGTTTACTTTGTATTCTTTTAATTTGCACATTTATTTTCACTGTATCCAATGTCTTGATAAATGTTGTTATAGTATGTCAATTAGTTCACACGCACGGGTCCGACTCACTCTCAGGTAAAATAAAATTATACAAGAATATGTCATTTTGGTTTGTGATTACGGCATTTTACAGATCTCGTGCCGTAGACGTACTGCTGTGTGTTTACGGCGGCGAACGAGGTAATGACTCGCATGAAACTGGTTTCTAGGAGCGAACCGATACACTTCATTCATCATTATTATTGCCGTAATCAAAGGATTACAAAGGAATACGCACTATTCATAATGTGAATCGTTATAGGTCGTCGGAAGATAGGTTGTTATATATACATAAAATAGTAAAGTCATAGTAATATAATAATAATAATAATAATAATAATATTATTATTATTATATTACTATTATTATTATTATTATATTACTATGACTTTACTATTTTATGTATATATAACAACCTATCTTCCGACGACCTATAACGATTCACATTATGTCCACACTCCTCTTTACAACAGAGCTTAGCAATAAACTAATTAAAATTTCACTCTGGAACGCGGGTTCCCTGAATACTGGGCATGATGAGCTCACTGTAGCTATGTTGCAAAGCACACCCGATATTGTAGCAATTACTGAAACTTGGCTTAGGGACGGTGAAATGGGGCGTGCGCCGACGGTGCCCGGATACAGACTGCGTCATGTTGCTCGCTCAATGGAGGTTAGACGCGCGCGCAGTGCAGGTATTGCTTTTTATGTCAAGTTAGGTATGAATGCAAAAATCTACCCTCATCCACTATCCGAGTCCAAAGTTGAGCAAATGTTGGCTATCTTTGAATATTAAATCAACCAAAATCATAGTAGGAACTGCCTATCGTCCTCAGTGGATGGCTGTAGATGACTTTTTGGACGCACTGACTCGATAGTTTCATTCTCTAAGTTTGACCGCATTGTATTAACTGGTGACTTTAATATTGATTTACATGGCCCAGGGAATGCTATGAAACATCAGTTTCAGCAATTCCTCGAATATACTAAATTGACAAATTATGTAGCGGAGCCAACGCATTTCACCGACGCCAGTGCAACGCTGATAGATCTTTTCTGCACTAATGCCTGTGTAGCTCAAGTCTGCGTCGATCACATTCCTGACCTCGGTGCACACGCGTTTAAATAACTGTCACAATAAAGGTTAAACGGGAGAAATATACACCGCGTAAAGTTATGTACAGGATCAAAAATATAAACCACCAATTATTCGATATCGACTTACATAATATTAACTGGGACTCAGCTCTGGAGCACGAAAATGTTGAGGACATGCTTAGAGCTTTCGAAGTATCAGTCTTGGCACTTTTTGATAAACATGCGCCCATCAAAATGACTACCACTAAAAAAAAACCTATGCCTTGGCTGACAAGCAATTTACGGTACATACTGCACCTCCGGGATATTGCTCACAAGACCTATAAGGAGACAAAATCGCCTGCTGATCGCCAGGAGTACAGATCGCTAAAGCATTTTGCGAATGCCAGTTTGTTACGATGTCACCATCTACAATGAATCACCGACCAGATGAATCACCTCATACGAGATTGCGAAAGACATGGAACCTTCTAGAACATCGATTCCGAATTTCATGAGAAATCTGACAGTGCATTTCATTTCCATCGTGGGACCACCACCAGTTTTCCCAGTGCCTTTTTGCTAGAATCGCTCTTGCGAGAGGACGTTTAGTATAATTGCGGGATCAATCGCGATCACCCCTAATTTTAAGTGAATAGACTAAGAACATTTGTAACTTTCTACATTAAAGTTGTGAATGGACATATCACGTCTTTTTTAAAATCCCCTCTGACGGCCAGTACACGTAATTGGCGCAGTCGGTAGTGGGTAGTTGGTCAGTGCGTGAATCTAACATCGAGGACCACACTGATAGGTGTCGTATCGGACGACACGGTGCAACTACGATCTACAACCTACGTACGTACAAGTGCCAAGAAGAAGATTTACCGAGCCGCCACATCCAGACATCGATGAGAAAGCTCCAAGACGAGATGCTGCTACTGTGAGTCATAGAATAGTTACGCAAATTCTATTGGTTGCTATTCCCTCACTCTCACAGTACCTATCCTAGTTCCTAGTTACCTAGTTTCTAATAATTATATCGTATACCTAATATCGGTGTACCTCTTAGTTAAATCTATCTTATTAGTTGTATACCTAATATCGGTGTACCTCTTAAGTAAATCTATCATAGTTATATCTAAAATCGATATACCTAACTACCAAAATTTTTTACCCACGAGTAGGTAGGGGTCTTAGACCCAGTAGTCGTGAGGAAATAAGGAGATAGCTAAGCGACCAAAGTCGTAATTTAGACCTCCTAGAAGTAATAGACGAAAGCTTAGAAGATAATTATTTTAGAATGACGGAAAATCAGCAGAACGAGGTACCGACCCTCGCCGCCGAAAATATGGCATCTCTGCAACCCCAGATTGATTATACGGACAGGATTTACAAGGCTTTAAGATTAGTGCCTGAATTTGATGGAAACTCTAATGTCCTGATAAGATTTTTGAACATTTGCGATCAGCTTGTGCTCACATATGTCAATCCAGCCCCAGGCAACGAACTAAACAACTATGCTATGTTAAATGGCATATTGAATAAAGTAAAAGGACCCGCCGCTAGAACACTAGCAACGAACGGCGTAGCCTCAGACTGGAATGGCATAAGGAATGCATTGATAAATTCATTCTCAGACCATCGTGATGAATCTGCTCTATATACCCACTCAGGCGATCAAGGTCACCGAGGAAGGGACCGTTGAGCGATGCGGACACTCCTGGTGCCGGAAACAAGTGTTCCAAAGCGATCCATGCACTGTTAGTGACTCCAGCTGATTTCGTCTCTAGCGGTGTTAAAATTGCAATTTATTCAATTTTATGAAGTGTCACTCGAGTTCGATCGATCGAAATCGATTCTAGATGGACGTCACTATTGCTGTGAATTAAATGTACTATGAAGACAGTGAAAAAAAAAGCCACTGTTGACCTGTGAACTTTCCGTTAGTTGGGTTTTTGTGACACATTTTCGTCGGATCAAATAACAATGAAGTAAGTAATAAATTACTGTAAAATTGGTAGAAATGTTAATTAGACAATACGTGTATATAATCTGTTAACTTCTAAAGACAGAATCTGGTAAAATTGTGGTAGATAATCCTTTGTGAAAATTGTTCCTATTTTTTGGAAATCTTTTCATGGTCAGTAAAGTGCCTAAAATTGTGTCGATTGTAAAAAAAAACATGGTAAAATACTCTAAGATATATATAAACATAAATTAAACCTTTCAAATTACTTGTATTTTCAGGAAATATGAGTTTTCATTAATAATTCTGTATTCAGGTAAAATAATAAGTGTCTACGGCGCTGCAGATCACAAATTGGTGCCAAGGTCGGCCATTGAAAATATAAAGGTGTGTTTAGGTTGTCTGATCGCTGGCTTGGGTTGTTTGTTTATATTAATCTGTATGCCTGGATCAAAAAGTATTTAAGCAAACTAATTTAAAGAGATCACCAATAAATCATATTATGTTACTAGAAAATTGCATTAAGTACCAAATAAATGTTTTTGGTATGTATTACTTTGTTTTTCATTTGCATACGCTCCGCTTCGCTCGCTCCGATTTTGATTTTTCAAAGTTCCAACCTAACCTAAACCCAATTTAAATTAGCCACAATAACCTACTCTAGCCATTTCGATTTATTTGGTGACAGATCTACCATTCTGAGCACAGAGCTATTATTTAAGTAACAAAACTGTTATTATAAGAACGAAGTTTATATTCATGTAATTTTATTGGTTATCGATCTCTTATTTTACACATATATTAACATTAATTTGATAATTCATACCTGGGAACAATTTTTGTTTATCTGAGAACGAAAATATTTCGTGGCGATAGATCTATTTATTAGGTGATACAACTTGATGACAAATATAAATTTTGATGAAAGAAAATATAGTTCCCTTTTTATTTTACATACTAATTTGCTTAAAATAGAATTCCTTTGTATACCCTTATTTTTCCTCCTTTTTAGTACAATCGGTTGCACCACGACCCCGAACTCACCATGCGTACTGCATTAGGTACATAATCGTACACATTCCGATGACGTTGCATTGCGATAGGTGCATTTTGCGATTTTTATCCATTTTTCACAGTGTATGAACGATTTGCGAATGGTACATTCTGCGACTGAATTCTGAGCGTGAATGGAAAAATGCACCTAAGAGCGTGAATGGAAAAATGTACCCATCGAAAATCATACCTTTCGCAGAATGCTCCTGTTGCTAATCGTACCAGCAAACGCAAATTGTACCTTTGTAAATATTTAGGCGAGAAACCGATGCGAGTGGCGTGCTTTGGGAGAGGCCTATGCCCAACATACGGGCTGATATACTGATAATAATGATGAAATGTTTAGGTATGAAACAACGTATTTTCTTTCCTAAGCATTTTCGTATGTTTTGCGAAAGGTACCTACATTCTGCGACTGAACGATAACACATGTTTAGACTTACACGTATTTTTGCGATTTTTATCCATTTTTCACAGTGTATGAACGATTTGCGAATGGTACATTCTGCGACTGAATTCTGAGCGTGAATGGAAAAATGCACCTAAGAGCGTGAATGGAAAAATGTACCCATCGCAAATCATACCTTTCGCAGAATGCACCTGTTGCTAATCGTACCAGCAAACGCAAATTGTACCTTTGTAAATATTTAGGCGAGAAACCGATGCGAGTGGCGTGCTTTGGGAGAGGCCTATGCCCAACATACGGGCTGATATACTGATAATAATGATGAAATGTTTAGGTATGAAACAACGTATTTTCTTTCCTAAGCATTTTCGTATGTTATGCGAAAGGTACCTACATTCTGCGACTGAACGATAACACATGTTTAGACTTACACGTATATGTATGTATAGGTTTACAATGATAAAAGTTTAATACTTTCCAAAGCCTTCGGAACTCCTCTATATGAAAATCCAACTCGCATAAATTCTATATCGATCGATTTTAGAGCTTCTTTAGGTTTTTGGTTCAGAAAAAACATCACTGCGTAAAATTACCTTTATTAAGTGGCTTCACAAAATGCTCCGTGCATCAATCTGTGACTCAGTCAGTGTGATTCGGTCTCCTTCAATGTGTAGTTTGTGAGTTAGATTTTTCGAGGTTTCTTTTGTTATTTTGAATAGTGCTTGTTAAATCTTGTTCAGAATTTTGTGTAGTTTCTTGTGTAATAAAAATCTTTCTGTTTGGTGCATTAATAGTGATATCATATGAAAAATTGTGAATAGTGACCTAACGAGGCGCTCGGAGACTTCAATGATTTTTAGCCAGGTATTTACTGCTTTTCAATTCACTAATATTACGTAGGTTTAAAGAATATATTGTTTTCCACGTTTTACTTCAATATTAGGTAAAACAAATGAATAGTTTAAACGCTGTCTATCATTATGTATACGCCGCGCGCTGCATTGCTCGGTTGATACTTGTAATTTGATAGTATATTTCTATGAAGATATTTCTATGAATTTTCTTCTCGACAGATAGTTTTTTTTATCATTATTTGATTACATAGTTTAGTACGGTTTGATATCATACAAACCCACAGGTTTTATCGTTTATATTCCCAAACATAAATTATTTTCTGCAAGTGAATGAAATATTTACAAAACGTTTTTATTTACGTGATTTACTTACATCTAACATGTGATATTCATTTAGCAATGCATGTTGTTTAATTGCCTATCTAATCTTTGTTATGAAACTTGTTTCAAAAATTAAAAGCACTGTAAAGTTATTTTGTATTAACAGTATCAGTGCAAAATGATAACGTGGTATTTGCGGTTGGTAATTTCTACCATTTCGCAGCGCTCTGGGAGACAGTCATCGCAAAAGCGCAGCCCTTTACGTTTCACGCGCGTGGTATCAAATTGGGACTTCCATCGCCTCAGTGGATACGGATCTATCAATGTTGTGTCAAGGCATTGATACCCCACACGTTTACTATGAACGTGTCCAAAATCTACTCAATACCATCATGACCTATGTCGAACTGCATGACGAAGTTTTAACTACTGTGGAAGCGAAACGAACTTTGTATAAAAAGTTAGCGCTTCAGACATACCTGAAGGGTTTGAAAGAACCACTAGGCTCTCGAATTAGATGCATGCGACCCCCAACCTTAGAGAAAGCCCTGGAGTTTGCTCAAGAGGAATTAAACGTAATGTACCTACAGAAAAAAGAACCGAGAAAATTCCCCCCCGTGTATTCGCAAAATGCTTCCCGATCAAACCCAACTTAATTTATGGTGCCCCGACCAGCGTTTGTTCCCCAAATGCCTCCGCCAAATGTGACTAGGCCCATTTACAGCCTTCAACAGCCCAACACCCCGAATAGACCCCCGTATCAAGGACCATCAAGGACCCAACAAATGTTCGGTGCCCTGCCCCGTTCTGACATGTCCACCGGTTTTAAAATTCAACCGCGACCCCAGCCTATGAATTCATTCCAAAACCGACCAACACCAATGAGTGGTGTAAGTCACCCCGTTGCCCGGACTCTACCACCGATTTCTCGTAATGTAGCTCCTTATCAGCCGCAACGAGAAATGCACAGTAACGAAGCGTACGAGACATACGACCCTAACACTTACGATGACTATAACCAAGAGTACCCGGAGTACCCCGGCTTTGTATCGAATGACTGTGACAACCCCCAAATGACTGACCCACAACAGCTCGACTATGACCAGACTCAACAGACCGAGCAGGATTTTCCCCCGGATTCGAAGCCGAATTCCCCAGAATAGAATTAAATCTTCAGCATCGGAGACAACTCCCCTACATCCAGATTTTCAACCCCCCCCCCCCCCCCTGAAACTACTCATTGACACAGGTGCAAACCAATCGTTTCTTAGCCCTGAAGCGGTTGAAAGATATTTTCCATATACTCCCCTGGACTATGACCCTTTTATAGTGACGAACATACACGCTACGACGTCAAATAATTACTCAATCAGAATTCCCTGCTTCCCCGAGTTCAATGACCGATTACCGATAAAATTATCTGTCTATAGTTTCCATAACTATTTTGACGGCTTAATTGGATGCGATTTGTTGGAACAATGGAAGGCAAAAATAGATCTTGGAAAGAGAATATTCATCACTCAATTTGCAACAAATCCCATTCAGATGTATGAGTCGCCTCAGAATAAAACTCTATATGAGACTGTAGTACCTGCACAGTCCACTCAACTAGTTAGAGTGCCCACCAATGTACCCAACGGAGATATCTCCATAGACCAACAGACAATTTGTGGCTGTAATGTCAATGACTGTCTATCCAGATCCCAAGATAGCCAAGCGTATGTTGAGGTATCGAACCCGACTCACAATGACCTCATATTTTCACTCAAAGACCCCATTCGCGCACATGAGTTTAGCGAATCGACTTTACCACCAATGATGACTAATCGCACACAAGAAGTCTTATCGCGTCTACGTACTGAGCATTTAAACGTCGAAGAAAGAACTAACTTAATGATGCTTTGTAAAGAATATGCCGACGTATTTTATATCGAAGACGAACCACTGACTTTTACGAACCAAGAGAAGCATATTATTAGGACGACTGACGAATTTCCCGTGCACACTAAGACATACAGATACCCCCAAATTCACAAAAAGGAAGTTCAATTTCAGATTCAAAAAATGTTAGACCAGGGTATGATCAGACCCTCAAATTCCGCATGGAGTGCCCCTATTTGGATAGTACCAAAAAAGGTAGACGCCTCCGGTAAAACCAAGTGGAGACTAGTAGTTGACTTTAGAAAACTTAACGAAAAGACAATATAGGTTGGTACCCCATTCCCAACATAACCGACATCCTAGACAAGTTAGGAAATTGCCAGTACTTTTCTTGCCTACACATGGCTAGCGGATTTTATCAATTGGAGACCCACCCTGATAGTATTCATAAAACCGCGTTCAACGTAAATTGTGCCCCCGGACACTTCGAATTTTTACGCATGCCTATGGGACTAAAGAACTCTCCCTCAACATTCCAGCGCGTAATGGACAACGTGCTTGGAGGCCGTCAAAATGTCATTTGCGTGGTGTACTTGGATGACGTTTTAGTATTTTCAACGTCATTACAGGAACATATCGTAAATCTGCGTAAAATATTCCAGAGATTGCGAGAATCTAACTTCAAAATTCAGATGGACAAATCTGAATTTTTGAAGCATGAAACTCCCTACTTAGGTCACATTATCACCCCCGACGGAGTCAAGCCCAACCCTGATAAAATTGCAGCAATCAAAAACTACCCCATCCCCAGAACCCCGAAGCAGATAAAAGGTTTTCTAGGATTGTTAGGCTACTACAGACGATTTATACCAGACTTTGCTAAACTGACAAAACCTATGACAGTGTGCTTGAAAAAAGGTGCTAAAATAAACCTTACCCCAGACTACATAAAGTGCTTTGAACACTGTAAAACTCTATTGACGAATGACCCTATATTACGTTACCCCGACTTTACAAAAGACTTCATTTTGACAACTGACGCTTCGAACTTCGCCCTTGGTGCGATTCTCTCACAAGGACCGATAGGTACAGACCGAACCGTAGCATATGCGTCTAGGACCCTAAATAGTAGCGAAATTAACTACTCTACTATTGAGAAAGAGATGCTTGCAATCGTATGGGCTACCATGTATTTCAGACCATACCATTTTGGACGGAAGTTCAAAATAGTAACTGACCACCAGCCCCTTCAATGGCTTATGAATTTAAAGGAGCCAAACTCTCGCCTCACCAGGTGGAGACTAAAACTCGCAGACTACGACTTCACAGTCGTCTACAAAAAAGGCAAGAACAATACCAATGCCGATGCCCTATCGCGCGTCGAAATTCATAATGAAGAACTCGCTTCTATGATAGTGAACATCTCTTCCTCAGGGTCATCAACCATTACTGCCCCCGATGACAGACCATTTCTCAGCCAGTCATCTACGGATACCGCACCCAGTGAAACACCACTGAATAGCCCCCTTCCACTCTTCACTGCACATTCAAACACAGATATACCACCCCCCGGAGACGCCCCCATTCACGTCAACTCACCCGCTGAAACAGTTCATACCAGTGTGGAGAATCCCATACTCAACTTGCCCATTTAAGATAACAACTCCAAGGAGTATGCGTACATAGAGGCAGAATGCCCGAAGGTCGACATCTGGTACATCTGCGAGCAACAGCTGAGCCACCAGATCCGCACGCAACGTGACTGTATCGACACCCTGATATACTTGCAAGAAATAGACGCAACATGCAGTACTACTCCTATCTCTATGTCCAAGGAAGCGCTAACCGAGCTAGACAGTCAGCACTACATCATTTCGTTCCCGAAACCTACAAAAGTCGACATCTTCTGCGGACCACAGCAGCATCAGATCCTAGAAGGCAGTTTTCTAGCAACACTTCCTAGAAATTGCAGTATTCGAGCACCGAAATTCACTATTGCCAACTCTAATGATAAACTTCGTGGACAATCATCATATTCCCACAGTCAACTTCGCTGTCGAAACCATCTTCCGAGAATCGACTTCAGTACCACCTGACCACAATCGACATCCAGAAACAAATTACAATGGAAATTCCGACGAAATCAATCACTTCGGACTTACTGACCACCTACCATACAACAATACCTATGTATGTACTGGTGACATTCTTCACAGTTGCACTGATTGCATTTTACCTGCGACATAAGAAGACAAAGAAGTTGAACTCATCCGCTGAACCCAATTTGGAACTATCACCTCTACCTGAGACTACTACTCGTACTTCAGCCAGAAACCTATCTCCGGAAGAGAAAAGAGCCGCAATATTCGCCGTAGACATAGGCAAATAGTTGCTCATCTTGGAGGGGAGGTGTTACGATGTCACCATCTACAATGAATCACCGACCAGATGAATCACCTCATACGAGATTGCGAAAGACATGGAACCTTCTAGAACATCGATTCCGAATTTCATGAGAAATCTGACAGTGCATTTCATTTCCATCGTGGGACCACCACCAGTTTTCCCAGTGCCTTTTTGCTAGAATCGCTCTTGCGAGAGGACGTTTAGTATAATTGCGGGATCAATCGCGATCACCCCTAATTTTAAGTGAATAGACTAAGAACATTTGTAACTTTCTACATTAAAGTTGTGAATGGACATATCTCGTCTTTTTTAAAATCCCCTCTGACGGCCAGTACACGTAATTAGTTTGTACACAGAAAAAAAAGCTTATTTTGAACATCACATTATCAAAAACATCAACAAACCTAAACTTTTGTGGAAAAATCTAAGAGAAACGGCAATACCCAACTTCAAGAAATCCATAGATATCCCTGATAACTTCGCTAAATCTGACGAAATTAATGCACACTTTATTAATGTTCCCGGGGACAACTCTGTTACAATATCGGATTTTACTTTCTTCGAGTTTCATAGGCATGGTTCGGCAGTATTCCATTTTCGTTCTATTAATGAGTACGACATCGGAAAGATCATTTGTGGAATGGGATCTGACTCCTGTGGTTCAGATAATATCACTATGAGCATGATAACTCTGACGCTACCGCACCCTCTTAAAATTATCACTGAAATAATTAACATATCGATTGCCACCAGCACCTTTCCGACCTCCTGGAAAAATGCCGTCGTACGACCGTTTCCAAAAGTTACCGATCCTTAAACCTTATTTGATTTTCGTCCCATTAGCATACTTCCCTTTTTGTCTAAGATTTTGGAGAAGGTCATTTACGAGCAAGTCGTCTCGTTTGCCGAGGAAAATTCTATTCTGCCCAAGTTACAATCTGGATTTAGAAAGAAAAGGAGCACAGCTTCAGATCTTCTTGATGTTGTTGACAACATACGCGCGTCGCAAGACTCCGGTAATGGTACAGTCCTCACACTCCTGGACTGTTCAAGAGCCTTCAATTCCATCAATGTTAGTCTGATGCTGTCTAAGCTGAGCTACTACGTCTTTGATGCTGCCGCGGTGCGGTGGTTTCAATCCTATCTTAGGGCTCGTAGTCAGCAAGTGGTACTGAGAAAGACCGATGGTAGCAGCGAGCAATCACAAACTGTCAGTATTAACAGGGGCGTCCCCCAAGGTTCAATCCTGGGACCACTATTATTTATAATCTACAGCGCCGATGTTACAAAATGCATTAATCATTGTAAATATCATATCTACGCAGACGACCTGCAGATTTATATTAGACTGAATAAAGATAACTTTGTCGATTCCGTAAGATGTATTAACGATGACTTGGATAGAGTAAGCAACTGGTCTATGAGGAACGCCTTGGTTTTAAACCTTATTAAGTCCAAATATATGATTTTAGGGTCAAAAAAACAAATAGAGACATTGACTTACCTAAATCCACAAGTTACTATAGCTGGTGTCTCTGTAGAACGTGTATGTGAGGCCTGTAATCTTGGTCTTGTCATGGATAATGAATTACGCTTTTAGAAGCATGTTATTGAGTTGGTGAAAAACTGCTTCTATAGACTTAGCATATTTTATAGGATACGAAATTTTCTAAGCGAACCGATGCGCATGTCACTGTGTGAGTCGTTAGTTCTCTCCAAATTAAATTATGGTATCACAGTCTACGGGCCCTGTTTGCTGAAACGCTCTCACCGGTTGCTGCAAAGAGTTTAGAACGCATGTGCCAGATTCTGTTTTACTATCCCACCGCGTAGTCATATTACACCTTACCTTAACAAGGCCAATATCCTCAATATGCACGGCAGGCAGCAACTACATCTTGCCTCTCTCTCGTTTGGTGTGATAAGGCAACAAACACCAGAGTATTTATTTGAAAAGCTCACATGGCGGGTCTCCCATCACCACATCAATAGGATCACAACCAGTATTCTGACAATCCCCCGACATGGATCAGCTGCCTTTCGGGGCAGTTTCAGGTATCTGGCGACGAAGTGTTGGAACAACCTGCCACCACCAATTCGAGTTTACAAGTCTGTTGCCCGCTTCAAACTTGCATTCAAACATCACCTTCTGCTTTTGCAGAAGCCAGATGCCTGATTCTGCCCTGAAGAGCTCCCGCGTTTGCCATTATATAGCCAAAGCTTAGTTTTTGAAGGACGTTTTTGAATCGGTCAAGTCATTCAACAATCTCCATGCTTTATTATTACTCAATATCCCTTCTATTCTCTGCCATTGTTATATTTTTTGTGTTAAGTGTTTATTAATTCATATTACTTCCTTACCCCCCCCCCCCCCCCATATATAATAAACATTCCTCGTAATCTATTTATTTTATAAAATGTTATGACTGTCTTTTTATTTACGATTATGTATTCGGATTTATTAACACTTTTAACGCCAATATTCGAAAAAGTTTTTTTCTTATAGTTGTTTAGTCTGGGTGAGGTCACCGGTGACCTACATAGCATTTAACGTGTTAAAAAGTAGTTTATTAACACCCACCCTTATATTATCATCCCCTCTTTGATAAGGTGCCGACAGAATACCAGCGTTGCAGGACCTGTAGGCCCTGTGACACATGCTGAGTCGGAACCTATTCGCTGCTTCGACACACAACACTTCACGACGTCAATGTGGCCGCAAAATATTATTTTGCGTATTAAATGTAAATTTTACGCTATGTAATACTTTTGTTGTTCGTGCTTTTATTCTCTTCTGTTTTATTTGTTGCTGTTAATTTTGCCTTTAATTCTATGTTTCATCTGTTTATGTTCTTTTTGTTTCTTTTTTATGCAATGTTGTGTGTGTTTTGTAGTCCGAATAAATTTATTTTTATTCTATTCTATTCTATTTTCGCCGTTCTACAGATAAGTTTGTGGCTCTGTAACTAATTTTGATAGTTACACGAATAGACAAAAATGAATTAGAAATCGAATACTAACTCTTTTGTAAGGCTGTGGACTATCTATCAGACGATATTACTTTGAGTGCAATTCCAGGACCCTTTAGTTTGGATAGAACATGAGAAGGATGATTTGTAGAAATTTTTGCGTTTTATTAGGGTACAGTGGATAGTGTAGGGAAAATCCTATATTTACCCAAAAACCCCGAGGATAAAATATTTTGGCGCCAAAAAGATATTTTTATTTTTATTTTGTATGTTTTTTCGTTCGGATAAATTTAGTTCAATATTTAAAAAGAACTTGTCCTGATGTTCAAAGGACAATTTCTAAAAAGTGACTATCTCTACATACGCATACTGTCTAACAAAATTCATCTTTCATACATCACGCAACTTGTAGCTGGGGTAGGGTTTATTCTATTACACAAACTCCAGAAACGGCACTATTGAGTCACACTCTCCTGACGTAGGCTTTCAAAAAGTCGTCACCCGCTCGGTTTCTTAGACCCAGGCTATTTACAGTAACAGTCAGGTTTTGTGGAACAGTCCAGAACTCTGAAAGGTAAACAACATACACATATGTTTTATATATTTTTGTTTACTTTATATTGAATGCAAAAAAAAACAAATAACTTCGAGATGGAAGGATTTGTCGGAATCAAATGAACTCGATAGTGATAATGAAAGATAGGCGGTACTGCCAGTGTCAAAAAGTCGCTAAAAGTGTAATCTGTAAACTTAAATTACGCTTTGTTTAAGAATAAAACCCTATTTTTTGACCACTTGTTTGGTAAATGTGGTTTTTCACAATATTTGGTACCTAAAATAAAACTATTTTACAACGAAATATTTTTCTACATAGCTTTCAAAAGTCATAAAAATGATGTTTTTAATTAAAACACTTTTGGCGTTTTACTAATATTATAAATACTAATTGTTTTTAAAATTGATCGGTAGAGGGTTAAATCGCAAAAACCAAATGTAACGAAAGTAGGCGACATCAATGGGCTACATTTATTTATTAATTATTTATATATTTTTATTTTGTATATTTCAATATGTACCCTTTTACGTATTAACCCCATCCGTCCGTCCAATATTGTTTTAACGCAGTCACTCACTGAAAGACATTTCAGGTTACATGCTATGTATGTGAAAGTGATAAAGTCAGTTCATAACAAATATTACTGGAATCAGCCAGTTTGTTTGTTGTGTCTTGTGCCTATAATAATTGAAAGCGATTACGATCGCAAGCTGTTATCCTAGCTATTGAGGTACCAACATTTACTTTGACGTTGTTCCCACCAGATACACCCGCTATTTGTTTAACCGATGTTTACTCGCAGTTTATTTTCGCCTTCAGCCTTCAGTGACTGTACCGCAACGACCCTTCACCTAACTGTGGAACGTGTTGATAATGCTAATGATAAGCCGCCTGGACATACGGGTAAACATCTAGAAAACGTGCTCCGATAAGTTGTTTCAATATACAAAGTTCAGCTTTTTTCATCATCTACTTTCCGTATACTTCGGATGACATGGGATATTTTTCATGTTATTGTAGTGAAAAATTACGTATGTATGGTATATATATTCGAATTTCGCGAAATTTAGAGAGTGGGAGCGAAAGTATAGTATCAATAGATTGTCAACTGTACTGTACTGCGTACATAAACATAAACATTTACATACAGGCACATGCCCACATTAGGATACCCTGTGTCGTGGGAACCAGACACAGTGACGTCACACACATATAAACATCCAAGACCTAGGGTTTTTTCTTTTCTTTATCCCCAGCCTCACGATATAACGTAGTTATACATCAGGGCGAATGGGTGGGTCAGGGTAGGTGAAGGCTATTTTTCATGCTAGGTTCACAATTTGACGGTTTGACATGGATACATTATGAACTAGGTACCTATCGAAAATTAATACGTTAAATAGTAATCGGCATGTTGAGTTCACAATTTGGATAGTTGACAATGTCAAGTTTTGTTAGTTTTCTCCAAGGCGCGAGGGAAAAGCGATAAGTAGGTACCTAGTGTAAGTATTTAATCAGTTTCTTTGCTTTAGCATTATTTGATGACTCAGGAAAATAAGTTTGTTGAACAAAACATAAGTTCTGTGATAATAAACATAATATTGTACATCTCTCATACGTTGTGTGAGCTGATCGCGCGTATAATTACGCGAGATGGGTACATACGAGGGAGCATGCGATCTTGTCAACTCGCATCCACAGTACTAGCCTAGAGCACAGAATACTTAATAGTACTACGTACAGAAAGATTACTGCGCAAATACACTCAAATAATAGCTACTCTCGATGCGCGACAATAAAGCGCAATCTAGCTCGCACCTGCGCTACGTACAACAATCGCTAAGCACCTACAGAATCGGTTGTCCCGCCCGTGCAGGCTAGATCTACGCCTGAGAGCTTCTTTTACTCTGACATCACAAGGTAGTCCTGTACACTCCTGTTTCGCTTGATCACACTAGGGTTACCTGCGTGCGATTTGTTTTTGTGAATTTTAGTCCACTCTGTGTAAGAGAGGTGTTATATATTAGTACTTAATCAGGCTATTGGCAAATTCTAAGGCTAGTTAGGTACCTACCTCATTACTTACGTAATTGTAAATTGTTTTATGCTGGGTCTAAAGTGTTTTCTTTTAGGTAAACAAAAAGGTATTCAATTAAAAAGGAATCGAATTTTATTTGTGAACAATTCCTTTAGTCACCCTAAAATGTTAACTTAAGTTATTTGTTGTTGCAAAAATCACAAAAAAGTTGCTTATGAGGAGCGGCTAACGCGCGAGGCGACTGCGAGCCAAGCGAGCGGCATCATAAGTTATGATACCGTTCTCTTGGCTCGCCTAAAGGGAATTCATATTCATATTCATATTCATATTCATTTATTTGCATATAACATGTACAATACACACAAGTTTTCAAGAACCAAACAAGTTTTCAAGAACCAATATTATCAATACCTATTAAATTTGCAGAAGACAGGTGTATGTTCCAAATAATCATTATGACAGCATTTTTCTTCAACATTTTTCTTTAACATTAATAAGTTTCATATTTCATCCTAATACCATTCAAAATAATAATTATATGAATACCTACATATATATATACTTTATCAATTCATTTACATATTTAATTCCCGAATGAACAATTATGGCACCTACCCTAATTTAACTCGACCTTTCGGCGACCTAACTTCTCACTTACTTGGTTTATTTTATTTTATTTTATCCTAACTAACCCACTTAGCAAGTGATATCAATGTGATGGCAAAGATGCTCTCTTCTTCTTTCTTTGTAGCAAATTTATTTTATGCATCACAAGTTCTTCTCCTTCTTGTAAAATTAATTAATTAAGATAATTTTAATCATTTACTTATTTTAAGTTTGTATTGTAAGTAAATTGTATCAAGGTTCTGGCAGAATATCAGCGTTGCAGATCTTCTGCAACACTTTGCTGAGTCAGAGCCTTTTCTCTATTTGCAATGCATGTTTGAGTTTTTGTCTACCTATGTACTACTGCTTATTTTAATTGTTTTTCTGTCAAATGTGTATTGTAGAAAGTGAATAAAGATTTTATCTTTCTATCTATCACACTACAGGTGGAAAATGTATGTAGGGTACATGCACCCTGACAGGGTATAACAAATTTATCTACACATACACATAACTTTTACATTGACCCGATCAGCTGTTCACAGGTTAAAGAGACTAAATTTATTTTCCTAATAATTTTTATCTTCGAAGAATTCCTGCAGCACGTTGTAGCATTTTTCGGCGAGGTAACATTTTAAGTTTTTTAAATTTTGTTAAATCTTCCATTTCCTGGAGATTTTTGGGTAAATTATTATATATTTTTGTAGCCATGGTAAAGGGACCACATTGTGCCATTTTAAGTTTTGTCTGGGGACAGGATAAGTATCTTTTAGGTCTTAAATTATTTGGACGGGAATATTTTGGGAACATATGTAAGTTTTTTTTACAAAGTTGCTGATTTCTAATATATAGATAGAAGTTAGTGTAAGTATTTTATATTGTTTAAAATAGGGCTTGCAGCTAGTCATATTGTCTATATTAGCAATTATTCTGACACATTTCTTTTGTAATAAAAACAAGTTTGGTACCTTGGTACTGTTTCCCCATACCACTATACCATATTGTAGCCACGCGTGAGCATAGGCATAATATGCTGAGAGAGCAGTCTTCACATCTGTGTATTTCTTTAATTCGAGCAGCGCGTAAGTGAATCTTGATAGTTTGGTTGATATATTTGCAATGTGGTCTTTCCAGTTTATATTGCTATCTATGTTAATGCCTAGTAAAGGGTAAGTTTTAGCACATTCGATTTTATTACTTAGATATGAGTAGTTTATTTCTAAGGGACGTTTTTGATGTGGTTTAAATTTTAATAGTTTTGTTTTGGTATAATTTATTTGTAAATTGTGTTCATTTAACCAGTTAATTAATGTATCAAATGTAGTTTGAAGAAGTACGTTGAGGTCGGTGGCATTTTGGCAAGGTATAACTATTGATATATCGTCGGCAAATAGAGTGGATGAATGGTTAATTTGTTTAGGCAAGTCATTAATGTAGAGCAGAAAGAGAATGCACCCCAGTACACTTCCTTAGGGGATTGACTTAGTGACATGTGCTTTTTCAGATCGCACTTTATTAATCAAACCAGTTTTACCATCATAATGTTCTATTTCTACAAGTTGATATCTGTTTGATAAGTAAGAGTCGAACCATTGGTGCACAATACCACGAACACCTATTCCATATAATTTTTTTTAATAATATATCATAAAGGACACGATCATATGCCTTGCTCATATCGAGAAGTAAACCAATAGCATATTTTTTATTATTTATAATATTTAAAATATCTGTAATATATTTATAAACAGCTAGTGATGTCGAGTGGTTTTTTCTAAATCCATATTGGGACTTACTAAATATATTAAATTGTTCACAGAAGGAATACAGTCTGTTTGCCATGGCAGTTTCAAAGATTTTTGCGAATGTAGGTAAAAGAGCAATTGGTCTGTAGTTTGTGCAGTTACTTTTGTTACCTCTTTTGTAAATAGGTTTAATTATGGATAGTTTTAAGAGGTCTGGTACTGTACCATCTGCAAAAGACTGATTTATAAGAAACGACAGAATAGGGGCCAATGTTTCAACACATTTTTTTATTAGTAATGGGGGCAGTTCGTCATGACCGAAACTTTTTTTGTTTTTTAATTCTTTTATAATTTTAATAACTTCAGGGATGGTAACTGGTTTTAAGTACATTGAATTTTCAGACGGCTCAATTACAGCTTTTCCTTTTGGTGCGGGAAGCGAGGGATCTGAATTTGCAACATTCAGGAAAAAGTCGTTGAAAATATTAGCTATACGAAGCGGGTTATCTATTATTTTATTTTGTTCATTCAATTTAATGTTAACTCTATCTATTTTTGTAACTTTGTTAGTTTGCTCCTTTATTAAGTGCCAAGTCGATTTTATTATGTTATCAGAGTTTTTGATTTTATTAATGTTTTGGATCCTTTTAGACGTTTTTACAATTTTTTTCAATAATAGTTTATATTGTTTATAGGCATTATTTAGAATTTTATTATCTATTTTATTTACAAGTAGTTTTAGTAGTCTTTTATTCTTACAGGATTGTTTTATACCTTTTGTTAGCCATGTTTTTTTGCTTTTAAGTTTTATTTTAACATTTTTTAGGGATATAGTTTTATTTAGAATGTAAGTTAATTTTGATTGAAATGACATATAGTTTTCATTTAAGTTTTTATCTCTAGTGATTAATTTATTAAAGTCAACTTTATTAAGTTCTGAGATGAAATTGTTTATATTTTGGTCATTAAATATTCTTTTTTTTACTGACCATGTAGTTCGAGCGTTATTATGATCGGTGGGTATTTGTATTGTTGTACCTTTATGATCTGAAAAACCATATTCATGGACGGAGATGTTTTCTTTTTTTACAATAAAGTTAGTAAATATTAAATCTAAACAAGTAGACGAGGTTTCAGTTATTCTGGTAGCCTCTTTTATATGTTGGTGAAAGTTGTATTAAGTTATGATTCATAACTGAATTCCCGTTAGGCGGGTTGGCCGGACGAACGTACTACGTAACTAAAGTCTTGAGTGAGACCCCCCTGCCTGGAGTAAATTATACAGTATGTTTGGTAGATCAATGCAGAGACTTAAAACGAAGCTAGTACAGACCATTTAGATAACCATTTGAGTCAAATAAGCTATGGCAAAGTCTTACCGTTTATTTTTTATTGATGGTTTATTGTTTTGGCGAAAAATCCCAGATTTTCACAGTTAATCGATAACTGCGAAATAAATCAGTTATGGGATTATTTTAAAATTAATTAAACATAAACATAAAACATATCAAAATTATGTTTATGTTTATTTTAAAATGAATTCTAACAAAGGCGCTACCTCGTCCGTGCAAAGGTCCCCGTTGCTCCAGGCAGAAAGACCCGCATTGTGAGAGACTATTTTGTTAAAAAAAAAATAAGGAGATTTTGCGAATACATAATATCTACATTTTGAACGCGGCTCCACAATTAAATTAGTTAGGATTTCAGAATTACAGGAAAAAAAAACTAATCATATACTTAGTAGACACAATATACTTATACCAGTTGTGTAGATTTGCTGTAACGCGAATAGATAGTGATTTTTATTTAATATCCTCAAACTGTCTCCTGTCTACCTGCCATGTAACTTATATTCGTGGGCAAGGTATGCGCACAATCGATATCCGATTAACAATGCCAGCCAGCCACATTAACAATCTGCAGATTAGACAAAGATCCCCAAAGCTGATAATTGACAAACACTGATTTGTTGTGTCATTGCTATGCGAACGTGGTCATCGTTTAATAACGATTACCTGCAAGAGAAACAACAAAGCCTATTGTAGTTTGACGTGTGCTGGAATGCTCGTTGACTTCTCAGATCAGAGGCATCCAGACATCTTGTACTAGCGAACATGTTGGGTTAGCAGTGTGAAATGTGATGCTAAGCATTCTCGTGTAGACTGAAATAATGTTGAGCGATAAAGGTGAAATATGATAAGTGGTCATCGAGTGATTTTGGGCCTCTGTTTTTGGATTTTTATTTCGAAAATTTGTGGAATTAAGGTAATGTTATCAATGGTGTAATATGGAGAACTCAAGTTACCTATACTGAAATTTAATTTAATTTTATTTGTTAAAATTTATTTTATTTATTTATTTATTTTATTTATTTAAATGTCTCTATCACACTTACTTCTAGTAGTCTTTGATAAAATTAGATTAGATACTATACGAAAGGGTTGGCTAGCTTAACGTTAATTCTACTTCAATCGGTCAATCCTCTAAGCCCTCACTGAGGCAACCAGCGGCAGCGTAGCGGAGTAGATTCAATCTTGCTGGGTTTTGAAGAGTACTTCCTTTTTTTTTTCATTGCCCTTTTCACAGTTATACCTACTACGATCGTACGTTACGTTATCGGACGCTTTTGCAGGCGCAACATAGCATCGATGACGTCATCAACCCTGTTAAGAGCCACGTCGACGTATGGCAGGAGCGCAAGCAGAGGATAGCTGTGAAACCGTCTACGGATGATGGCCTATGTGAACCACAAGTTTACTATTGTGAGGTAACCTGCCATACAAAAACTACCTAGATAGGTGTCATACAATTTTGGCCAGTTGTGAAGATGGGATATACATATCTTATCCGCTCTACACATTATGGTTAATCAGTCAGTGCCTTCTTACGTGACGGAAACTGTACCTAAATAAAACTTGCGCCTTTTCTTCTCGGAGTGTCTACTGGTACAGAAGGCCAGTATCGGTGACATTATATAGGCCCTATCTACGAGTACATAACAAGTAAAAAGACAGACTTGCGTTTAGGAGCGTAGTTGGGTGTAGCTCTCCTGTTTTTTTATATTCTTAGATATTGGAGAAATTGGAGACTACCACAAAGGTCCCAATCTCCCATCTTCGGGACTTTAAGCCAAGACCAAAAATTTAAGATACTTATCTAGGTAGTCTTCTTATATTGTGATAACCTATTCCAGTCTGCTGTGTTTCACAGGTGGGGGCATACGTAATATAAGTACGTATAAGGGTAAGGTTTCCAACAGTGACAGTTTCGTACGAGCTTGGGAGGGGGGAGGGTAGGTAACCCCTCCTGTAAAATATCCAGTCTAGGAAATGTATGGTTTTTTGTTATGAATTTTCAAAAATCCATTTTGAGGTTAATTTTTACTATAGGATTTTTACATAAAGTCATTGTTTGTAGTATTGATGTTCGAAATCGCCTTAGCTCCGGCTACTAGGGCTCATAAAAAAGGCAAGTATTTAATTTCACATAAAAAATACTGATTTTCACAGCAAAAAAGGAACAGCAAAGACTTATTATGTTTTAAGTATTTTTGTTGTTCTTACATGTTCAACCTTCGCTTCGCTCACCCCCTTTACCCTTAACCTAAGCTACCGCAGTATTTTGCCCTCCAGTCTTTGCCCTGCAGTCCAAAAACACAGCAAGTCGTCGAAATAGCACAAAACAAGCAAGAGAGAACATTCGCGCAACTCGAAGAAAAACGGAATGACTTGACACACACACACTAACCCAGCAACGTTTTTTAAGTTCAAACAGCGACGTTACGTTCCGTTCCACACTGTGCCGGTCGCCTATGCTAGTCATATTTTCACGTAATGTTAAGATAAGTTGACGACCGTCACAGATAAGGTATATTTATATTCATCACGCACTATGCCTTATGCACGTCATTAATAACATGTACCAACCTAGTATATAAGCTAGGATTCCCTATAATAAATAAGTCTAGTATTTGCGCGTATCTCAAGCCTTTTACTTTACTCCCGAAGATGTCGCTCTCCTTATAATTGCCTCTGGCAAACACACATTCTAAGTCTAATTGACATTCATCTTAGCCAAAATTTTACGAAAAACGTTTCGTTTCTCCTGATAATATTCGTAAGTTTAATTAATTCATGATTAATTAAATACTTATTAACTCCTAATATTAAAAACGGTTCAAGGTAAACCCCATCTACCCCCTAGTAACCAATTTTATTAAGTATCAAACTGTCTCTGTTGGAAACCCAACCCTACGTATAACCCTGAAGTAGCTCTGAAACGTCGACCTGTTTCATCACCAGGTACCAGAAGACCACTATCTCGTCCCAGAGAACCACACCAAATTCTGCGACTACCGAAACGTGGAGTTCCACGAGCAGGTCTACCGATGGGTGGCCGGCCGGGGATGCTTGCTCTACACACCTGACTTCTTGTACCAGGCAGGCTACAACCCTCTGAACATGAACTCTGGATGTTATTATGGAAATTTGTACGGGCCATGCCTGGAAATTGTTAGTATACGTACTTTCTTGACAATTTGAGTCACAGCGGCGCGTAGCGCTTGGTCGTCCCTCAAGCTTATATTTATTGTGGCGATACAGTTGCGATGTTTGTTCGTAACAATCGTAACCGTGTTCTGCCTTCGCACTTCTTTAGAAGCGCAACACAAAGGCGATGAAGTCATGAATGCGCGACTTTTAATAGTTGGTCCTGAATCAATTTTAAACTATTGTACACTCGCGAGCAATAAACTGGAATCACTTCATCGCTCGTTGCTCTAAACAAATATTTGCGTTTCTATGCAATGAACTATACAGATTGTGGTATATCATTTGAAAGGAAATTTTGTTAGCTTTCATCCTCTTTCAATATCATAACCAAAAATTATGCACCTTATGTCATGGAACGTAAAAACAAGTCATCTATTTTTTAAACGAAACGCCATATGTTATGGGTGTCCTGAATCCCTATAAAAAGTTGGCGTTTATAAAAATTGGTCATCAGTCACTGGGAACACCGAAGCTAAAAGAAAATGGAAACCATACCTGTAGAAGCCGTTCAAGCGGTCATCCTAATCCAAGGGTTGTCTCAGCGCACTAGCGCTCGATAGCTTCATCTGAGCCAGTCTGTCTCGAAGGTATACAAGAGGTTCAGGAAGGCTGGAAACTTAGTCCGGAGACCAGGATCTTGACGACAGCGATGCATTTTGGTGAAAGATGGCCGATTAATTGTCACCACTTCTCTCCGAAATTGACACCTGACCGGCGTGGACGTCCAGCGGCAGCTCAGAGAACTTCGAGAAAAAATTTTCAGCGAGTGGATAGCGAGACGAAGACTCAAAAAAGGGAACTTGACCCCAAAAAGGACACAGGTTACAGGACCCAAATTATCTGCAGCCCACCGACAAGTTCGGCTTCAGTTTGCTCGCAATCACATTATATTAGCAACTTATATTTGGATTTGGAGCAATGGAACCGAGTCCTGTTCATGGAGGAAACCAGGATGTAACTGCATGGTAGCGACCGTCGACGGAGAGTCTAAAGCAGACCGGGGTAGAGGTTCGCACAATGCTGTTTTGCTGATACAGTGACATACGGGTTTGGGTCCTGTATGACGTGGGCGGGAATTTCTATTGAAGCAAAAACGGAGCTGATATTCATACCTGGTGGAGGTCTGGGAGGGGGAGCTAACCACATAAAGATACATCAACGACATTCTGCTTGGCCATGTGCTCCCATACACCGGATTTATTGGCGAATATTTCCTGCTAATGCACGATAATGCCCGCTGCCACACCGCTGCAGTGTCTAGACAGTACCTGGAAGAAGTCAGCATTCTTACACTAGACTGGCTAGCCATCAGTCCTGACTTGAATCCGATTGAACATATGAGCTGAAAAGGTGGGTACGAGGAAGATGTCCAGTTCCGTCGTCGATAGAAGACCTGAAAATTGCTTTAGTTGAAGAATGGCAGGAAATCCCGCAGGATTCCATCAGGAAACTCATTCGGTCAATAAAAAACCGTTTACAGACAGTCATTGGAGCCAGGGGGGTAACACAAAATATTGAGTGGGAAATAAAATAAATTGTTAATATAATTTTTATCTTTTCATATTACTTCCTATTCATTTAGACGTCCATAACGTCGACCTATTGCAATAATGCCCTAAATTTACATAGGAAATAAAATTAATTTGAAATATTTTTCATGATCTGAAAGCTAACAAAATTACCTTTCAAGTGATATACAATCCATGGTTCATTGCATGGACGTTATAGCGATTTGTTTTGAGCAGCGTGCGATGAAGTGATTCCTATTTATTGCTCGCGAGTGTACTTTACTTATACGTGTACTTTAGTTTACGCATATATGTATTCTTTGAAAATACTAACCAGTCTCTAAAATGAGTTCCATCCGAATCCAACAATCGATCAAGTGTCCAGAAATAACTAGTCACTATCTTCCAGAAAAACTCCGACGGCACCTGCAGCTGTTACCCCTTCGACCCGGGCTTAGAAGAAGTGGTGATGGCGGTGCGAGAGGCAACGATCCCGGCGGCACACGGCAGATGGGAGGAGTGCTACTATGAGGCGAGGGACTGCTGCACGTACTACATGGGACAGGAGAGTGATTATGATGGTAAAATAAAAGCGTCATATTAGTGCATCGCTTCTTTGATTCTTTGTGTTAGAAGTCAAGAAATCGTATAATGACTTCAGCGTCACAAATATAGCACCATTTTGAAATTCGCTTCGTACAAGTTTGTCCTACTTCTCCTCCGTCCGTCTTATTTTTTTAGTTTGAGTTATAATTGTGTGATTGTGTGGGCACCAAGTTGCAATGTATAAATGAATTTATCTAGCTATCTACCATCTTTGGGTTATGGAAAGGTTATGATATCGACTACACAAATCATTAACACTAACAGAGTCCCCATCGTGGGTCTCAAATAATATTATTTATAACGTTGAGTGTATATCCTTAGACCCAAAGGACATAAGAGATTGTTTCACAGTCCTCTTATTTTAGGACGTGTTTATGCTGTCGTATCCCAGGGCTTACAGGTATCACTAAACACTTGTATATTGCAGGGGTTGTAGTGTGTATCGATTCAATGCGATTTACATGAGTTCTTCACGCTAAGTAAAAATGGATCCTAGGCTCTTTAACTGAAAAGGGTAGGTACCCTGAAACTGCATTTTCACCGCAAATCGTTGATATTTCCAGAGGGAACGAAATGTCGCGCAACCTTCGACGGTTGGGCCTGCTGGCCTGATACAGAAGTAGACACGGTGTTGAGCGAAGTGTGCTCCGATTTTGCCTACTCCAATGCTAGACCATCTTGTGACCGTAAGTACGATTATAACCTTGACGGACATTACGGCATACCCTCTTACCCATCAACGGGCCTAACATTAAAATAGCTATGGGCTGTTCATTAATCACGTGATGTTTTTAGCAACTTCTTAACCATCTTACAGTGGGACGATAAACATCTTACAGTGAGGACCAAAATGCTTGTATACTAAACATGTGTCCTCAGCACCCTCTCGTACGGAGCAGAAACCTGGACGTCGTACGCAAAACACGAACGTCGAGTAAATACTTTCCACCTGCGCTGTCTTCGGAGCATACTCGGCATACTGTATCACAAACGAGGAAGTGCTCAAGTCGGCACAATTGCACAGCATCACCGACATGCTAAAGCTGAGACGGCTGCGGTGGCTCGGACATGTGCATCGTATGGAGCACACTCCTTTGCCTCGGTAAACACTCCTGAGAAGTCCCTGGTTACGTTTCATGGATTGTGTCAAGCGCTGCATGCCCGCGTTTCAAATCGAAGCCAACAGCTGAGAAGAGTTCGCCGCTGTCCGAGAAACTTGGGACACAAAATAAATAGGTACAGAAGTCAACCACATGTATGTACTTCACTTTTCATAGCTACGCTCGGCGATCGCTCTAGGGTTGTCAACTACGGCTTATGCACGAAAAACTATCATGGTACTGGCGCTCCAAAAAACAAAACAATAGACCTGCCTACTATTACAATACAAAAGGTTTACAGAACAGAAAAATACCTACACAATTTTACGTCTGTCAATTTTCACTATCAAAAATCCCCGATAACTTTTAAACGGACTACCCGAGTTACAACATTTCTATTGCCCTGTCCGTTTTAGACCTACACCTGTCAAATGACATGAAAAACAACACAATATCTACACAAACAAAAAAACATGTTTTCAACTTACGTAACTAAGGTGGCGTGAATTTACCTAACAAAAATTTTGTTAATACTTATTTTATTATACTGATTGGAAAATAGGCAACTGTTATTTATTTCAATCGATCTTAGATATATTATTCGGGGACCTTACTTAGAACAGTTAGGTAGGTACCTAACTGTTCTATACAAATAACTTACCTTTCCGAAAACACTGGTAGCTTAAAAAACGCCAATTCACAGTTTAATGTTGAATTTAAACAACCGCCAACTGAACAGTTATAATAACTTTTTTTCCGTTGCTCCATTGTTGCGTTATTTGCATTAACAGACGCGCGTGTCAAACGGATGGCACTCACGCTCGCACTGATCCGAACTGGCCCGAGATATCGTGTCCGTGAGCAGTAACTATGTGTGCGTTGCTCGAGCGCGCTTGTTTGTAGATTGATTTCTGTACCTATTTATTTTGTGCTTGGGAGGAGAGTCGTCCCGGAAGGCCGCACAGCACAGACAGGGCCTGGTTCGATGCTCTGGCTATAAGCGCACGCCAAGAGACCAGTCGTACGACCCTGGTTGCATTTCAAGGATTGTGTCAGCGCGACATGTCCTCTTTTCAAATCGATGCCAACAGCTGAGAAGAGTTCGCCGCTGTCCGAGAAAATTGGGAGGAGAGTCGTCGCGGAAGGTCGCACAGCACACGACAGGGCCTGGTTCGATGTTCTGGCTGTAAAAGAGCGAAACGACATGCTCCACCACCCAGTTCGCACGCACCACGAGCATCATCAGCGACACAACGTGTGTGCCGTACGGCACGTGGACGTGTCTGTCGATCCAGGATCGGACTGTATAGTCACGAGCGATAATGCACCTCGGACGCTGCTTAAATCATCTGCTATAGATGTTAAAGGCCATAATTGATGTTTGTGGGTGTTCGAAATGAACATTAAATACACGTGATATCTCAATAGCCCCCTTGTGATGTTTCGTGAGCTTCGCGTGATTAATGAAGGGCCCCTTCTGTATACACGTATTTATATTTACGTCTTGACGTAAATATAAATACGTGTATACATACTACACGCGCGGGTTAACCTGGCACCTGGCTGGAATAACGTGCATGGAAAGTACAGTGCACAAAAAAAGTTTAGTTTCGATTTATAGATTTAAGGTTTTTAGTAGATCATATTATTACTAAATAAAATAAAAACTTTGATTTATTCCGGTACACAGTGTTCAACAAATAATGATCATCATCATATATGTATATGACAAATATAATTCGATGGAAATTAAATAAAGATCATAGTTACGCTGAATCGTCACTGTCATTTATTTCCTCTATACCAGACATAATATCGCTTTCACTGTCATCTTGTTGTCCTTCACTTTCTGAAGAGCTTTCTTCTCCCCCAAGAGAAATTATTAATTCTCTTTCGTTGATTTCCTGGAGTCCATCGCTTCTCCAATATTCTTCTTGGAGTCTCTCGACATGGTTGACTTCTTTCTTCCAATCTGCCGCCGATATCGACGAAATTGCGTCTCTTGTTATTTTTTCTATTTATCTCTCGGATTGATCGATGTTTTTGTCTGCCACCCTTTGTTTGATCAAATTCTAGATGTACTCAATTGGATTTAAATCACAGTAGTAGGGGGGCAGACGTAAAACTTCGTGGCCATGCTCCCTCAGCAATTCGTCTACAACATATTTTTTTGGTGGTTTATTGTTTGAAATTATGTTGTATGATTCCGCTTTTGTCATTTTTTCTTCAAAACTGATGTTGTTTTTCAACAACCAGTTGATCATCTGAGCTTTCAGTGATGAGCTGCATGGTATTTTTTCGGACTGAGTCGAATGATAGGGCGCATTGTCAATGACCACTATGCCGTTATTATTATTATTTTATAACTATGTTATTAAAACTGTTGATAATGTTCCTCAAAGCGACTAAATCAAAACCATCCAAATTTATTTTCTTTGAGCTCGGTTTCCTCTTTTTCCCAGGCGTTGATGGTCCGGGTAAACACGTCGAAGTTGTTGGTGATGAATCAAACGATGCTACTGGTGTCACTTGTTTTTTTATTCTCATCAATGTCCTTTTTGATATTCCAGTTGCAGCACAGGTTCTGTTAATTGGTTGAGTTACCGGTATCATAAACTTTTTATTTACTTCTCTATGCGGTCTACTTTCAGCGTCACTTTTATTAGGGTCCACAGGAATCAAGAATTCGCTTATTTCTTTCTCGCGTTCGAAATAAGCCAATACCTTGAGTATAACGGCCCTTTCTTGACTCTTCATTGCTTTCCCCTTCATTTTCGACGTTGAAAAACGTCCAAACTTAACAATCACAGCAAAAACTTAACAATAATCCAACAATAACAGCAAAACATTATCTCGAAAACTCTCAAGCGCAAAGACACGTCCAACGGCAACTGTGATGCTATCGCTACTGGTCTAGATGACGTCAGACGGGCGACTGCGGGGCCACCCGCGGGGAAGCGGGAGGGGTATAGAGTAACAAGCCAGGTGCCAAGTTAACTCGCGCGCGTAGTACAGTCTGTTTTGTTCAGGGAAAGGGGAATTCAAGACTACAAAATTTATATCCATTAGAACTAAAAACGAATAGAACAAATAACGTTCAGGTAGACCCAACTGTACGTTTTTTGATCAACCGAAAGTTTATTACGATCTTGTGATGTCGCCGATGTTGTCGGGAAGTACAATCGAACCAACTGAATTTTGCCTTTTGTTTTGCCTGATAATTCGTTTGAAACTTTCAAACTTGTAAGATCTATCAAAATGTCAGTGTCTAATCAAATGATAACAAGTTCGTTACCAAGGAAATAAACCTTCAAGCGAATTTCGACCTACTTGCATTTAAGGGGTTTAGCAAAATAAGCTTATGGTGGGTCATGATTCAGATGGTTAGATAGTACATACTAAGAGCAAAACGCGTCAAATCTTCGTTTAATCGAGAATATTGCTGAAATCCGCTTTTTGACTTTCAGCCCCAAGAAGTTGCCATCATCCTATCATCTATAGCATATCTCATGTATAAGGGCTATACCCACGTGTAGTTCCAACTCTCATCCGCAGACTATAGCACGAAGCAGTGCTACGCCACCGGCGCCTGGGAGATCCAAACAGACTACAGCACGTGCAGCATCACGCCCCGCCTGCTCCTGCGCTACCGGTTCCACGTGGGTATGCTGTCGCTCTCCATCGTCACGTGTGTACCGGCAATCGTGATCTTCTGCTTCTACAAGCGGCTGTGGGTGACGCGGGTCGCATTGCACAGGAACCTGCTGATTGCTATTGTCATAAGGAATCTGGCGGTGGCTGTTAGTCGGGGTGAGGTGAGGACTCGTTTCTAGAAATATCTGTGGTGACTGCGTTACCGTTGCGTTATCTGCAAACCTATCAAATATGTATAATTAGCAAGAGGACAGGAAAAACAGACGAGGCTGGTTTGTTTTTACAGTCCTCACGTTCCTACCACGTAGGGTTTATGACCGTTCTAACATAATATGTGATATGTTGACGAATTCTGTGGCGCTGCGGTTGTGGCTTTGCCTACCATGCGGGAGGTCCCGGGTTTGATCCCCGGCTGGGAATAAAGAAAAAAAACTAGGTCTTGGATGTTTATATGTGTGTGACGTCGCTGTTTCTGGTTCCCACGATAAGGATATCCTAGTGTAGGGCTAGAAGTTTTATGCATATTGAGATAAACGTAACTGCACCCAAGGAATGGAAAAAATACTTGAAGAATAACCACTCACGCTTCCTACAAATCGCGCAAAGCATCGAAATTCTTTAATCTACACTATTACTTCCTCTTTCAGATCTACATAGACGAGCTGACAAACAGCGGTACAACCGTGATGAGCAACAACGGAGTCTGGTGCCGGAGCCTTGCCACCATCGACAGGGTCGCCGGCAACGCAGTCTTCTTCTTCATGCTGATGGAGGGCATCTACCTTCACCGGACCATCGTCACGGTGTTCAAGAAGAAGCTGAAGATGAATCTGCTGTATGCTATTGGAGCAGGTAGACTGGGATGTTGAGCTTAACAATATAATGAACACCGCAGCCTGCAGCTATTACACTCCAACTCGGCTTATCGTAAATCGATTGTAAAAAGCGGAAGTGCCGGAATCCCAGGATTAAAGGGGGTCTAGTTGGAGGCTACTGGCTCGCGTTCATTGTAAGAATTTTAAGATTGAGATCACGGCAACCACGAAAAGTATTTCTGAAAAGATCTTTACAATGTATTTTCTCGAAAATAGAGTTTTCCAAGCAACTAAATCGTGCGGAAAGTGACACTTTTTCACAATAGGCTTTTTACTTTTCCGATAAAAAAAATAACTCGTCAGCCCGACACAGAGTTCTTATTATTTGAGTAAAGTTTTACAAATTATTCAAGCACAAATTATCATTCCCATAAAATAGTTATTTGTGTCACAAGGGAGCAAAATCATGTATTTACGGCGAGGGCGGTACATTGAATCCAGAGTGAAGGGAAGGATTCTACGATAGAATCCTGAGCGTAACGAAGGATTCAAGCGTTAACGCCCATGACGAAAATAATTTTGCTCCTGAGTGACACATACAACTTTTCACACCGACTATGAGGAAAATTTAAATTGCTCTAAAAAAAATAATTGAATTATACTTTTACCACTTTTACAGTAATCGAACAACTTAAACATTTTTTTTATATGACGGATTGTAAAGGATTAGGGAAAGGTCACCACAGATACAACATTCCTGTGTACTTTTACTATTGTGTAAAAATAATCGAATCGAATGTGACAATGGTTTCGGAAATCAATATTCATTATATCACAATAACAGTCATCGATAGTTTTGATTTCAGTAAAACATATAATTTATTATGACATTTTTTTTAAATATTACGAAAAATTCATAAATTTTGATACAACGTTGTTAAAGTTAAAACTTGAACCATGTTCGTTTTTAATCGACTACGTCATCGTCATTGTCGATTGTAATGTCATTTCATAATTACATTCTATTATTTTAATCTGTGTTGTTCAATTGGCACATTGCGTAAATGCTGCATGCCAATGAATAAATTAAAAAAGTAGCTTGAACAGAAAAGTAGCATTTTGCTCCCTCTCGTCGCGGAGCAAAACTTACTTTTCCGAATGAAAGGTGTGAAAAATATATTCTTCAACGCGTTATTCATTATTTGAGATTTAGATTTTGGTCAATAAATAAATTTTTCGTACCACTTGCTCAAAAAATTGGCATTCTATGGCACAAAAAGCAAACATAACAATAGTCATTTTTAATCTGTTAAAAACAGGGAAAGAAAATTGTACTGAATTTCATTCATCCTCTAGGGGGAGAATGTGATTTAAATTTGGAATACTTACCGAAATTTATACTGAACTACATCTGTGTTTACACCATTGAGTTTGTATATAAAGCATTATACATGTTTTTGAAAAAGGAATACGCATTTAATGTAGTTATGATTATTTATTTGCTTTTCCGACAAAAAAATATTAGTGTAACGTTAACTTAAGTTTATTTTAATTTATTTTTATAAATAAGTTAATGTTCTAAAAAATACGTTACGATGTTAAATCAAAGCGACAGTGACAGTGAATTGTCGGTTTCCATCAGTGCAAATGCTGCCACAATTATAAATAATTTGCTTCCAACAAAATCCAAGGAAAATTATTTAAAAACTTATGAAGAATTTTCAACGTGGAGAAGTGCGAAAGGCCTATCAATTTCAGAATCAGTACTTCTTGTCTATTTTGATTATTTATCCAAGACAATGAATCCGAATACACTTTGGTGCATATACTCAAAACTGAAAGCTACAATAAGCATCAAACATAGCATTGAAATAAATAGATTCACGAAATTACTGGCTTTTTAAAAAGAAAATCAGAAGGGCATTGCGCAAAGAAGTCTAAAATTTGTACGACTCAAAATGTGTTTTTTTTTAATGAAGCTCCTGACGAAATTTTTCTGGCCACAAAAGTAAGTATACATGATTTAACTATGAATATTTCGTATCTTAGTAATGGTAATTATTCTATATATTTACCTGTTTTTTATCTTTGTTATAGGTGGCCTTAATTTTTGGACTCAATGGTGCTTGCCGCGGATGTGAACTTGTAAACTTAAAGGTTGGAGGACGTTGAAAATCATTCCAATGAGTTGCTGCTGATTAATGTAAAGGAAACTAAGACAAAGAAAAATCGGTCATTCATTGTACACGGACAATATACTAAAATCATTCATAAATACCAAGCATTACGTCCCACCAACATGGAAAACAATAGATTTTTTACATACTATCGGAATGGGAAATGTACTCGACAAGCCATCGGCAAAAATAAAATTAGCAATATGCCAAAGGAAATTGCTAAATATTTAAAACTTAAAGATGTTGAACTCTACACCGGTCACTGCTTTAGAAAAACTACGGCGACTTTCTTGGCGGATTCAGGGGCGGATATTTCGTCAATAAAAAGACACGGTGGTTGGAGCTCTGATAGAGTAGCTGAGGGTTATATCGAAAGCTCAATGGCGAATACAACCATATTAAGCAGTCAAATTAACAAAAATATAAAACTTAATCCATCAGAGCCACAACCATCAACTTCCGGCATCTTATCTTCGTCCGTAACTCACCATGCACCACCACCACTATCTCCGAAGTATACTATCTACAATAAAACGCAAGTTCCTCAGACGCAAGAACAGAGAAATACTCAAATCAACTCATCAACAATAAATGTACCAAACAAAAATGTAACTCTCTCTATCAATAATTGGACCAATGTTTCGAATATTAACTTTTACTTTTAATTGTCATTATTTTTAATAAAGGCTTATCTCATATTATTATTGTGTTAATTTTTTCGCAAATGGTACGAAAAGTAGAGTATTTTCCTCGGTGATAAAGTCTTGGGTGAACTTAAATCCCTCGCTAAACTCAGGACTCGTATAAATAAGCCCGCCATTTTACTAAATCCTTGTTTTGTTTATGTATTTTCTATTTCCTCGAACAATGCTTCGTAAAACTTTGTATGATACACGAGCGTAGGATGATTTCCGCCTCGTGTCGATTTATAAACTCGCTCGCTTCGCTCGCTCGTGAGTTGTTGATCGAATAAGAGTTGTCCACATATCTAGTGTAGATATAAATCTACCTTTTTTTTTGCTGTGGACTTTTGCTGAATAAAGCGAAGGCGTTAGCAAAGGAGAGTAATTTTACATTCACGTGGGTCAAGGGTTGCAAGATCTTAATGCGAAAGAACCCCACTTCGCCCGTCATAACCGTAAAATCGGAAGCGAATCTGAAGAGACTTTCCAATTAGTGTACAGCGTTATGTCAAATGTTGCTATCAAATATTTTTTCACACCTTTCATTCGGAACAGTAAGTTTTGCTCCACGATGAGAGGGAGCAAAATGCTACTTTTCTGTTCAAGTTTCTTTTTTAATTTATTCATTGGCATGAAGCATTTACGCAATGTGCCAATTGAACACAGATATTAATAAAATAATCGATACTAATTTCATCGTAGTCGATTAAAAACGAACATGTTTCAAGTTTTATCTTTAACAACGTTATATGAAAAATTATGAATATTTATGTTTTTCTGAAATCAAAACTATCGATGACTGTTATTGTGATATAATGAATATTGATATCCGAAACCATTGTAATATACGGTTCGATTATTTTTACACATTGGTAAAAGTACACAGGAATATTTTATCTGTGGTGACCCTTCCCTAATCCTTCACAATCCACCATTATAAAAAAAATGTTTACGTTGTTCGATTACTGTAAAAGCGGTAAAAGTATAATTCAAAGTATAGTTTTTTTTAGAGCATTTAATTTAAATTTTCCTCATAGTCGGTGTGAAAAGTTGTTTGTGTCACTCAGAAGCAAAATTATTTTCGTCATGGGCGTTAACGCTTGAATCCTTCGTTACGCTCAGGATTAGAATCCTTCCCTTAACTCTGGATTCAATGTACCGCCCTCGCCGTAAATACATCATTTTGCTCCCTTGTGACACAAATAACTATTCTTTATTTAATTGCTATATCTGCTTCGAAAGTTTGAGAAACATGTGCCTGCTAACTCTCACGCATAGGTACAGTTAGTGGCGTGCGCTGTCGCTCTGTTCGCGCTCTCGCTGCTATAAAGCAGTATTTAACAACTCGCATGCACCCATTTGACATTGCAGTACTAATCCTCGTGCCAGTGATCGCCTGGGCCGTTATCATGACAGTTCTCAACGACCACTCCTGTTGGCTGGTGTACACTGTGGACAACATTCAGTGGGTCATCGATGTGCCCCGTGTCGCCATTCTGTTGGTGAACTTGGCGCTCTTCGTGGACATACTGAGGGTGTTGCTGACGAAGATTCGGAACTCGGAGAATTCTAATCAGCTGTAAGTATGTATTTGGCAAAACGAGGAACTGCCATACGATCTGACGTTATTACGCCCAGTATGAAGCTCACCTCGGATATTATTCATCTATACTATCGATAGGTCTATCGATTGTGTAGATGACTTGTATAACGATAGCAAATTTCGATCGATTTTTCGACACTACTCTTAACTACTGGTTTCCATAAGCTGACTAATGTGCGAGAGTGACAGCATCCATACATAACGCACAGGAATCCGTGATTCAATTCATAATTGAGGGTGTCGTATCGGATAGCTCACAAACATTGGTTTTTAAAGACCTGTAAATTTTTAACTCGCATGGTTAAAAAAAACAACACACAATTAAAAGTGGGGTGTAACTTAACAATTTAAACCTTTTTTTGGTTTCTGTATGCCGATTTTTTACAAATCTGGTCAGATTGCACCTTTTTAAAGACCTGTAACATTTTACTCCCATGTTATAAAAAATATACATATAATGGGGTTGGCCGGTGAAAGCTAATCATAGGTGGCGCCACGTGCATTTGGTACCTTTATCCAGTTGCCAATTTCAACGATCGACTAATTTCTGGATTTTTTTCTGTGATAATTGGTTATCGGAATCTATTTACTACACAACAAAAGTTATTTTTCGAATATAATCTCATGTAATTACTACTATACAACTTAATTTTGTCTTTTTGGTAGGGTTTTTTACTATTTGCGCACATGACTGGCGATTGAACACACTATACTGGTAACACAGAAGCGTGACTTTGACGTTAGGGGAACCAACCGATACTAGCGCCACTTTGACAGTTGCCAACCTCATTAAAAGTGGGGTAAAACTTAACAATTTAAACCTTATTTGGTTTCTGTACGACAATTTTTCACAAATCTGGTGATATTGTGCCCTTTTACAAATCTGGAACTTTTTTCTCCCATGGATTAAAAAAACATTAAATCATAAGTGGGGTTGTAATTTTATGAGCCTTACTCAGAAGAAATGTAGAAAATACTAATGTAGTAACTACCTACTCAAAAATAAAGCATGGTGGTCAAAACAAAGTGGGGTGTAACTTAAAAATTTAAACCTTGTTTGGTTTCTGTACGCCAATCTTTTACAAACCTGGTCAGATTGCATCCTTTTTAAAGACCTGTAACTTTTTAATCCCATGGTATATAAAAATACATATAATTAAAAGTGGGGTAGAACTGAACAATTCAAACCTTATGCGGTTTCTGTACGGCAAATTTTCACAAACCTGGTGATATTGTGCCCTTTTAAAAACCTGTAACTTTTTTCTCCCGTGGATAAAAAAAACCTAAAATATAAAGTGGGGTGTAACTTAACAATTTAAACCTTGTTTGGTTTCTGTACGCTATTTTTTTACAAACTTGGTCAGATTGCACGCTTTTTAAAGACCTGTAACTTTTTAGTCCCATGGTACTATATAAAAAAAATACATATAATTAAAAGTGGGGTAGAACTGAACAATTTAAACCTTATTTGGTTTCTGTTAGCCAATTTTTCACAAACCTGGTGATATTTTGTCCTTATAAAAACCTGTAACTTTTTTCTCCCATAGATAAAAAAAAACATGAAATCAAAAGTGGGGTAGAACTTAACAATTTCAACCTTATTTGGTTTCTGTTCGCCAATTTTTTACAAACCTGGTCAGATTGCGCCCCATGACCTTTCAAGTATAGATGTGGTACATATATGTTTATGATATTAATATAACCTAAAATAGAAAAACATAAAAAATAAATTTAGTATTCGGATAGAAAGTGACCTGTAGCAACTAATAGCGGCAAATGTGGCAGACAAAACAAAACAATATATCTGTTGCCCATATTATACATCACTCGCGAGCGAAAGGCGATGTTTATTGAGTACTTGTATAAGAACTGGAAGTATCGCAGGCGTTACAGTACAATAATTGCAGTCCATACTATATATTTAATGTTTTATTTCCGAGTTAACTTAGGAAATAAGATTTTAATGTTATTCGTGGGAACTAAACATGAACATAAATCAATATAAAGTGTACCACACGCTCTGCTGGATTGTGGCCCAGCGATAGGCCCGCTTCGCTCGCCAAATTAGTGGCGAATCGATAGTGTCATTGAGATTATTATTATAAGTATGTTTCCATTTCAGCAACACAACAAAAGCAACGCTCTTCCTGATGCCGCTATTCGGAGTGCAGTTTCTTCTCACTGTGATCAGAATCCCGACGGACAACTGTACTGGGGAGCAAGCGTACTATTTCATCGCCTATACTGTGGAGGCCCTGCAGGGATCTATAGTCGCTGTGCTCTACTGCTATAATAACAAGGAGGTTAGTGAATAGCAGAGAATGATAGCCTTGCTCACCAAGAAAATTGCTTGCTTATGATTACTGTACTTTAGCCTGATCGTAGATGACATTTTACGAAAAAAATCGCGAATTTTACTAGTAGCCTCATAGCGTAACCTAGAGATCATGAAAAATTAATTTCAGGTACATCAACTTTTAAAAGGGACCTACAAGAAGACAGAAACAGCTGTCGTTTCCATCGTCAGGCCTGACTCAAACTATCGTCGGTCGACACTCGGACCAAACTCAAACAGAAGAATGACCTACAGCACCGCCTTAGATCCACAACCGAACAAGACCTATTCGGAAACATCTCCCAACTTGCATGTAGCTGAAATCGTATCTATACAGAATTCAGAAAGACTCGCCGAAATTCTCGACCCAGTTTACGAAACTTTTGCTGGGGTGGTGAATGAAGGTTATGAAACTGTTGAAAGTCAAGACATAGAAGCAGCTTCGGAGCGACCCGAGTCAAAGTCAGGTGAAGACTACACATACATGCAAACACCAAGTTCTATTGACGGACAGGATTGGATCAAATGCATCTCTTCTGCCGGGAGTAGTGTTTACAACAATTCTCTGAATGACGATGAAATGAAATATTTGGAAAATAAACTTACGGAGAAAGCCAAATGCAAATCCTTTAAGGAAGTTGTTAAAGACATGATGAACAAGAACAAATTTAAAGTGAAGCCGTCATTACATGAAACTGGTGTATCGGATATAAACAACAGTACTAAAGCGAATGAAACGGAGCCTTCAGACAATATGGAATGTATCAAAGAAGATGTTTCAGAAACAGGAGATGATCCTGTTAAAAGTATGGAAGGCGAGAAATGGAATGAATATGAAGACTCTGAAGACAGTATTTACGAGGCTATAATGCAAATTATACAGACCAGTGAAACCAACGAGGCGAACGAAGAACTGAACCCAGAACTATTGTCACCAAATAGGAAAGACGACGACAAGATTGTTTTCGTATGATACATTTACTGCATTAATCACGTGTTTGTAAGTGAATAAAGATATATGTAAATACTGTCTTCTTGATTTGTGTAAAATACAGGACAGGAACTAAAAACGGGCTTGTTATCTGAAAGGAATGCTGAAAGTCAGCCCAGTTCTTTACAAGAGTACGTCCCTCAATATAAAACCATTAGTCTCGTTTACATCTCCATTTAACATACATGCACATTTGCGCAACAAAATCCATTTGGGCTCATGATCACCGGACAAACATTAATTGAACTGTCAACTTGTTTCAGATCTAGATCCTTTCGCTCTTGCTTACAAAAGTGAGCGTATAGGCAGCACCGGCGCAGTCGAGCGCCGAGCCTGTGGCCGAATCTTTCTAAATTCAAATTCATAAATATAATTGAAAACAAACTATCTCCAATTTCAAACAAAACATGTTGTGGCAATCATCTCTCTTAGTTTTGTTCTTGTTAGGGGTTGAGAGTTTCCCGGACGGCGCCCCTATCGATGCCTGTGTGAAGAACCGGCCTAATCAGCCGAACCATGGCCAACACAGGACGCAGCCTTTGACCACTCTTCCTTATAGGGTGTTTGCATCAGCGTCGACCTATGGGCCGAATGATGCTATAACGGGTGAGTAAAAAATGTATTTTGGCTTGACTTGTCTTTGGGTTTCACACATGCTTCTCACGCAGGAGATGCAGGTGAAAGTTCGGTGCTGACCATGTACCAATGAGATGATTAATTTATCATAAGTACATTATTATAGGTCCCGGCTATTATCGCTAAACCATTATCAAAAAAATATCAACCCGCACTGAGCCACTCGCATCCAGGTAAAGGCCTGAGACCCTCGGTGGCGACATGAATGGAATACATTTATTATATATTATATTACTATTACGTATTTTATTGTGATTATTTGTGATTGTAGTTCAGTAAGCACCTTACATTAATATAAAAAGGAAAAAATTGGATCTTAAAGCTGCCATCTTGGATGCAACAGTAGATAAATATAAATACTACAAAACCCATATTGAAAATATCGATCTGTCTATTTATGATGCGATTTACACTCATGCTATCAAAACTATCACTAAACGATAAATCATGCATCATACTCAATGGGTGTAGTAAGAGACTGAATAAAAAAAACATTACAGTGAGTTCATTGATAAAATCTACATTACTGAACAGTCACTATCAGAAGTTCTTAAATTCTGGATGAAGGGTATCCAGCACTTTCGAGCAAAAGTCAAAACTTGACTGCATTGTTCAGTGAACAGTTCAGCGGGACTCAACTTAGTCAGTACGAAAGCACATTATAATTGTAACTTACTACATTCTCTACAATTTTAATCATTGGAAAATAAAATTATTCGGCTGGGCCATTGCTAGAAAATGATGCGAACGAGATGATGTCATAAAGACATAACTATACCAACACAGAAACCCCAATATCTTAGGAAATAGGAAATTGAAGCTTAAAAGTAACAAAATATTCAACTTTACTAAAAATTAAAACTTTTGAACCCGAATGTACCTTACGACGTCGTCTGCGCAGGAGTGTATTTACGCAAGATCATTGTGCTGTAGGTCGAGCGACTTACCGAAAGTCGATCGACCGGTTACCCGGGGCGTGTTAACTGGAGCAATAACCACCAATGCGCGCTGTGTCACCGTGTGTGCTTTATCCATAAAAGATCTTAATGGGTACCTATTACATGTACATACACGCATATGTTATGATTTTTATGAATATAGCGCGTCCGCGAGACCTTGAACATATAATCTAAGTATCCATGAAATGCAACAAACATCCCGCAAGGACACGCTTATTTTTCAGATTCCTTCCGAGTTATTCCCGGAACAAGGGGGCAGACAATCTCAAGTCCGAGACTTGAGTTTGTCTGCCCCCTGGTATCAGTAGTTGGGTAAAAGTCCGGGGCAAAACCGACCAAAATTTATATTACGAATGGACAACTGGACAAAAGTAAACCGTATGGCTACTGCCAATTTTCCAGTAACAATCGAAGGCGCGGAACCTTTCAAAGGGTTCTTCATCCAAGCGCGCTCAGCAGACAACGACCAGTGGCTCGGCTCCTGGGAGGAGGCGCCCAACACAACCATCCACCCAGAATGTTCGTCGGTGACCCACGCAGATCCGAGGGAGAAGGCTCGCGCTACGCTGGTTTGGCGCGCGCCGCCTAACGCACAAGGAAGGGTCTACTTTACGTGAGTAGCTCTCGTGGTCTGGAGAACAACTGCCCAAGACCACCACCCGCCCAGACAATACTCCCGAGATAGTGTTCTTTACCAATAGTTTCAGTTCTTGAACTGAGGAAAAGACTGCTAAGAACCACCAAACTGTACTTCAATGATGCAGATCCTAGTTAGGGTAGAATATGACACGCGGACCTACATAAGCCCTTAAATATATCGAGAAGAGAGGTCACAGGACACACCTAACATATGGCGCCCAGCAACACACATAAGCAGCACTTACACAGCTCTCCTTTCACTAACGCACTTATGTGTTGCACAACACATGTTTGTGACCTTAACTGAACGCTTATAGGCTGGCAACTTTGTATTCCCACGGATCCAGTTTTATTGAACACAGACAAGTAGCTATTAAACGAGGAATGTAGTGTAAATCATGGTGGTAATAAATAACTTTATATGACTTTATGCTGAGAAGGTACTCAACGTAGCACATTTAAAAGTAACCTAAATGTAATCAGTGAGTTGCAGAGATGAGGAGGTTACTTACTACACATAGCGATAAACTGTGTATGTTTGTTCAGTAATAGAACGTGGTGCGGGAGGGGTGTGTTGTTGTGACGTCAGTATAGCGCGAGATGTATATTAGTGCAGAATCGGCATAGTATGTATGTGGTGTCGCCCCACCATACCCTTTAGGTCCATTTATTATAGGTCAATTCGATAACTTCCTGTTATGACAAGGTCCACAACGACAAGTTCCCATATTGACAACTTCCTGGTTCGACAACTTCCCATTTCGACAACTGTACATTTTGAAAACCCATTTAACCTTTCACTACTTTAATCCTGAATCAAAGCGTGAGCTATTTCGAGCAGCAGATAATAATAATTGACAAAAACGGTATTCCTTAAAATGCTACGGCATCGCCCGCCTGGAACCATAGTTTATCCAAACTTCTCTCTCCTTGGAGCCTGCCCACGAGTTGCAAAAGGGTTAATTGTAAGTAAAATGTTGTCGAATTGGGAATTTTTAATATGGAAAGTTGTCGAATTGGGATGTTGTCAATATGGTAAGTTGTCCAATTGGTTTTTTGGCGGGTGGGAGCAGGGTCGTAATGTCAGCGAAGACCTAAAGGTCCCATCTGCCACCCCGTTTAGGAGAAGTCGTGATGCTATTTGACGTTTGTGTGTTTGTTTGTCCAGGGGCACTGTACTGAAGAACTACGGCACGTTCTGGGCGAATATCATCGCAGAGGCGCCCCAGGACCCGTCGCAGTTGCAACTCCTCGGATAAGATACCTAAGAATTCATTTTAAATACTGTACCTGCCTTAATAAATATTTTAGTTCTACATGTGGTTTTTAACTCTGACTAAAAGGGGTGGTCTCTTAAAACCAACGCTTTACTGAAATAAATTGTATTCTGATTTTAAAATCGCATTTGATTTTAATCTCGTGATAAAATGTAAATAAGTTTCAGATCGCAGCGTCCTTGACCGAACGTCCTTGACTCGTTATGAGTGGTTCAATTTACTTTTATATTTGCAGACGCTCGACGATCAACGAGTCAAGTGCATCAAGATTGTTGCATAATAAGTAATAACGGACCGATTTATTTGGGCGCTGTGTCTTGACTTTCAATAAAATAGTGTAGTTACATAAATAAGAGTATATTATTCACGTTAATACTCGCTCAGCAGATACAATACAAATGTAAGCTGCTGAGATCAAACTAAAGGTACATTAGTAAATAAATAATCACAATCTAAATTCATTCTCACCGCGATTATTTAGATTCGTAAACTAAATATGTGTTAATATCACAATTAGACGTAAAAGCTGTGAAATTAATAGATCGAATTACACCACGATCCAAGGCACGACAGAAAATAAAAAAATATATCTTCAAGCGGCTTACAAAAAGCTCCTTAAATAAACGATAAACCCAATGAAGTTAGATCCTTACTGGCTCGTTAGGGTGCAGGTTTCTGTTTCATGACGGGCTGCTTTATGCCCATGAGATCGCAGATATTGTTCCGAATCGGCCTGAGGTCCTCAACGTCTTGTTCCCAGTCGGTCTCCGCTAGCACCGACATTATCTGCGAGGAATTCAAGTTTGTTAGGCGTCTTCTTAAAATACAACTGACAAATGAAAAGTAGTGAAACGTGACGTTTAAGGAGTTGTCGTTCAGAGAATTGGATGTTTAGGGTGGGCGACATTCGGCGATGTGGACGTAGCGTATCTGAAGGGTCCTCCACCTTGGTTTACTTTTTTATTTATTTATTCAGGCATATCAACAGCACACTCATACAATATAATACAGTAAAAATTAGGCGGTATTGTTCTTTTATGAGTGCCTATTATAGTTAAGAACAGCATTTGTTGGAATATACACAGATAAAGCCATCTCGTCCCGATCAGTATTCTATCTCTTTCTTGAACCATGCGATAAACACTTGAAAACGGATTCCTTTTTCGAGTCGCTTCACACTCTCGGCTAGCTGTACGTGATCTAGACACACCTTTCCTGACATATAACGAAGTAAATTAAATATTATTTAGATCGATAAACTCTTTTCACTATAATACTTATATCCTAACAGGTTATGGGGCCCAGTCACGGAAGTAAATAACAAATAACAGAGAAATTAAATAATGGAACATTTAAAGTGTAAACTATCTGCGCATTAGACTTTGTGTTGGAAAATGAACAGTGAGAAAATAAAGAAAAGGACTCTTGAAACTTTTGGTGATTAAAATGTAAACACAGGAATAAAAACCCACATTCAACCGTTTGATGGTGATAAATTCAGTGTTTGGAAATTAAGAGTTCGTAATCTATTAAATGAACTCGATACACTGAATGTGATCGATTGTAAAATTTCTGCAGTGCAGATGCAAAGTTAGAAGAGCCCGATAAAGTGTCTCATCTATTTATGACTCTTCCTAAAAGCTACAGCAGTATCGTCACGGCAATTGAAACCTTGGCTGAACAAAACATGACTTTAGCTTTCGTAAAAACTAGATTACTAGATCAAGAGATCACGTTATCAAGTGAAGAACGTGACACGAGCCTAAAAGTACTCCAGGTCGAAACAATGAAACCACAAGGTGAATCGTCGAAAACTTCAAATAGAACAGAGAAGTTCCAACATAAAAGAAAATTATTTAAAGTTTCGTCCAAGAATAATACGAAACACATAAAATATTTTGGCTGCGGTAAAATAGGTCTCATGAAAAGGCAGTTTGAAGAAAGTTTTTATAATAATGGAGCCCAATTTAACAACAGAAGACCTAACAATAAAATGATAAAGTTAGCAAACTCTGAACCAAACAATACGAATGTGTCCGGATTTGTTTTTATGGCTGGAGGCAGTACATATGAAGATGGTTAAAATAACTTAACTTATCTTGTACTCTTGAGCCTCGGATCACCTAACAAATCGAGAAGATCTAGCACGAAATTTCATGGAACTACAAAGCCCCATAAATATTTCAGTCGCAAATAATGCAATTTTCATAAAAACAAACAAGAAAGGCAATTTGCCTGGTATCGGTGACTTGGGCGTGAAAGGAGACCTACAGGATGTTTTTTACTCCGCATCCCACATAATTTGCTGTCAGTAAGATAAATACAACAGGCAGGAATGTCCGTCGTGTTCAACAAAGACGGCGCTGTTCAAATATATATTTGAACGAAGATATCGCGATGGTAAGGTTGTAATAAAGGGTAAGTGCTTGAACAATTTGACTGGCTTAATTTACTTGTGCTTATTAAATGTGCTTTGAACCCTGTTTGTTCCTTAAATGTAGTCGTTAATGATAAATATGAATCATGGCATCAAAGGTCACATAGGCAAATTAAAATTTGTGGAATTTAAAAGCAAGAAATTATTGTCTGATGTTGATAATAGTAGTTTATGTGACTGCTACATAATGGACGGCATTAATACTCGAAAGTAATAATATCACTCGAGAGTTTTAATGCCTAATTATGTACAGTTACATACAATAGTTTATCTAGACACATATCATAAGCTCTAGAACCGCATGTTCGACCGGCATGGTGGCATTGATAATTCCTTTGCACTTGTTTAGCTTGTGCAGTAGTAGCAACTTCAAAAACAAAGTAGGGGCGGTACGCAGGCGGGCGTCGGCGTTCGAAATTTGAATGTCATAATATGTACAAAAATTACACATTATGGTGTGATAATGTGTAATTTTTCTGATAAGAAATGAGTTTTTACCAAGTAGTTTAACATTATGCTGATCGTAATGTGCGGTTTTTGTACGCAGTAAAGACTGTTTATGATACGTGTGTAGATAAAATAAATAAAGACACCAAATGATAAATTGTCTGAAGCCTGTATAAGCTGGAAACAAGCATGTCTGCTCTTTAACAAAGCTAAGCCAAAATATTGTAAACGACCTCTATCACACATATGTCTGCGGTCCAATCACTCCGTCAAGCTTTGACGAAAAAAACTATTTTGTGATATTTGTCGACGAATATTGCCATTATTATGTGACATAGTTCATACATCTGACGTTTTTGTTGCATTAATGAGGGATTTCTGGGTGCAAAAAGGTACTTGATATCACTTGACAGAGCCAGTATACACCAGCTTTCAATGGGATTGCTGAGCGTATGGTATGATTAGAACAATAACAGAGCACTGAAATTAGATAACACGCCATATGAATTTTGGCATGATAAAAAGCCGAAATTAAAGTATTTAAAGATTTTTGGGTCAACTGTTTATTTTGTGAATAAAAGTAGAATGTCAAAGTTTGATGAAAAATCTTTTAAGGGAATTTTGGTCGGTTATGAACCAAAAGGCTATAAGGTGTGGGAGTTTGTGAGAGTCAGAGATGTGATAGTTGATGAGATTAATTTCTTGTAAAGTAGGCTAAGCTGGAAATAGACCTTTTGATAACTCTGATTCTATTCCTCTTAGGAAAAGAGTATCTGATAAGTATGGATCAGATGGTTTATCCTCCTGAGACCCAGGGTGAAAAATTATACCGGATCGTGTTGATCTTTGGTTTGGGGGTTATTTAAAATATTTATAGTAAGGGAAAAATAATAAAAAAAATCCTGCCCCCCTCAACTTGCCTAATTAGGGGGTATCATAGATGATACTCTGGGCTCGAATGATACCAAAATGTGACTTGCATTATCATTTATTCAGAATTATTTTTTGCAATGTGAAACTCATAAAAACAGTTTCTGTTAACACTGAAACATAGGAAAATATTACATGCAGAACATTTTACAAAAGTGAGTTGGTTGCAAGTCTTCGATCGACATTTGGATCGGCTGTTTTGATTTCCTTTTGCACAAACTGGTAAGTGTTTTGCTTCCTTTATTCGTTTGGACGTGTGAGGAATCGGTTCTACAAGTCTTCGCCTCCTGGAAGAGGACGCAGGTAAAGCATCTTGTAGTTCTGCAAGCTGCAGTGGTAATGGACTTTGACGGGGGCTGTTGCGCGTGATGCGATCCATGCTCGGACTTGAGCATTGTATCATGGACGTTGGCATTGTTCCACCGTAAATCAGATGTTTAGCTAAATCCATTTTAAAGTCCAGGTATTGCATTACTTGCTTCCGCGGGAGCCCACTTTTAACAGCATCATGTCGATATTCTATCCAAGATGACGCCGCAGCAAAATCAAAGAAGTGAAAAATGGCTCTCACTGTCCACTTGCCAGTTCTTCCACGCATAGGATATTTTCCTATAATTCTGTCTAACAGATCTATTCCTCCCATGTAACTATTATATTTTTTTATGGCTACGGGCTGTGACACGTCAAGGTACCGTTGATCTATCTTACTCCAGCGCCGACAGGTTCCAAGAGGTTGGACTGCGTTTTCTGTGGATGCAACATGAATCGGCTTACTGTCTAGCCACTTCACTACAGCAATCTTTTGGTCTTGCCTAACCACGCAGTCGTAGCTACCTCTGCCCGTATGTTGAAGCTGTCTATCTGTTTTTAGTACAGCTTTTTTCCTATTCTTCTTCTGGTTAGGACGTGAGTATTCAGGAACTCGGTTTTTCATGAGGGTACCAGTGGCATTCATGTTTCTTTCTACCAAATTGTCCAAAAGAGGAACAGAAGTGAAATAATGGTCAATATAGATAGATGTCTTCTGTGGCAAAGTATCGGAAAGTTTTAGCACAATACGACCTCCTAAGTCTATCTTCTCTGGCATAGGATGTAACGCAGAATCAATAGACGTGCCTTTTCCCTGGTAGAGGTACAAATCCAGAGGAAGCCTATCAGGGTTCGCCATTATAAAGACCTTAATTCCTTCAGGATTTGGCTTTCCTTTAACTACCTGCTTCTGCTTGCATTTACCCGTAAAAGGAATTATTTGTTCATCAATGGCTACACACTTTTCTCTTTTATTTTCTCTGCAGGCCCTCTCAATTTGTGACACTATAGGACGTACCTTCCAAAACCTGTCTATCTCTTTCATAGCAGCAGAAACGTTATGGTCATCCACAACTTTAATGTTTGATCGGATGTTGAAATATCTATTACATGTGATTGTCTCAGTTATGAGCTTAGCTCTTGTTTCTACTGCCCAAAACATTCTTATCCTCGGAAGGCCAAGAATACCTATAGCCACTGAACAACCAATAAATGATCGTACCTCTTCAGATGTCGTATTTAGTGACTTGCCAGTTCGGTTAACGCTAGATACGTTTGTACAAGTTGAAATTGTATCAAAAAATGTGGGATGAATGTACCTGGAGAAGTATTCATGAGAACTTTTCAATGAAGGCTGCTCTTCTAAGGGTGGATCAGTTTCTAGCGTATTATCAAAGTTATCTGAACGGTTCCATAACAGAGGCCGGTTACTGCTCTTCCACTAGCAGAACCACGAGACGGCTGAGCAAGGCTAGAAAGGGGCTCTTCATCAGAAGCTTCCCATTCACTTTCAGGTTCACGGGGCACCACATCTTCGGCAATAGGTTCCACATCGATCTGCAAATCTTCTTCCAGTTCATCTTCGTCAAAATCTTCAGAATCGGAGACATCTAGGTTCGCGAGGTAGTCTGATATTTGGTTATCTCTCAAACCTGAAATCGTAGAATTTTATGAGTTCAGTGCCCAAAGTATCATGTATGATATCGATAAAATACGGTTGATATTAGTAACTAATTAGCAAACTTTTATCACAAATTTCACTTATTGCACACAATAGACATATGATCTAACAGTAACAAGAAAAAAAACACGTAAAACCTTGTAAAAACAAACAATTACCTCGTTGGTTCCCAGCCATCTTGTCGTGCACAAAAATAATAGCATTCAAATGATCGTAAACTACTGTGAAAACTATCCAATCGCGCCATAGCCACCGATGAATGACGCGCCGTACTATCTTATTTACTAACCAAGAAATAGTTCCAGTATATGCGGGTAGATGACGCAGAAATAAAATTCTATGTGCAAGTAACATAGGTGATACCGGGGGTCTCAGGAGGTTATGTAAACAAACGGGTATAATATCTGCCACATTGGGTTTAAAACCTAATAAATCTGTTTGTGAAACAGATGAGCGCTTGAATTCACCTAAATTTCAAAAGCAAACACCGTTATCGCAAGACAAAGAGAATTCACATAACATAAGACGGAGTGATACGATTAAAAATTTACCTACTGCTTTTTTATGATGAAAATAGTGACAATATTTCTGAGAAAGATTTATTGTATGCTGAATCTTTAGTGTGTGAAATTCCTCGATCATATAAAGGGCTGGTAGACATTTATGGGAAAAGGCTACCTGGGAGGAAAAAATAATTCACTAAAGAAAATGATACCTGGGTAGTACCAAAACCGGAGAACAGAAATATTATAGTTTGATAGTGGATGTTCAGTATTAAAAACGATGAGTGATATCCTTTGAAGTATAAAGCGCGGTTAGTAGCATGCGGTTTTAATCAAAAATATTTGATTGATTACAATGAGACTCTTGCCCCAGTAGCAATGATTGCGACTTTTAGAATGTTATTAGCTTTCGCAAATCAGTTCAGTTTGCTTGTTCACCACATGGATGTAAAAAACGGCGTTTTTAAAGGGGATTTACATGAAAGTTCCTGAAGCTGATTGGCACAGGAGCGGATAACATAAATCGTTTTACGGATTAAAACAATCTTCACGCTGTTGGTTTCAAACATTTGAACAAGCTGTGTTAAAAGGGGTTTTCCATACTCATCAGCTGATCGATGCTTTTACATTCTAAATGCAGGTGATATATCGAGAAACATATATGTGTTATTATATGTTGATGATCTTATTACAGCAACAGCTGATAAAAATACCATGGATAGTTTTAAAAGGTACTTTATGAACACGTTTATGATGGTTGATTTGAATGAGGTCAAATGTTTTCTGGGAATTCAAATTACATGGACACAAAACAAAATAACTTTGGATCAGGAATCTTACATTAAAAGGGTACTTAATTTAACATGAGTAACTCCGCTTGACAGTAAAATTGATTAAGAAGTATTGAATTCCTGTGAAACAACAAATCCACCTTGTAGAAATGTTATCGGCTGCTTAATTGTGTACAAGACCCGACATGTAAATATTTTGAGTAGATTTGCTAACAAAAACAACCATTCGCTTTGGCCGCATTTGAAGAGTGTGCTCAAATATCTGAGAGAGACCATAAATCTAAAAATTATTTTTCACAGTGGTTTAACAATGTTTTGATTGGTCTTGTTGACTCTGATTGGGGTAGTAAGGAAATTGACAGAAAAAGTACTATTAGGTATTTGTTCAAATTATTCGAACAATGCACAATAAGTTGGAAAACCAAAAGACAACAGACAGTGGCAACATTGTCTACTGAGGCTGAGTAATGTCGTGTAACGTTACGAACCTAACCAGAACCTAACAGAAAACAACCAGGATAAAATTTAGTAGTGACTGTTTATTAGTTATTTACAGTGAAGACTATAGAAAAATGATACGAAGATGAGGATGGATGAGATGAGAACAGGTTTTTATAAAATAAAGATTAGGTATAGAAAAAAAAGAAGCGGAGGACACGGAGAGTAGGAGACCGGTGGGGTGATGACCAGGATGCAGGTGTATTTGTTGTTGTAGATGTTGTGGAAATCGTCGTTGTAGGAACGGTAGCGGGCGTATTTGTAGTTACGGCTCGCAGGATCCCGTTGTAGGAACGGCTCGCAGGATCGCGTCGTAGGCACGGCTCGCAGGATCGCGTTGTAGGAACGGCTCGCAGGATCCCGTTGTAGGAACGGCTCGCAGGATCCCGTTTGTAGGAACGGCTCGCAGGATCGCGTCGTAGGCACGGCTCGCAGGATCGCGTTGTAGGAACGGCTCGCAGGATTCCGTTGTAGGAACGGCTCGCAGGATCCCGTTTGTAGGAACGGCTCACAGGATCGTGTTTGGAGGAACGGCACGCAGGATCGTGTTTGGAGGAACGGCTCGCAGGATCCCGGGGTAGTGCGACCCCGGGATAAGGCCTTTAGGTGGTTCTTCTAGTTCAGAAGCTGACGTGAGACTCCTGAATTTCAGAAATGTTCCGCTTTTATACACTTTTTGGAGAGTTCTAAAAATTATTTAAATTAAACGTAATTTTTGTGAGTGGCCACGAGAGAAAAAGTATTTTTGTAAAAGTATTGAAGCAAACATATCAGACCTCTAACGAGTTTGAATGAACATTGCCATGACAACCAGATAAACAACGACATCAACAAATGTCAAAGTTTAGTTTCAGGCTCGTAATACGGTAAACAACAAAAAAACCATGAAGTAAATGAAGTAACAATGAATATAAAAAGGTAGCGCACCAGCGCGCACGAAGCCCGAGATTGCAGAGTTTCGGAGAAAGCCAAATACAAGGTCACCAAAGGTAAACCTCTTCGCTATCGATTTAGAAGAGCTGATAGTGTGAAAATACAAAGTGAAAATGATTTGTTAATGTGTTCTTATGGTTTAAAACGTTACAGGGTCCTATGAAAATAAAGGTGATACCAAATATCAGACTGTACAGCTCAGCAAGTATCCTAGAAGAAAATCCAGAAAAATGACATGTAAGTAACATAACACTACAGTATATGGCTCTGTATGAAGCTGTAAAGGAAGCTCTGTGGTGAAAGTCTTTATTAAACAGTATTAACATTAAAGTGCCGAACGCTATAACGATTTTTGAGGACAAATGTATAAGCATTGCAAATAACCCAACAAGTTATAAAATGGCCTAAACACATTGATATTAAGTATATTTTTTCTTGAGAACAGGTAGATAAAAATTAGGATAAAATGTTTTATATCTCTACAGATAACAAGCTGGCTGATATCCTGACGAAATCGTTACCTGGAATGCGTTTCTCCGTAATGAAATAGAAAATAGACTTGGGGTGACGTTGTGAATATGGAGAAATGCAGATAATACAAGTTAATGATATTATAAATTGGTCTGATAAGGTTTTCTGGGTTTCCCTAATCCTGCGCAACAAAAGTTGAACCATGATGATTGTTTCCCAGACAAAGGAATGTGTGTGTTTTTGAATAGTATGACGTATAATTTTATTAAAAAGGAATTTATTTTGGGGGGGGGGGGGGGGGGCGTGTTGGCATATACACAAATAAATCCATCTCGTTCCGATAAAGTATTATATCTCTTTCTAACTCGTAAACATTAGTTTTTATATTGAACCATGCGAGAAACACTTGAAAACGGATTCTGTTCCTTTTTCGAGTCGCTTCACACTCTTGGCTTGCTGTGCGTGATCTACACACCTTTCCTGATTGTATATAACGATGAATAAATGAAATTTTATTTACATCGTTAAACTCTGCTTTTTACTGGTATCCTTATATCTTAACAGCATTGACCATTGCTTGTACTAGTGAAATTTATTTTGAAAATCATTTAACTTAGAATTTAATATTAAATAGAATTTACTATTTAATAGAATTTAATTGGTATATAATAATAATAGAGGTAGTAAGGCAATATACAAGCGGATTTGTTACAAGTAAGTTTTCTTTTTGTTCAACATTTTATTCCGGAAGACTGCCTGTCTTCATGAAATACATATATTTACTCACAAATACAAGGTCGTCAGATCATCTGCCAGATGGTATGGAAAGCCGGAAAAAGTAAATGCGTTGCGAAGATGGACGTTCCCTAAGATCATACTTATACTCCATTTCAATAGCATTTCATAATAATGTAAACAGAATGTCAGTTGACAGTTGTCTATGATTGAGCGAGATTTGAGTGTTGTACCTACACTGATGTCAAAGGCATTGGATCAAAGAGATATAGTTCGCTGTCGATTTACGATCGATTTTTTTCTATTACTAGTACAAAACCAAGGAGTGGGGCGCGTAATTTCAGCTTAGACGAGCTCTAGAATCATACTAAAAACTTAATTAAATTGAATAGAAAATAACCGAAGATAGAGAAATATCCCAACCTGACGCGCGTCATTCGCTTGTGACAGATTCATTATCACTTGATGTGTCATCATCGGTCACATTTATGATAAAAGGCTGAATTACAGCGTCGCTAGCCACATCCATAAGGCCGTCTAATTTTTTCATCCTATCCTCTTCGTTTTGAACGTGACCGACGCATTTTGCCCATTGGTCTGCTCCGACTCTCGCCAATCCTTCTTTTAGCAAATTTTTTATTACTGCCATTTTAAAAGATTTATTATTTCTTCCTACGTAAGACTTGACCTGTGCCCAAATCAGTTCTATTGGATTCAACTCACAGTGATATGGAGGAAGGCGCAACACAGTTACTCCTTTAGATGCGGCGAGATCATCGACATATTTTGTTCTATTCTTTTCCTTTACGAATTTTGTGAGTAACTGTGCTTTTATGCGTGATTATAAGCAGATGTCGTCGTTTCAATAATAAATCCAACCAAATCGCAAAGAAAATGTCCTTAATCCAAAATACAAGAAGCAAAGTCGTCGATAATTACTGGAAATGGAAAAACGCAGAGAACTCGGAACAATACCCACTGACACAGGACAGGGACAGTGAATGAAGTAACATTTTTTTTAAATATATATTTCCTCTTTTCACTTTTTTAGGTTCACCTCCTCCTTCGGTAGCTAGATCTCCTTTAAGTTCTTCGTTCTTCATTATTCTTTTCATCAACAATTCAACAACAACATTCAACAAATCAATCAATCAAACCGATTGATCGATCGAAGCGGATCGATTCAAAAGAATGAACCACACTTACTTTCCAAAGACAATAAGACTTTGAAGCGCTTTGATGAGTAAAAAAATAATATGACTTTTTACAAACTATTGAAATATTCGTCGCCCGATAATTTTGCAAGAAAATAACTATCTTAGGGGAGTTACTTGGTCTCGAAATGGTGTGTGAATGAATGATTCCTTGGTATGTGAATGTGTTCAGGATTGATATTCAAATGTAAGTAGTTACGGCGTAATCGTGTGTAAATGGGGTTGACCGGTGAAAGCTAATCATAGGTGGCGCCAAGTGCATTTGGTTCCTTTATCCAGTTGCCACTTTCAACGATCGACTAATTTCTGGAATTTTTTCTGTGATAATTGGTTATCGGAATTTATTTACTACACAACAAAAGTAATTTTTCGACTAGGTATATGATATAATCTCATGTAATTACTACTATACAACTTAATTGTCTTTTTGGCAGGTTTTTTTTTACTATTTGCGCACTACTGGCGATTAAACACAGTGTACTGGTAACACAGAAGCGTGACTTTGACGTTAGGGGAACCAACCGATACTAGCGCCACTTTGACAGTTGCCAACCCCATTGGCTTGTTTACATTATTATGAAATGCTATTGAAATGGAGTATAAGTACGAGCTGTGACTGAGTTCTTTCTCGCATAAGATAAGGTGGGGTGAGAGGGGTGTCAGCTCGCTCAGAGCCAAATAATCTTGCCGCGAACTGTAGCCATAGTTACCTGTTCGAGGTTCTCAGCGGGTATGCAGCTCTCGTCGCCGTATAAGGTGAGCGCTTCGTACAGCCGCGCGGCGGCGCATCGTCTCACGTAGCGGTCCGCGTAGCACAGGTAGATTACTAGAAGCCCGAGCGCGCGGGAACACACCGTGCCGCCGACCTGTCACGACCGGGAGAGTTAATACATTGCTGTAGAGCACTGAGCAGGGCTCGGCAACCGGCGCCCCGTGGACGATGTTGGAGCGTCCCGCAAGCCTGTTTAAAACCGATGCGTTTCGTTTGTCACCCTTTGATCACGCCGCCTTGTAATTTCAAAGAACTTTAACACAATAGGCGGCGGCACTCTTTGATTGCAGGTGTGAGGTGGCGGCGGAAAGCATCAAAGCCACCGGCTTAAGTTATAATAACAGCCGCGGGCAGCTCTCGCCTGTCGTGTCGCCTCATTCCGTTGTGAAAGTTCGCCGGAAAATCACGTCTCATGTGGTTGCCAGCTACGCGTTTCGTATCACCTTTCTTCCCTTCGCTGATAGCTTCTCACGACGTATGGGGTAAGTACGTTGTATGCACTCGCGAGCAATTTTTGATATTTTATTTAGTGCTTGTTTGTGTGAACCTTCAGATTGATGGGTAAATATTATAAGGACCGGGATAGTACTAGACTAGAAAGTTATATCATGTTTTTTTTTTTAATGGGGCGTTAAATTTGTAGATGTACCAACTCGACCATATTTATATATTATATATATTATTGTTACAGAATAATTCAATAAGAAGGCTTCAAGAAAAAGTAAGATAGAAGAAGAAAAAAGAGTTTTCGTACCACTTGCTCAAAAAAGTGACATTCTGTGCCACAAAAAGCGAACATAACAATAGTCATTTTTAATCTGTTAAAAACAGGGAAATGAAATTGTACTGAATTTCATTCATCCTCTAGGGGGAGAATGTGATTTAAATTTGGAATACTTACCGAAATTTATACTGAACTACATCTGTGTTTACACCATTGAGTTTGTATATAAAGCATTATACATCTTTTTGAAAAAGGAATACGCATTTATTATGCAGTTAACCTTTAATTGGTGACAAGGGGTCTTACAGGCCCAGCGGCGTCAGTAAAACAACATTTTGGCACCTTCTCCGGGTTTCCTTGGGCTCATCACCTGAGTAGCTTCGAGTTTACTTGCGTCCATGCCGTAGAAGGGGATAGCTGTGTCGGACAGGCTCAAATCGGTAAGTTACATTGGCGTAAAGTTCGGCAGGGGTCTCTCAGACCCCATGTCACCACTTACGTAATTTTTTACGTAATTTTGTTGTATTGTTTTTTCACATTTTTAACCGAGAACAATCAAAACTCCAGGAAAGCAGGAGCCAGTTGTCTTCCTCGATAAAAGCGCCAATCAAATTACCAGTTTGAATCGTGTCCGAAACGTGTGTGCATGCAGTGTCCAAAAAAGTTATGCCCAGACTGCATATAAAAATTGGCAAAGTTCGACCATTGTCAATTTCGTGAAAATACATTTTTGAGTTTAGTTATTTTTTTCTTAATTCATTATTACTTAAATATTATAGAAAAAAGTGTTTTTTTGTCAAAATATGTTGATTAATTTTTTGATTATGTAATTTGTGATCTCATCTCTAGTTTTTTGATTGTTAAGACGACATACATTAAAATTGCAAGATCATAACAAAAAATATATTCAGAGATTTGTTTTATTTTATCCATTTATATATGATAACACAGTTTTTACATACTCTGGCTAGCTACCACACTTAATTTCTATGATTTATACTAGATACCGCAGTGGGCCTCTCAGTCCCCTCGTCACCAGTTACGTAACACAAAAACCATGTCACCAGTCAAAGGTTAAGATTATTAAATAAAATTACGAAAACCGACGAGGCCGTATGAGCTTGATGCCTTTGCTTTTCCGACAAAAAAATATTAGTCTAGGAATTTGCCGCGTTCTCTTCAAATTCGTTTTCTTCGTTTTCTTCATATACATAAACGTTGTTTATTTTAATTTATTTTTATAAATAAGTTAATGTACTCAAAACAAAAAAAAAACAAAACAAAAATGTAACTCTCTCTAATCAATAATTGGACCAATATTTCGAATGTTAACTTTTACTTTTAATTGTCATTATTTTTAATAAAGGCTTATCTCATATTATTATTGTGTTAATTTTTTCACAAATGGTACGAAAAGTAGAGTATTTTCCTCGGTGTTAAAGGTGTCTTAGTCTTGGGTGAACTTAAATCCGTCGCTACACTCAGGACTCGTCTTAAATCCCTCGAGTCCTTCGTTACGCTCGCGATTTAAATCGTAACCCGCGACAGAAGACACTGCTTTATCCCCTTGGTTAATAATCTACTATTCTAACGAATTATGGACAGAATTATATTTTTATGCTTGATTTGTCAAAATAGTATTTCTGTAGTAAATGAATATAATCTGAAGCGACATTACAACACTGAGCACAAAGCTAAATTTGACTGTCTTGAAGGAGAAATACGAAAAAGGAAAATTTCCACTTTGAAATCGTCATTCAAAATTCCACAAAACATATTTAAGGTTGTGGCAGACAACAGCGAATCGAAGGTTCGTGCCAGCTACAGGGTAGCAGAGTTTTCAAGCAAAAAGTCCACGTCCGTTTACCGATAGTGAATTAGTAAAAGAGTGTCTTAGCTATCGCAGAAGAAATATGCCCAGAGCAGAAACAAATGTTTGAAAGTCTTAGTCTCTCTGCTAGAACTTGCACCCGACGTACCGAAGACTCGGATGTAATTTGTATGAACAACTCAGGGATAAGGCGCAATGTTTTGACTGCTTCTCTTTAGCGATGGATGAAAGTACGGACGTGTCGGATACGGCACAGCTACTCATCCGAAAACTTTACTGTTTACGAAGAGCTTGTTAAAATGTGTAGTTTGAAATTTACATCTACGGGAGAAGATTTATTTCACATTTTGGAAGAAGCCCTGGATTCATTGCAATTAAGCTGGGAAAAGTTAACAAGTGTCACTATCGATGGAGGCAAGAATATGAGCGGTCAAAACAAAGGTGTCGTTGGCAGAATCATCAGCAAAGTGAAAGACTCTGGATCTACTGTGCCATTGATTTTCAATGTATTGTCCATCAAGAATCATTAAGCTCCAAGGTTATATCCTGGAAAGAAATAATGGATACTGTAACATCCACTGTTCATTTTATAAGAAGAAATGGGCTCACACACCGTCAGTTCCAAACGTTTTTGGAAGATCTGGAAGCTGATTATGGCGACGTGATTTACTACTGTGAAGTGAGGTGGCTCAGTCGAGGTGCCGTTTTGGAACGGTTTTTTGATTTGAGGAAAGAAATTGGCAACTTCGTTGAGATAAAAGGAAAGCCAATTGAAAAGCTTACTAACAAGCAGTGGATTATCGGTCTTGGTTTTTTGACTCATTTGACTACGCTGAATCAGCTCAACAAACGCTTGCAGGTAAAAAGCAAATTGATTTGCGATATGTATTCAATTTAAGATGAAACTAAAACTGTTTATCAGGCATATTGATAAAAGAAAGCTTGACCACTTTCCTAATTGCAAGAAAGCCGTGGATTACAAAACAATACAATACAATAATACTGTCAACTATCAATTTCAATTAAATCACCTAATAATATATACTTCGTTTATTTTTAGCCCTAATTTTATTATAATTTCAGCTGGAGATAATTTTGAGTGGCAAAATATTACAATGAGTCTTGGAGTCCCTTAACATGGAAATTTTCCAAAACCCTTTTGCAATTGTTACTAATGATGTACCAAGCAATTTGCAAATGAACATAGTAGATTTGCAAAGTAGTAGCACACTTAACCCTTGGTAATAAAATTCAAAACCCATAACGGGAAAATTACCTCCTATTGCAGTCATGGGTCGTTGAGGGGTTAAATTCATAGAAGGCCTGCTCATTCAACTTAAACTATTCATTGTTTTGCGGCCCCATTACAGAGCACCTTTCGCCACATTTCCCAACAGTGGCGGGAAAGCAACATTTATAACCTCGGCTTTGGGTGTTTATATGTTTGTGACGTCGCTGTTTCTGGTTCCTACGGGCCATACATTGCAACTGGACCCACACAACCCTAGTGTGGTGCCTATTTATCATTTTAATGATCTTTTATTTGTGCAACAAGTACATGTCACGGGCCCACTTAAACTTTGAAACTTCAGCGGAACCAGGGATAGTAGGTACCTGCCGATCTTTAGCTGGAGCTGATCGGGGGAATCAATCAGTTAGTGTGACAGTAGAGTGGCTGATACGGCTGATATACGGACAACTACTATAAATATTCAGTTATTTAGTTGAAAACCCGCATGCAACATCCCTTAATTATATTTAATTCAATCCATATTCATCATCATCATAAGGAAACCCACTGCTGAATATAGGCCTCCTCATATGATGTGGTCCGACCGATTTCGGTCACGGCGACCTCTTCAAGAGTTTTAGACTTACTCGTGTGTTCGCATGTGGCTTGTGTAGCCTATCTTATTTGTGAAGATCCTCGCACATTGCGGGCATGTGAGCACACCGTTAACATAATTATATTGAGTTAGCGCAGGTGGTCGGGCTTTTAACTCATCGCGCTTGGTGTCGAGTTCGGCGCGCCGGTGGAGCTCAAACTCACGGACTTTGGTTTTAACCAAAGCCCTCCACTCGGGTCTTAGGGCGGCATGCTGTTCCCACTGGGAAGACTATGCCACATCTCTTCATGTGTCGATTCAGCACATCTTTATACCTGAGGAGTTGTCCTCCATGCTTGCGCTTGCCCTCCTCAAATTCTGAGTAGAAGATGTGCTTTGCGACCCTCTGCTCTGCCATCCTTGACACGTGTCCGCACCACCGAAGCTGTCGCCGCATAAGGTAAGCCTCAATGCCACCTACATTGGCTCGTCGCAGCACCTCGGTATTCCGCACGCGATCAGACCATCTGACGTTCATAATTTTACGCAGACTTCTTAGGTGGAATCGGTCTATCATGCGGATGTGACGACGGTACACAGTCCAAGTTTCCGCAGCATGCAGGATGTTAGGCAGAACGACCGCCATGTATACTGAGATCTTCGTACTTAGCTTTATGTCGTGTGAGCAGAAGACCTTGGTATCCTGCTGTTGATCTCTGCATCAAGGTTGCACTCGGATGTTAGAGTGCTCCCCAGGTAGCGAAACTTATCGACCTGTTTCAGCTCGTCCTCGCCAAGTTTGATTTTCAGCGCCTCGTGACCGTCTATGTCTAAAGACATCACCTCCGTCTTTTTGACGCTGATATTTAGGCAAGATTTGTCTAAATCGGACATGAGCTGTTGCAGGCTGTCTGGGGATTCTGTCACGAAGCATAGGTCATCCGCCTAGATGATCTCAGCAACCATCGCGTGTGTGACTTTTGTGCGGGCTTTTAGCCTCGCCAGATTAAACACGCTGCCATCGGTGCGAAAACGGATGCGGATATCTTTTGGAGAGGTCCGTAAGACCTCCCGGACTACGACCGCAAAATACAACGCGAACAATGTAGGCGCGAGAACGCAGCCTTGTTTGACCCCACTGGTCACGGGGAAAAACTCTGATTGTTCGTCGTTGACAGCGACGCAGCACTGCATACCATCGTAGAGGAGTCTGAGAAGTCTCACAAACCTCTCCGTGCACCCTATCTTCTTCAGCACCATCCAGAGGGCTTTCGAGGCACGCTGTCAAAAGCCTTCTCAATTTCAACAAAGCACAGATACATGTGACGGCCCTGCTCTCTGCTTTTCTCTTGCAGTTGACGCACTGAGAAGATAGCCTCAGCTGTGCCTCGGTCAGGTCGGAAGCCAAACTGGGTTTCAGGCAACAATGTTTCTGATAGTCTCATCAGGCGGCTTAGGAGTACTCTGGCAAAGACTTTTCCAGGGACTGTAAAAGCGAAATACCGCGATAGGAACCACAATCAGAGCGGTCACCCTTGTTCTTATATAGAGCCCTTATGCGCGAAACTGTAATGGTTGATGGGACCTGTTCTTTATTCCACATAAGATTAAAAAAAGATTAAAAAAGCTTCCATATTTCCGAATGTAGTTCCTCACCGCCGTAAGCAGTTCTACTGCTATAAAATCAACGCCAACCGCACGCTTGTTCTGCTGTTGTTTTATTGCGAGGACAACCTCGCCTTGTGACAACGGCTCATCCAGCTCGCTAGATACGGGGAGTTGAGGGATCGAGTTTATGTGTTCCAGACCTGCAGACCGGTCCACATTTAGCAGAGAGTTGAAATAATCCGCCCAACGTTTGAGTATTTCTTCCTTGCTTTTGAGAAGGCCATTGCCACTAGCAGGTTTAAGCGGCACTTTTGCAAGTGAAGTCGTACCAATCAACTTTCGAACCTCAGCGTAGAATTCTCCTAGCTGGTTATTGTCCGCGAGCCATTGCATTTGACGAGCTTTGTCCTGCCACCACTTGTTCTTTGTTTCCCGAGTTAGTCTGCACAGCTCCAGGTCACTCACTCTGATCTCCGCAATACCACGTGGGCTCGTTCTAAGCTGCCTGAGGAGACGCCGGTGTTTGTCAATTGCCTCCCTCAGAACTCTATCATTCTCATCAAACCAGTCCTCATTCTTACGGACTTTTAGACCCAAAGTGTTCAAGGCGGTGTCTAATATGTGAGAAGATAGAGTCCCCCAGTCAGCATCAACATCACCGACCTCCGTGTCGGTGTGCGGCAGCACGGTTGCCAACGCTTCGACGTATTTTACCCTCGTCCCGAGATGCTTTAGCCCATCCAAGTTTAGACTTGGCGGCTTTGACTTGGCAGCCCTACAAGGACGACGGAGGCGAAGACGCAGTTTAGTGACTATCAGCCGATGATCCGTACAGCAGTGTGCTCCACGCATGACGCGGGTGATTTGGACCTGGGAAACATCTGTTTGCCTCACAATAGCGTAGTCTATGAGATGCCAGTGTTTGGATCTTGGGTGCATCCACGTATTTTTGTGCTTGGCGGGAAGTCTGAACATAGTGTTCGTGATCGCCAGGTCGAGTTGTGCACAAAGATTGAGTAGCAAGTGTCCGTTTTCGTTCATGTTGCCTACTCCGTGTCTGCCCAGGATCTTAGGCCAGCCTGCAAAATCCTGACCTACTCTGGCATTAAAGTCCCCTAGTAAGAGGATCTGTTCCCTAGGACGTACGTGTTCAATACAGTGAGTCAACTCCTCGTAAAATTGTTCCTTAATGTCATCAGATTTGTCTAGCGTAGGGCCATAGACACTAATGACATTAAGGTGGTTATTATTGTCGAGTTGTAGGCGCAAAGTTGTAATTTACGCCTAGGTATACTGAAAAATAAACTTAAGTTTATTCGGCTAATGTCAACCATATTTTCTCACCCATCTTTAGCCTCAACAGCGTCGAGGCTAAACTGCAGTTTAGCCGACTAATGTTGAAATCATTTATCGCAATGAACATTATTTCGGACATTAGCCGAGGCTCGAAATTAATCTTAAGACTAGCCGGCTAAACTTAAGTTTAGCTTCACACCTAGCTTTAGCCGTAACATATACGCCACTCAACCCGGTAGCGTGCAATCCTGGTCCACTGCTTTCATTCTATCCTCACTATGCCATCGGACCATCTTGTAGGTGGTCTGCCGACTGATCTTTGACCTCCTCTTGGCCACCACTCGGGTTACCGACCTGGTCCATCTGCCTGGTCCATCTTCTCGCCTTGCCAAGTGTCCTGCTGCCCACTTTGATTTGATTTGATTTGATCACTTCCACCTGAGCCGTGTTACCCGTTTACCGACATCAGCTACCTTGGTTAGGCGTCTGATTTCGGTATTTCGGATGCGGCCGGACAGCCTAATACCTAACATGGCACGCTCCATGGCTCTCTGCGCTACTGAAACTTTGTGCACAGTCTCCTTTGTGCGCGTCCACGTTTCAGCACCATAAATAAGAGTGGGCAGCACACATTGGTTAAATACCTTGGTCTTCAAGCATTGTGATGATCATCACTGCAGGTCTTAAAGCGGTTAAGGACGGAGACATCGGTGATAAGGTGCTTGTCTAAGCTGATAATATAGTCTATCTCGTTCTTGGTCTTTCCGTCGGGGCTAACCCGCTTTTGAGAACATTATACTGGTTCAAGCCAGATTCTTTCAGTTTTTGTAAAATGTTACTGAAACGAGTGTTTTTGTAGTTTTATTAGTAAGTGGTCATAGCGTATAGTTCGTGTTTTTCAAGGAAGTTAACAATAGTCTCCCTCCGGGGGTTTCTATAGGAGGACCCTGTTCGATTCCAAATCGATATTCGATCGATGGTTTCGGAACGGCCATTTTGAATTTGACGTTGCTGCCAACCTTGCAGTTTTTTGACAACTGACAGACGAAAGCCCTCGCAATGTAAACGCGTTTTGGATAGGGTATTGAAATTAAATCGCAGTCCATCTGGAATGTATTCGAGGTTCCCTCAGGATTGTCTATATAGCTGAGTGTGTTGTGGTTCCCCGAACCAGATAAAGTTCGCATTTACGTGGCCGATTGGTTTTTTACCACGTAACATAACCTGTGTTGGAACACTGTGCTGATCGAGGCTGGCCCGCCAGTCACACAGGAGGTTGGCTGAAGAACCTGTCTACCAAGAAGAGCCTAGGGTGCACCCGGGCCTTGCAGAGAGACAGGAGGTTGACGGGACCGAAGCACAGACCAGGTTAGATCGAACCCAATCATTTTAGCTCGGTGAATCGCCGACGTTCACACTTCTTGGCAACTGATCGCTACGCTACCTCGTAGCTGATGGGCCCCTACGAGGTCATTAGGTGCCGAGAAGCCTGAACATTTTGGTAGCTAGAGCGTGGCTTCCTGAGATTTGCAGCCGTCAAGGGCTCCAGGAAAGCACGATTTGGGACTATCTATCTGTAGGTATAGGCGGTTATTAGATAACTTGGTTGTGTTCCTATATCCACATAGATTGGTAGTATTGTAAGCTATAGGTCTATTGCTGGTAGTAAACAGACAGATATTGAGTTGAAATTTGCATTGAAGTACCAGTTAGTCAATCTATTAGTGGTCTAGTAATGCTAATGAATGTTTTGGTTAACATAGGTAGTTACATCTATTGATAGCAGGCTATTACATTGTTTTCAGTTATAGCAATTTATAACTTGAACTAATATTGACTATCTGTGTGTGTTGTAGTGATAAAGGGAAACTAAATTGTTATTTACAGAATTTATATAGATATAAAACTCGGTTCCTATTGTTTAAGGAAAATAACATTGTTTAAGTTGTGGTTTAGGGTTCCCTCGTTTGGGTTGTAGACTGGAGGGTCCAATATAATTGAGTTACTGCAAATTGTGAGTAAGTATCGTTCCGATCATGTCGTTATCTGAAATCCAGAAGGGTGTTTCTAAGGAACTCAGATGGTTTTCCTCCGCACACGGTCTGATAGACCGTTTAGATAGGCATGATGTGGTATTGGAGCGGTCTATGGACGTTAAGGAACGTTACAATAGGGTGCTCGAATTGTCCGCGCAGGCGGAATCAGTTGATGGTTGCGCACCTGACAGGCTGTCACGGTTGCTAGGGGATGTCGACCAATGTATGGAGATGGCAGCTGCTATCACGCAGAAGGCTGCGGACATACGTAGACAGCGCGAGTCCAGCCATGGTGGTGACATTGAAGCACCTCTGCCGCTTCAGGGTTCAGGGTCCAGGTTACCGGCCATAACTATGCCTACTTTTGACGGAGTGTCCGGTGAATGGATGAGCTTCATCAATCTGTTCGACAGTTTGGTGCACATGCGATCGGACATTACCAAGTCTGTCAAGATGGCTCAGCTGGTGGCAGCATTGAGGGGTGAGCCTAGGGAGCTGGTCGCTCATTTGACAGTTACGGAGGGTAACTATGAAACGGCCAGACAATTGTTGGTCAGACGTTACCATAACAAACGGAGGTTGGCCGATGCCCAACTGAACCGTTTGTTTAGTATCCCGGTTGTGAACAAGGTCGGGGCCATACAGACGGAGGTTTTGAACCCGTTGTTGTCCGTCACCAAGGCTCTAGAGAATCTTGGACTTCCGGTTGGTGAATGGTCGTACCTACTGCTGTACATTGTACTTTCCCGCCTACCCGCTGACGTGCAGACTCGTTTCGAACAGTCTCACGGGAGGTCGGCCGAGGACCTGCCCGCCTTCTCCGACTTGGTCGGATTCTTGGAAGAGGAGACTCGACGGGCAGAGAATTTGGGGTTGACGGTCACCCATCCTTCGGAGCCACAGAGAGCTGCCGGGAGCGCTGTGAGTAGGGCCCCTCCGACGAGGAAGGACCGCACCAACCGGCAGTCGTATGGGACTGTGAGTGCATTGACCCCACATAGTGAGACCTGCCCATGTTGTAGGCAGATTGGCCATGCTGTGGCCAATTGCAATAAGTTCGGGGAACTTAGGGTTCAGGGACGGCGCCGGATGGCCAAGCAGCGGAGCTGGTGTTTCCTGTGCCTCGGGCCACACATGGCTAGGGACTGCACGCGCACAAAAATGTGCGGATATTGTGGTGGGGCCCACAACAATCTGTTGTGCATGAACCGGTCCGGCCAACAGCCACCACAGGGCCGTACCCAGGGTGACACGGCATGGGGCCCTGAGAATTCGTTTGCGACTCGGAGCGCAACTCAGGGGCCAACGTCCCCACGTCCACAGGGCCGTACCCAGGGTGACACGGCATGGGGCCCTGAGAATTCGTTTGCGCCTCGGAGCGCAACTCAGGGGCCAACGTCCCCACGTGCACAGGGCAGTACTAGGGTGCAGGGCCGCACTCAGGGTCATCACATGGGGGGCCCTGAGTTTTCGGTTGCGACTCAGCATCCGACTCAGCGGGACATTGGGTGTGTTGAGCAGGCCGTAACGGGCGGGTGGCATGGGACACCTTCGAGCTATGCGGGTGCGGTTCGGACGCCGCCTCAGTTGTCGCCCCGCTCGTCGCCTCGTCCTCGTCGGTCACATGTGATGTCCCCCCCGCTCATGGAGCGGCCACGATTGAATTCACGCCCACCCCCCTTTAAGGGGCATCGTAGGTTGGGAATGGAACCGGCGCGTGGGCCATTTGTACAATGGGACCCTCTGGCGTATAGCTGCATACCTGATCGGTTACAGGCAGAGTGGGGCCCCGGGGGCTTTCGCTAGGAATTTGCGGCCCAACAATTTGTTGCCCCCCAACCGGAGACGGTGGTGTTACCGATCGCCTCTGTGCTTGTTTGAGATTTGGCGGGCAACCCAACATACGTTCGCGCCCTATTAGATTCTGGAGCTCAGGGCTGCATTGTATCGAATGATTTAGCAAAATGGTTGGGCCTCAATATAAATAATGTATCGCTGCCGAGGAAATTGGTCCCTGCTGGGGATTACAGGGCAACCCTTCACGGGTTTTGTGATGCCTCTGAACGAGGGTTTGCGGCAGCGGTTTATTTGCGAACCGTCACCTCCACCGGGGAGGTCGACGTGCGTTTGGTTTTGGCAAAAAGCAAGGTAGCGCCTATTCGGACAAGGATGACGATTCCAACTGGAACTGTCCGGGGCTGCTCTTTTGACCAAACTTTTGAATCACACTCTAACAGTGTTGCGTGGGTCAGTGGTTTTGGAGGATACGGTGTACGCGTGGACGGACAGCCAGATTGTTTTGTGCTGGCTGAAGGCTTCGGTCCATAACTTAGAGGTTTTTGTTGCGAACCGTGTCTCCCAGATTGTGTCGTCTGAGGTCCCACTGACCTGGAGACATGTACCAGGAGAATTTAACCCGTCTGATTGTGCATCCAGGGGATGTCGGGCTCCTGAACTCGTTAGACACCATTTGTGGTGGGGACCACCCTGGCTTGCCAGGAGAGAATCGGACTGGCCCCACAGCCATGTAGTAGTATCTTCGGATCATGGCCCCAGAGCGGCCGTGCATGTTACCCAGAAGGCTGAGGACCCTGACGCCGGGTTTCTGCTGGACCGGTATAGCTCATGTGTGTTTGTTTGTTTATCCACCAAGGCGGTACATCTCGAGCTCGTTGCTGATCTCTCGACAGAGGCTTTCATTGCTTGTTTGGATAGGTTTGTTTCTCGAAGGGGACTTCCAACTTTGATCCGCTCTGATAACGGCACTAACTACGTCGGTGCGGAACGATACTTACGAGAGATAGTCAACTTTTTGAATGTAAATAAAGTAGATATTGGAACGGCCCTCTCCCGTCGGGGTATACAGTGGACCTTCAGCCCACCGAGTTGCCCCCACTGGGGTGGGATTTTTGAGGCCGTAGTTAAGTCAGCTAAGACGCACTTGGGGCGTATAGTAGGTCAGACCGCGCTGACTTTTGAGGAGCTCGCGACATTGTTTTGTAAGATCGAGGCCGTTCTCAATTCGCGACCGTTGTGTCCGCTCAGCTCGGATCCAAATGACCTGGAGGCTCTGACCCCAGGCCATTTCTTGATAGTACAGCCACTTAACGCGTTGCCCGAGCACCCCTTCGAGGGAGTGAAATTGTATCGGTTGTCAAGGTATCAGATGTTGCAGCAGTTTACTCAGAATTTCTGGAAGCGTTGGTCGCTCGAGTATCTGCATATCTTACAACAGCGCCTTAAGTGGACTGACAAAACCAGCCCCCCTAGTGTTGGTGACCTCGTTCTGGTTAAGGATGCTAACCTACCGCCACTACGTTGGCGCGCGCATTGTTAACTTGTTCCCTGGCAAGGACGGGACCCCCCGGTCTGCGGAGGTTCTAGTAGGAGGCTCGGTTCTAAAACGAGCGGTAGCAACGTTGTCTCGGCTGCCCGTAGATTAGGGGACAGGTGGGTGCCTGTCCGGGCGGGTGATTGTTCGATTCCAAATCGATATTCGATCGATGGTTTCGGAACGGCCATTTTGAATTTGACGTTGCTGCCAACCTTGCAGTTTTTTGACAACTGACAGACGAAAGCCCTCGCAATGTAAACGCGTTTTGGATAGGGTATTGAAATTAAATCGCAGTCCATCTGGAATGTATTCGAGGTTCCCTCAGGATTGTCTATATAGCTGAGTGTGTTGTGGTTCCCCGAACCAGATAAAGTTCGCATTTACGTGGCCGATTGGTTTTTTACCACGTAACATAACCTGTGTTGGAACACTGTGCTGATCGAGGCTGGCCCGCCAGTCACACAGGAGGTTGGCTGAAGAACCTGTCTACCAAGAAGAGCCTAGGGTGCACCCGGGCCTTGCAGAGAGACAGGAGGTTGACGGGACCGAAGCACAGACCAGGTTAGATCGAACCCAATCATTTTAGCTCGGTGAATCGCCGACGTTCACACTTCTTGGCAACTGATCGCTACGCTACCTCGTAGCTGATGGGCCCCTACGAGGTCATTAGGTGTCGAGAAGCCTGAACAGACCCACTTGCGCATTGAAGTCACCTAATATCACCGAATAATGGCAAGTGTTCTCCTTCTTTGCCCTCTCTATGTTTTAATACAAGTCTTCTATTTATTCTTCTGCGTGTTCCGAGGTGGGTTCATGGGCCTTTTACCTTTTTTTTATATTACCTCCAAAGCATTAGAGTCAGATTAACTGAGCAAACTCGTGTGGACACGCCACTGACATTTCTGACTAAATGAGATATCCTTCTATTGATGAGCAACCCAACACCCTCGTAGGAGGAGTCTTCGTGACCTCTGTGGTAAAATAATTCGCCTGTAGGTAATCTTTCTAGGTCCTACCCTGTGCGCCGTACCTCGGCTAGTCCAATAACATCCCACATGTCACAATAATCTATATTAGAAGATTGCATCAAGGAATTTTGTCTGACAGTCCCTTAATGAGTACCTGAATAAGCTGACACAGCACGTTGATAGAATCCAAGAGCTTGTAGATATTTTTAGCTCCTCGCAGTTCCAGTTGCAGATATTTGAGTATGTCAAATGCAAATGTTGATTCTGGGTCTTCGAGTATTGGTGATATGGAGCCTGAAACAAAATAAATAGGTTTACTATATAACATAGTAGTCTTAAAATTGTGCCAGAAGCCTATACAGGACAGCCTGAAAAATTGTGTTACCGGTGCTACTAGGTGAGGACATTAATGAGTTACATTTTATAGTATGACGACACACGCTGTGCGAGCACGGTATGTCCAGAAGGAATGTAAAACTGGCCGAGACAGCGACAGCATAGTACATATTTTGCAAAATCGCTTACAATATTGATAATTGATAGTGACCACCTCTTGGTGTTGCGTTCGAGGCTGTGCTTCTCAAGAGACAGGTCCCGGGTTCAAATCCCAGCTGGGGGGGAAAAAATAAAAACCTGTGGCTTTTTATTTTTTCCAAAAAAATAAAAATCCACAGGTCTTGGATGTTTGTGACGTCGCTGGTTCTGGTTCCGACGATAAAGGTTATCTTAGTATGGGGCCAGAAGCAATGTATGTGCCTGTATAGGTGAACATACCCGAACTCAGAAGCCTGTCCAGGAAATTGAACATGGGTCCCGTGATCCGCTTGTTGTGCAAGTGGTCAGCGAACACCTTCACCAAGGTGTCGCAAACCTCTCGCAACAGGGGCAAGTCCTCGTGGAGTGAGTTCAGGTAGCCGTAGAGAGACTGCGTCGTGTGTTTCACCTGATGAAAAAATTACAAATTTTTAGTTCAGTTGTCTTCGCAATTTTTTTTTCCTCCAAAGTGTTTTGTTAGTTAATACAAAATTCATAAAATGAAACATAATATACGATAGACATTAAAGACAAACCTACTTTAGAACTCTCGCTTTCTTAAGCAACGAAAGAGATAAACTACGATATCATGTCGCGCTCCTCCATATCGGGAGACAGCGAGCGTACTTACGACGCGAGTGAGGGTAACAGCGTGCCTATGGGGCGTGCCATGTTATCGTAGTTTATCTCTTCTTTCCTACTACTCCTTAATTCCTATTAGTGTGTAGAACATGACTGGCTTGGACGAAGTTGGTTTGCTTGCTAGGTTGATGTCATGGAATAAACAAAATAGAAATGTTAACTCACCAAGCTCTCAGTGAGTTCGCCACCGCTGACAATCAGCCCCTTCATTAGCGAGTATCTGTAGCTGCTGAACGACAGTAGCTGCACGAATCTCGGCATCGTGTGTCCGGGGAACAGCCACAGCACTACGTTGGAGCTTTCGCTGGCAGTCTCTTCGGCGTCCGAGGGTTTAGTTTCGAGCTCTTCGGGCGGGAAAATGCGTTTCAGTGCGTCGTGGTCCGGGATGTTGGCGATTGGCGGGTCACTGAAACGGGAATAATTATTAAAATGTTGTTAGCCACGTTTCTTCAGGTATATGCAGCTCGTATTTAACCTCCTCGCACGCTAAAACACTAGCCTTATAAAGGGCTGCCGTTTGCGCGCGAAACCAAGGTTTCGAAAATGCTTGATTATGTTACGTTTCAACATTGCACGTTGTCCAATTAAAACGGTAATTTAGAACACTAAAGCTGATGTGTCGTAATCAAATTTGGGTCTATGGTTCATATCAAAGCTACCAATATTCCAATGTTTTTTTTTCTAATTGTTATTTTATTTATGGCGGCCATTGTTTTGGTTTCGTCGTGTCGGATGCTCGAGGAAAATAATTAATTGCGACTGCATTTATGAATAAGGTGAAATTACTTTGAACCTGTAGTATCTCTCCGGGCTAGGAAAATTATTCTGTGTGGTTTTCTCTATTCCAAAGCTCTATCAGAGGCACAAAATGAATGTTTTTGTTAGTAATGATGTATGGGAGGTATAGTAAAATAATATATGGATTGATAAGGTATATATTTAGGATAATAAAAGTCGTAAATTCACATACATAATTATCCTCAGCCTTAGAAATAAAAATTAAATACTACTTACCATGAAACGTCGATTTTTCTCAAAGATTCGAAATGTATTTATTTTCTCAAAATAGTTGATAAATGTGTGCTTTGTGCATGCTGTAAAACCACAGGTGGTTTGTCTCAGCTGCACATATTAACTTAAATAATAAAGACAAATGTAAATGGTCGGTGTATTACAAATAAATTTTGTAACTTAAACTTAATATATATATAAACCTGTAATTTCGAAGATGCAATAATAAAAATTATATATTTAGATAATTTCGTAAAGGGATCTAAACTTCTATTGTAGTTATGAAGTGTTTTTTCAGCATGTATTTGTGTTTGTGAGGGTTGTCATTGTTTTTTTTTATGTCTAGAGGGATTTTATTCATTATTTGGGGGACCAGGTGTTTTGATGTTCGCGTTCCATATAATAATTGTATTTAAATATTTGACAATATTTAAATATACTTGTACCTTCATTTTTTAGTCTTATGCATACTTTATGTGGTATTATAGTTTTTAGTAACCTTTGTAGGTTTTTTAATATTATCTTGGTACGATTTGTATGTCTTGCCATAACTACTAAGACCATACGAAATTATAGCTTCTGCCAGTGATTTGTACAGGGTGAGCAACACACAAAAGGTATCGTTACCCCTAATTACATAGAATTTAGCCAGCACTGACTTTAACCTTTTGCATACCATTTGGGTATGTGGGGCCCAGTTAAACCCGTCGTCAATTATCAATTCTAGTTATAGGTATTGTGATAGTTGCTCGAGTCTCGCATATGCACTGTGGCCTTGGGGCATGCAGGCAATCGTGGTCATGTACGATGATACCCACCTCTTCTTGAGTCATACTGCGGCTCGAGTGTACGTGCATGAGTTTGGTCTTTTGTGCGTTCAGTACAAGACCAGCGTCATGTGACCACTTGCATACTATATCGAAATCTTCTTGTAACCTTCGCTCGGCTTCTTTGATATCCTTTGAGGCCGATACAAGGCAAGTGTCATCTGCATATTGGTAAACAGTGCTAAATTTGATTGCGTTGTTCAGGTCGTTGACATATGCTATACTAATGCTATACTCCAAGTAATGCTATACTCTGTTTCTAGGGCAGGCGATAAAACGGACAATGACATAAAGTATTATGTTAGCGTCGAAAGAAAACGATACCTATCGCCCTCCATGCACTTCTGTATCGTTTCCGCGTAGTACTGCGTCTCGTGGTACGGGGTGGGGTAAGTGACGCTACCAGTCAGATATAACAAACCTGATTCGACGTGTTAAGAATAACACAAGCAACACATTTACAAATTCGGATCAACTTTTGGACCTGAGCAGATGAGAACGATTTCTTATGTTATTTGATGGCCTGAACTCAAATCTTCATCCGTGTGTCAAAATTGGTTCTAGTTTTCGAGTGCGAGCTTTTAATTGCTCACGTACAAAACCGTGTATACTTGTGTAATTAAACATCTTTTAGATATGAGCAAACAATTTTATTATAAATAACATACATAAAGATAATAAATAAAAATTTCAATTGTAATTTTATTTATTCCTTACATTCATACGACTGATAATTTTTTAACCTCAGCAAAAAAGGTTGGTGATCACTGTGGTAGGCACAAAGGTCAATGTCCGTGTTTTCGCCTGCCCTAGAAACAGGCTTTAGATAGTGAACGGGCCCCAAGACTGATGTGCATTGCCTTCTGTTACTTCAATCTCATCACTGTGAACATCAGCTATCTTCGCTGTGTAAGACCTTCTTTCATTCTTTCCTTCTTTCCTTCTTCCTTCTTCCGAAGGAAGCTAACGTATCGTTCTGATTTCTCCAAGTATAAATTCTCTAATCAGTGTTTAAGTGGCACAAATCCCAAAAAGTGCGATAAACCCACATTAACAAGTGTAATATTAACAATTCTACGCATACGTATCTAAGTAAAATTCAAGATTTTGTCCTCAAAGAGCAAAAACATTACTTACAATCGCCGTTTAAATTCAAGCGTTCAAGTGAGCAAGTGTCCAGTGCGGTTAGTTTCCATGTGTGAGTGACCGGCCCGGCCCACCAACATAAACCGGTCCGCCAATTCGCTTCTTACGCTAACTACGCCAGTACAACTACACAGCTACTTTCGCACGACTTCTAAGCAGCGGCAGTAGCCGAACTCGGACGCATAGTGACTCTCACTCAGAGACTGCCAGTTCAAATCCCGCCCCGACCAAAATTTGCTTCTTTTCTTTTTTAACTTCTTTTTTTATTTATTTTTGATTCTCTCACTGCGCTGACTCAGTACTAAAAGATGGAATGTACCGCATGTTTGCTATCTATAAAACCTGAAGAAAATCTGAAATGCAACGTGTGCAATAAGCATTTCCACTACCGGTGCGGAGGTGTTACAGACGAAAATTTCCGCAAAATTCTCCCAATGAACAAAGGGAAATGGAAATGTGTTAACTGTAAAACATTAACTAAGACCCAGTCACCAAGGTTACTACACCAAACAACGGGCCGCCGACATCGATCATTAACATCGATTCACAATCACTCATAGACCATATTGACAAGACATTCAATGAGTTGAAATTGGAGCTGCAGAGCTTCAAGGCCTCAATTGCTGACCAGCTCACCAGGATGACGGCCTCTGTTGAGGTGTGGGAGTCCAGGGCCAACACTATGGAGAATACTATCTCCGAACTATCCTCAACAGTTGCGTCCTTAAAGAACGAGAATGACTCACTCAGAAACGACCTGAACAAGCTCCACACTGATGTCAACAATATGGAGCAAGCCTCACGGATGTGCAACCTAGAACTCCAAAATCTGCCTGAGAGTAAAAATGAGAATCTTGTACACGTCGTGGGAGCTCTTGGCACTCTGATTGGCTGTCCGGTACCACAGGAGTGCATAAAAGCAGTCCATCGTGTTCAGCACAACGTGTCGAGCGCGCGCCAGAAGAACATCATCATCCAGCTGACGACGCGACGTATTCGCGACTCAATCCTGGCCGCTGTACTGAAACGCCGCACCATCACCATTGATCAGCTGACGAGCGCCGTATACGGCCCAGGTGTCCCCGCAAACGCCGCCACAGGATCCCCCGCAGGCCCCACCGATCCCTCCTACTCCAACGCCGCCGCAGCCACCACCCCCGATAAGGATAAATCACGAGAAATATTTATCAACGAACATCTCACACTCAACAAAAAAATCCTATACAAGCAAGCAAGAACTGTGGCCAAGGACAAGAAATACAAATACGTATGGTTACAAAACGCAACCATCCTTGTACGTCGGGCCGACGGCACCAAGGCGATCGCGATTAGAGAGTATAGCGATTTGGATAGACTGTGACTCATAGAACCAGTGCCCCGAGTTATCTCATTTGAACTTCCTGTCTTGCATGTTTTTTCGATAATCCCTACATACATTAAACCCACAACAACGTCTGAGAATACCACTATTCAATGTAACACAATTGGCGCGGTCGTTATCTATAGCCATCTTTTACATAATTATCGTTATTTTCAATTATAAAAAGTGTATATCGTTTTATTATCAAAATTGTAATGGTATGAAGAGTAAACTGTCGGATATTTATACAAACATTTTAAATTGTAACTATGATGTTATAATGTTGACCGAGACAGGACTAGATGGAGGCATTTACGACCAGCAACTTTTCGACAGTCGCTACGTTACTTTTCGAACAGACCGGAACGGTACCAACAGCCGTAAGCAAAGTAAAGGAGGAGTATTAATAGCCGTGGTCAAGTCATTAGTCGCAGTACGTCTTACTGAGTGGGAAGACCCCAGGCTCGAATAAGTACTTGTCTCTCTTTCGCTTGCAAACCAAAAATTAATTCTTTGTGCTGTTTACATTCCCCCCAAATCATCAAAAACAGTTTATGAAATGTTTCTGAACAATATAGAAGATCTATTTACTAACTTCTCTAATGACAGTTATTGGATCGCCGGTGACTTTAACATCCCCAATTTACACTGGTCAGTTAAGGCTGACGACAACCCTTTACCCAATGAAATAAGTCAATTGCTAGTGAACACATGCAGCCTCATTGGTTTGAAACAATTTAACACAACCCCCAACGTAAATGACCGTACTTTAGATCTTGTGCTGTGTAGCAAAACTATCACTGTTTCCTCACCCGATGTTATATTATCTAAACTTGATGTACACCACCCTGCTCTTGAATTTGACTTTGAATGCCAATGCACCAAACCTCTACTGAGCAAAGATACTCCAAAATACAACTTTAATAAAGCAGATTTCGACTCGATCATACACAAATTAAATGAAATTAACTGGTCCGAAACTCTTAATCATCTCGATGCTGACAGTGCAACAAACATATTTTACAGGATTATTTACGGTATTCTCGACGATTTAGTACCACTCAAGAAAGGGAAATCCGAAATGTTTCCCTTCTGGTTCACCCCAGCATTAATATCATGTCTGAAGCGCAAACATAAACTATGGCGCAAGTGGAAAACCCACAAATCTCAACTAGACTACGCAGAGTTTTCTATCTTGAGAGCACGATGTAAGGACCTAATTGAAAACTGTTTCCGTGACTTCACGTCTCACACCGAAAAGTCCTTAAGTATTAATATTAAACACTTTTGGAAATACGTATCGGCATTGCGTAAAAATGACAATGGTAACCCCAACAAGATGTCATTTAAGAACCAACAGTCTGAGAATCCTGCGGAAATAGCAGAAATGTTCTCATCATTCTTTAGCTCAGTGTATGAACCTAGAGACAACGTGGACGGGCTCGACATGGACAACCTACCTTTATCACATGACTCCCACCAGATCGCGAACTTGCAATTCAGTAATAAAGATATCTTAAAGGCTTTGTACAAACTAGACACCAAAAAATGGGCCGGCCCAGATAAATTAACTCCGTTCTTTCTTAAAACCACCCGTACAGGTCTGTCTACCCCAATAACTATATTATTTAATAAATGTTTACGGGAAGGGATCTTCCCTGAGGTCTGGAAACTCGCACATGTCACGCCTATACACAAATCAGATTTAAAATCCAAAGTCGAGAACTACAGACCAATCTCCATCTTTTCAGGAATCTCAAAGTTATTTGAATCCCTTGTACACTCTACTCTACGCCGTCCTGGAAACCCAAATTACAGAGCATCAACACGGTTTCATGAAAAAAAAAAAACCACCGTCACAAACCTTCTTGTTTTCACTAACTTTCTATTCGAATCCATGGACAAGCGTTGCCCAATAGATGTCATTTATACAGATTTCCGTAAGGCATTTGATAAAGTCGATCACCTACTGCTGCTCCGCAAGCTTGCTTTTAATGGAATAATTGCTAATGTAAGAAGCGAACCATCTGCTGCGATGGTTCGCTTCTTACATTAGCAATAGACGCCAAGCGGTTGTAATCAATGGCCATATTTCAAAGGTCTCGTGTGTCTCCTCAGGGGTGACTCAGGGCTCAATCTTGGGACCATTACAATACATCCTGTTTGTCAACGAGATTTGTGAATGTTTCCATCATACAAAAATATCCATGTTTGCAGACGATCTTAAGATTTACAAAATTATTAATTCTAACGAGGACTGTACTCTTTTTCAAGAAGATCTTAACAGATTCTCCCAATTCTGTTCAGACAACAAACTATTCCTAGCTTTCGACAAATGTAAACATGTTACTTTCACAAAAAAACATAATGGTATAACAACAGACTTCAATATCAATGATCACATTATAAGCAAAACCAACAGCATTAGGGACCTTGGCGTGACTCTGGACAGCAAACTACAATTAGACGACCACATAGACAAGATATGCAAAAAAGCCTATCAAATGCTAGGTTTCATATTAAAAGTAGGAAAAATCTTCCGAAGCACTGAGACATATATTACCCTTTACAAAACACTTGTTCGCCCGCAGCCCGAATACGCATCCGTAGTCTGGGACCCATTATATATAATATACATAGATAAAATTGAAATGATCCAAAAAAAGTTTCTAAGATGCCTACACTACAGAATAACCCGCAATCACCTACACTACCAAGAATTACTACACCAATACATGTTATTATCTCTTGCCGATAGGAGACAAATGCTCGGAGCAACAACACTTTTCAAAATATGCAATAATTTGTATAATTGCCCACAGTTGCTAGAACAAATAAAATTTAGAGCCCCTGCACGACAGACCCATCTCCAAAACCTATTTGCTGTCCCCGTAAGTAACACCAACGCCGGCCTTAGAGCACCCTTGCGTAGAATCTGCGACAACTACAACAAAAACCTTGCCTCGGTCGACATCTTTAATAACACACTAAACAAATATAAAAATCTCTTGCATGGTTTGCTCTTCTCCAAATAAACTTGAAACCACTTATGTATAAAACCATCTAAATTCCTCCTTCCCGCACATCACATTGTAATACAGACGTAAACTATTCCTTTTTTTTTCCAAATGTAATCTGCATGTTAGTACGTAAGTTTCCTACAATAACTATTTGTATATCAGTGAGAAACGTCCATAGGGACTGAGTTAACTCAATCCTTCATGTATAATTATCGCAGTCTTATTCCACTCACGTACCCTGCCTGTTCTCCAAATAAATAAATAAATAAATTCAAGGTAATCCTAGGACCATTTCAGGCATAGGGCCGCGTACTCCACTATTGTTTTGTTTTTTGATGAGCGTGTCGTGTCGAAGTGTGTCAAATGCCTTGCTATAATCTATAAATATAAGAAGGACATGTTTTCTGTCATCGAGGCAGGAATTTATCTCGTCTGTTTTCGATAGAAGTTATGTAGTACTCTTTTTTGGTTGGACTATACTGTCTCGTTGACAGAGTTTCATATATTTGGTAGAAAGACTATCTGTTCTGATGACCTTCTCCGCTATTTTGTCCAAACTTGGCAAGATGGTTACAGGGCGATCGTCCATTGGACTCTTTTTTGTGGATTGGTCTCACCACTTCCTTTTTGAGCTCATCGGGGAAGATGTACACTAGTGTTTCGGATATCCTGTCGGGAGTGGATTTTAAATCATCCTAATTCCGTCTAATCCTGGTGACTTATTCGGCTGCATCGATCTTAGGATATTTCGCACGGTTTTCGACTTTACCTTTTGTGCAAGATCGATTTATCTGCTGGTCTAGAATAAGTGCTCCCATCATATTACATTTAGGAATTATGTCTTTCATACTCTTGATGACCCGAATGGCCGAGTCGGCAGTGACCCTGCTTATGAAGCCGAGGGTCCGGGGTTCGAGTCCCGGTAGGGGATATACGTATGTGTATCGTTGTCTAGTACCCAAGATACAGGGAATCCTAGTTTGGGCAGGGGTGGTTTCACCCTATAGTTTAGGTACGTTCGACCGGCCAACCCGACGGGCGGGAATTCAGTTATGTTGCCGCTCGCTTAGCTGGCAGTCGCGTCGCGCACTAGCCGCTCCTCAGAAGCGACTTTTCTGTGATTTTTGCAACAACAATGACTTAAGTACCTAACATTTTAGGGTGTCTAAAGGAATTGTTCACAAATAAAATTCGATTCCTTTTTAATTGAATACCTTTTTGTTTAACTAAAAGTAAACACTTTAGACCTAGTATAAAACAAATGATTATGCTTATGCAAGATTGACATACTGGGTCTCAGTGAAGTCCACTGGAGACGCAACGGTCATTTTATCACAGACGAGGGTAATGTAGTTTACTACTCTAGAGCCGACGACCACAGCAGGAATGGAGTGGCCTTCATAGTTCCAAGAAGTCTTCAGGGAGCTGTGAAGGGATACCAGGCTGCTAATGACAGAATAATCTCACTGAAACTCGACGCGAGACCGGTCCCGATAAATATCATTCAGATAAATGCACCTGCCACGCGTAAGGATGAAAAGGTGACTGAAAGGGAAGAGCAACAGTTCTACTCTCAGCTGCAAGAGCTACTCGGAACTATCCCGTCTCGGGAAATAACGGTTGTCAAGGGTGACTTTAACGCGAAGGTCGGCAGCACGGTAGATGACGTGTTGAATGGTACTATTGTAGGCGATTATGGCCTAGGAATGAGAAATGAACGTGGTGAAAAGTTTCTGCACTTCTGTGTGGAAAATCAGCTTACGGTCATGAACACGTGCTTTAAACAACACCCTAGGAGACATGGGTCGCCCCAGGAGGGAGATACGTGGGGCGCACTATAAGTTTCCGGAATGAATATGAAAAAATACTATTAAAGGTACAAAATTAATTTATTGTTTTTCAAAATAATCTCCCTTGGCGTCTATGCACTTTTTCATTCGATGAAACCAGTTTTGAAAACTTTTGTGCCACTCCTCTGTGGTGACCTCTGAAACGTGTTTTTCATACTCCTCGACAGCCTCTTCTGGTGATGAAAATCGTTGACCGCGTAATTGGTTCTTAATTTTTGGGAACAGAAAAAAGTCACAAGGTGCCAGGTCGGGACTGTATGCAGGATGACTCATGAGTTCTACATTTTTCGCCTTCAAAAAGTCGTTTGTCTGTCTGGCCGTGTGAGAACTAGCATTGTCGTGGTGCAGGATGATACGGCGTTTACGGTTATTTTTACGGAGTTCGTCAATAACTTCCGGCAAACAAATGGTCGTGTACCAGTCACTATTCACTGTACGACGATTCTCTAAAGCAACAGTAGCCACGTGTCCAGTTTTATTAAAAAAAGAAGCAATCATCCGCTTAGATGGACTTTTCACGCGCGCCACTTTGGTTGGTTTCGGCTCATCTTGAAAGACCCATACGCTCGATTGCTGCTTTGTTTTGGGATCGTAGCAATAAATCCATGTTTCGTCACCTGTTACTATGTCCCACACCAAATTTGACGCACCTTCGTTGAATCTGGTAAGCATGGCACTGCACCAAGTGACGCGGTCCGTTTTTTGAGCCTCGGTCAAGTTGTGTGGGATCCACCGCGAGCACAGCTTTCTCACACCCAAATGTTTGTGTAGGATTAATTGTATTTGACTCATGCCTATTTCTAAGGATGCGCGAATTTCATGGTAGGTCACATGCCTGTCTGTTTCAATCATACGGCGCACAGCATCGATGTTTTTGTTGGTCACAGCGGTGGACAGCCGACCATCGCGAGATTCGTCACTGAGATTGATACGACCACGCTTGAATTCTGCAAACCAGCTATAAACAGTTGTCTTGCATGGTGCTTCATTGCCAAAAGCTGTTTCAAGCCGAGCGATGCTCTGTTGAGCTGTCAAATTACACTTAAAATCGTAGAAAATCATACTACGAAAATTTTCCCGAGTTAAATCCATGTTGATGCAGACACACAATTTTTTAAATGGCGCCACAAGGTAAAAACAAAAGGCAGTCAGATGAAACAAACTGCATTCTACAGCCAAAGAGTTCTATTTTCAAATGTTGCAATAAATTTTTAAATATTGTTTATGTAAGTGGCCAGTTCCGGAAACTTACAGTGCGCCCTATGTACAGGAACCAGATCGACTATGTTATGATCCAAACAAGATGGCGGTCGTCAATTACCAACACGAAGACGTTCCCGGTTGCTGACTGCGGCAGCGACCATCAGCTTTTAGTAGCTTCAAACTTCGCCTCAATAGCACGAAGAAAAGATCAGCGAAGTCAAGTCCTCTCATCAAACCAGCCGTGAAAGAATTTGGAGAAGCAATGAAACCAAAACTTGATCTCTTGCGAATGGAAATGGATCCCTTCGATTCTGGCGAGTATGATTGGATTAAATTGAAAGGCACAATCCTGACGACAGCCAAGGAAATAAGCGGAAGCTACAAGAGGCAAAGCAAGAAGAAAGACTGGATTGGTGACGATTCTTGGAGGTTGATTGAAGAGAGAAGAGGTTTGAAGCAGGGTGGCCTGAGAAGTCAAGAAGACGAGGACAGATTCAGTGCGTTACACAGGGAAGTGCAAAAATCAGTAAGGAGAGACAAGGACGACCAGATCAACAAAATATGTGAAAAAATAGAGCAGCACGCAGTGAAGATACAAACAAGAGACCTGTTTGACAAAGTAAAAAAGTTGAGCAAGCCATTTAAGCCCAAGACATGGATTGTAGACGACAGTAATGGTAACGCCTTAACAGACTCACTGAGGTTCTGCGAAGATGGAGGGAATACTGTAGCGAGCTTTATCGGGAAAAAGGAGGGCTCGAGGTCAACAGGAGATGGGACGATCACATTGAAGAGCCTGGCATATTGTTATCCGAAGTGCAAGCAGCCGTAATGAGGATGAAACATAAAGCAGTGGGACCTGATGGAGTATCAGCAGCAATGCTGCAACACCTCGGACCAGAAGGCACTAAAATCCTGCATTCCATCTGCCAGAAGGTATGGAAAACAGGTGCATGGCCGGAAGACTGGACATAATCGCCAGTAATTCCGCTTCATAAAAAGGGTTCCACAAGGAGATGTGACCACTACCGAACAATCTCCATGATGTCACATGCGAGCAAAGTCATGCTGCATATCCTGAACACACGTCTGGCGTCCACTATCGACAGGCAAATTCCGTGCGAACAAGCAGGATTCGTTTCCGGAAAGGGGACCAGGGAGCAAATATTGAACGTCCGCCTACTTATTGAAAAAAGCCGTGAGTTTAATAAGCCCTTCGTGCTTTGTTTCATTGATTACGCCAAAGCTTTCGACTGCGTTCAATGGAGCAATATGTTCGATATCCTGATTGAAATGGGTGTATCTCCACATCTCACATTCCTGATACAAAATCTTTACCTCGAGGGAACCAGTTTTGTGAAGTTAGAAGACTCTCCATCAGAAGCCTTCAGAACTGAGAGAGGCGTACGACAAGGCTGCATCCTTTCACCCAAACTGTTCAACTTGTACGGCGAATACATAATGAGAAGAGCGCTGGAGGACTGGAGCGGCGGAGTAACAGTGGGCGGCGAAAAGCTGACGAACCTCAGATATGCAGATGACACCACACTGCTTGCGTCCAGCGAAGAAGAAATGGCGGAACTCCTCAGACGAATTGAAGATGAAAGTCTTAAACTTGGTCTCAAAATCAACCAGTCAAAGACCAAGATCATGTTGGTGGACCGAGGACAAGTACTTCAACCGTCAAATGCCCTCGATGGATATGATAAGGTAGATGAGTTAGTGTATCTGGGTTCGATGCTGAGTAGCGATGGCAGCTGTTCTAGAGAGCTGAGCCGACGTATTGGCATGGCCAAAACCGCTATTACCAACCTGGAAAAGATCTGGAAGAGCAGGAGTATTCGCCGAATAACAAAGGTTCGTCTTGTCCGGACCCTGGTATTCTCTATCTTCATTTACGGTGCAGAAACCTGGTGCTTGAAAATCCGGGAATGCAGCAAAATCGATCCTTTCGAAATGTGGTGCTGGAGAAGACTACTCCGAATTCCGTGGACCGCAATGAGAACCAATGTGTCAATCGTGAGTGAACTGAAGATCAGGAAACGGCTCTTGACCATGTGCCGGGAAAGGACCCTAAGCTTCTTCGGTCACATAATGCGCTCACCTAGGCACCGACTGGAGAAGCTCATTATATTGGCTCAGATAGAAGGCAAACGCGCCAGAGGACGTGCTCCAACAAGATGGTCTGACCAGATAAGAGAAGCGACCGGGGGTACGCTACACAACGCGTACCATACTACGCAGAATCGACGGCAATGGAGGAAAGCATGCGGTCACGATCCTCAGCATTGAGGGACCGACAAAGAAGAAGACAACAATTGACAATTATATAAGTAAGAAGGTATGTACCTACCTAGCCTTAGAATTTACCAATAGCCTGAATAATAACTAATAACACCTCTCTTATACAGAGTGGACTAAAATTCACAAACACAAATCGGACGTAGGTAACCCTACCGTGATCAAGCGAGACAGGAGTTTACAGGACGACCTTGTGATGTCAGAGTAAAAGAAGCTCTAAGGCGTAGTGATGCGGCGCAATCAATCTAGCCTGCACGGGCGGGCCATCCGATTCTGTAGGTGCTTAGCGATTGTTGTACGTAGCGCAGGTGCGAGCTAGATTGCGCTTTATTGTCGCGCAGCGAGAGTAGCTATTTATTTAAGTGTATTTGAGGAGTGATTTTTCTGTACCTAGTACTATTAAGTATTCTATGGTTTGGGGCTAGATCAATGTGTAAAATGAAGGCATCAATAATATGTGTCCACTTTTAATCATTTTAAAGCTTTAGACATAATACTTTAGATGCTATGCATCATTTAGTAAACATCAGCACATAATTTCCGCACGCCGTCATGACTCCTCGAAAATTATAGAGTCAGGATTAATTATAGGGAGCAGATAGGGAACAGGTTAAGTTCAATTCGTTGACCACGTATAGAAATAAACAAAAAAAAACATACAGGCACATACATTGCTTCTGGCCTCACACCAGGATACCCTGTATCGTGGGAACCAGAAACAGCGACGTCACACACATAAACATCCAAGAACTGGGTTTTTTTTTCTTTATCCCCAGCCGGGGATCGAACCCGGGACCTCTCGCATGGTAGACAGAGCCACAAACGGTGTGCCACAGAGCTCGTTAAACAAATGGCAACGGCAAACATCGTTGGATTTATTTTGACGTGAATATTTTAAGATACGATTCAATAAATTCGCGTCATAGAGGTCGTCTATGGTTTCCATGGAAGGAAGTAAGCACTGTAACTGACTAGGCATAAGACACCAATGCGTTTTCGTGTTTATCATAGTAGAATCGTACCAGGTATATCATCACGCCTGTGTTAGCAGTAGGGTGTGATGCCCACAGGTACAAATAATATAGGCGTGTTGATGATGAATCGTGGGTTTGACCTGGCCTGGAGCTTCTTCGCTGTAGCTGGTATGCTTCTAATATACTATCCATCAAACTATAGCTGGCGGTAGTTTAAATAATTTAAAGTTGAATACGCGGGATGAACATGAAACGCCCTGACCCTCAACCCACTTGTAGAGAAGTGACACGGTCATTCATCTCCATTCCCTTCTGGGTTACTCCGCTCAGGACTCGACAGACTTGCAGTGTTTTGGACTCAACATTTAGCTACGAGGAGTACAACTTAACAACTCTTGTTAGATGATAGAAGATAGCTGGTAAATCACAGACCATTACAAGTCGAAGGTTTTGTACAAATCGGATTACTAAAGCTGTCACGTTCACAGTACTCACACTAATGGTATTTTACTATACAGTATGTTAAAAAATGAATGATTTTATTCTAACCTCCAAATAGGTAAACAATCATAATAACACGCGACGATTGACACGTGACACGAATGCAAAAAGAACAATCTATATTTATAAGCATTAGCAAAGGAAAAGCAGTAACTGTCTCCTTCATAGACATAAGCTTGACGGCGCGCGAGAGTTACAGACAGACTATTCTTGATACCCATGCAGTGCAACGTCACGCCACGCCACGTCAACAAGCGCAACGTGAAAATGTATTGAACGTGCCAGCTTTAGTTAACCGATCTGTAATGGCCAATGACATTACTTACGTTACAAAATAATTATTAGGTTAGTAATTTGAATTTAAGTAGAGCACATTTTGAACCTTATGCCATGGTAATAAAAGTCAAAACCTATAACGGAAAAAGGCATTTATACATAGTCAGGTCATAAGTTCTGTCACATGTGCAATATGAAATAATTTAGACATGTTTATTATTTATGTAAACATTTATATAGCAAAATGAACTTAATAAAACATAGATTCTTATGGTAATAAAGTTTATTCAAAATGACCCCCGCGATTTTGAATACAGGCCTTTATTCTGCGCGGCCAGTCGTCTATCGCAGCACGAACGAGGTCCATGTCAATATCGGCGGCTGCCTTAATCAAGGATGCCTTGAGTGACTCCAAATCAGGATGAGGCTTTGAGCAGGCCTTTTCCTCCAAGTGTTGCCATATCTTGTAATCTAACGGACTCAAATCTGGACTGGAGGAGGGCCAGTCTTCGTGCCGGATGAAGTCGATTTCACGCGCCGCCAGCCAGTCTTGTGTGCTTTTCGCTCTATGAGCTGGCGCAGAATCTTGTTGGAATACCCAGTGCCTGTTATTAAACATGTTATGAGAAACAGGTTCCACAAGGTTCTTGAGGACTGTATTTTGATACACAACTGCATTCGTTTTTACGCCTTTCTCACAAAAATGTACCTCAGTTAAGCCCCAATAAGAGACTCCCAAACAAACCATGAGCGAGGATGGAAAATGACCTCGTTGGACACGCGGAATACGGTTGCTCACTTCTTCAGTGTTGTGTGCGTACCCCTTATCATTTTGTTTGTTGTAGCTCTCTTCCACGGTGAAAAATTTTTCATCCGAAAAAAGAATTTCCCGATGCTTTTTTCCCGCGTACCGCTTCAACAAAGCGCGGCATCTCTTCAGACTCAGGTCCATTAAACGAGCGTCCAAACGATGTCCTGTTTTTCTTCGATATGCCCTAAGCCCTAAGTCTTCATTTAACACCCTTTTCACCGTGGTCCTGCTTAACCCCATCTGAAGGGCCAACAGTTTCTGCTTACGTATGGGATTTCTTTGAATTCGCGCCTTCACAGCTTTTATCACTGCTGGAGTCCTAACAGAGCGAGGGCGACCACTTCTTGACCTGTCATCTACACTAGAGTCTTCATTGTATCGTTTTATGGTACGATAAACGAATCTTTTGGTTAATTTCAAATTTTTCAGTAAGTCGAAAATCTGAATTGGCGCGTAACCGCAACGATGCAACGCAATAACTGCGACACGGTCTTCTTTAAGTGTCCACCACTCCATAATTAAAAATGAGGAAAATTCTAAAAAGTACACATTTTTATTTTCATGAAAATTTCGAAATTAGAATTCAATAAACTTTTTTGTGGCCAGCGTTCTAAATTCAAAAGTTTTTATTGTGTGACAGAACTTATGACCTGACTATGTAGAAATGCCATGGTAGTGAGGGCTTATAATTATAGTGGCCTATACATTTGGCCATGGATCGTGTCAGGTCCAAAAACCCATCTGGAACGCTTCCAGCGGTGAAAACCGCAAGCGTCTCCAAACAGGTGCGAGAATCTGCCTCGGCAGATCCTCAAGCCTCAACTGGGCGCACTGCCACCATCAGTGACCTACCGGTGCAAACCGGTAGTGATTCCACTGTGGAGGTTAGCTGCAAAAAGCCCGAAAGTGAGTCGAGAGGCAGGGCCACGGGGCAACCCGGTGCGCGGAGCCATTCGACAAACATCGCCGAGCATTTCGCCAGCGCCTGGACGACGGTTGGTCGAAAGGGTAAACCACCCAAGCAATCTTTGCAAGGGAAGGGCCCATCGACTAAACGTCCAGATACGGTGCAAACCGGACCAGGGCGGAAGGCGAATCGTCGGTGGAAGAAAAAACAGCGTTTGGCTGCCACATCGGCCGCTGCCGGCGTAGATGGGGTTCCATCTGCCACGGTGACGACCGATGGCGGTCCCGCTGTTAATACAGCTGGAGCTGCGGGTAAGGTGACCGGCTCCCGTGGTGTCAAAGGGGCAACCCTAGACTCAAACGGGGCTAAACCTACCGTAGCGTTCTCTGGTGGTCCAACTTCTAACAAGAAGTTGAAATCTGCCAAGAGATCCGGCAAAAACGAGCGCGCGGCTGCTAAGAGGGCTCGACTAGAGGATAGTATTTCTCCTCGAGTGGAGCCTAAAAAGTAGTGCACGGAAGCGCGCAGAGCTGGGGTCACCTATGCTCAGAAGGTGAAATCTGACCAGTACATCGCCGTAACTGACGTCGCTACTGGTCATATTTCACAGGATCTGTCAACGCTCATCCTCAACGAGATTGATGACAAAATCTTGAGGGAAGCGTTGGCGGATCCGAGCAAGGAAAACCCCAAATTCGGTGGCAAGCCTCGTTACGAGGACGGCCACCTTAAACTGTTCGTGGAGGACGAGTACTCCCTGAACTGGCTGCGGGAGTGTGTCTCCGGTGTGTCTACACCATCCAACGTACAGTTGGTGGTGAAACGCCAATCGGAGATGGTCCGCAGGGTTCGATGTGGGGTGCTCATACCCAACGAACGAGGCAAGTGGAAGTCTGCGCCCGACGTCGGCGTAGTCCTCCACTTTATGAACAAGTGGGCACAGGTTGACCGATGGCTCCTCCAGAAAGTGGATGAGCAGCAGGACAACCTGTTTCTCATCACAGACGTCCCTGAAGATGTGGTGCCGACCCTGCTGGGAAGGGGCAGACAGCTCCTTTTTGGTAGTGGTTCGGTCTACCTCAAATTTCAGGGACCCGGTGGGAAATTTGTGAAGGAACCACCGGTGGTAGCGCAGACCAGCTCTAAGCTGGTCATCACTGGGGTTTCTTCAAGAACAGCCAAGCCCCAGAGTTCCACTCCAGAGCGGCAGCAAACAGGCCCCGATGCAGTCGGGGAAAGTTCTGCTGCTCAACCGCAGGACGAGCACGCGCACTGGGAGGCCATGCTGCTTGGTGAAGGCGATGAGTCAGAACCAGCAGTGGTGCCCTCTGAGGGCGAGGAGCTGTCCATGCGGCTGGAGGAGGAACTCGTCTTGGAGGTGGAGGAGGGGTTGACCAAAAATGGCGTCCCTCTCCCGCGATTGTAAAATCCTCCAAGCCAACCTCCAACATAGCCAAACTGCAACGGCCCAGTTAAGACGCTGGTTGGGGGCAAACAGCACTGCCGTGGCTCTGATCCAGGAGCCGTGGATCAACCGCGGTAGCATTCGAGGGCTCGCCAATTTGAGAGGTAAGCTTTTCGGTACAACTGATCACGATAACCCTAGAACGTGCATCATAACTACTAACAACATCCCAGCACAGCCATTAACAGAGTTCTGTTCCAGGGACCTGTGTGCCATAAGGCTGCAACTGCCCGACACAGCTAGGTGCCGCGAGCTCGTGGTGGCCTCCGCCTACATGCCTGCGGAGGACAACCCGCCTCCACACGACCTGTGCCGGCTGGTGGACCACTGCGAGAAGTCGGGCCTCCAGCTCATCGTTGGGGCCGACTCGAACGCGCATCACCCACTGTGGGGCATGCCAGATATGAACAGCAGAGGTAAGACACTTGTTGAATACCTATTTACTACAAACCTCAATGTGCTTAACATAGGTTCTGAACCAACTTTTGTTACCAAGCGGAGCAGAACTATCGTTGATATTACCCTGGCAACGGCGGACATATCCTACGACGTTGGGGGCTGGCATGTGTCCAACGAGGCGTCATGCTCTGATCATCGATGGATACGCTTCGAGATCAACGCAGCGTTCTCCCCAACTGTCCCTAAGAGAAACCCACGCAAGACTGACAGAACCAGGTACAGAGCTATCCTAGGTGAAAGACTTGCTTGTGCTGAGACTCTACCAGATCCGGAGGGACCCGAACAAATCGAACAACAGGTAACAGATTTTACAAATACTTCAATAGACTGCTACCATTCAACTTGCCCGCTTAGCACACCAGCGCCTACCAACATCAAGGGGCAGCCTTGGTGGGGTCCTGATCTAGATAGGATGCGTGCTAAGATCAGAAGACTGCTAAACAGGGCGATGAACACCAGTGCTGATGAGGATTGGGACAACTATAAAGATGCCAAATCCAAGTACAAGAAACGACTACGGTTCAAAAGCAGCAACTCATGGAGGAAATTCTGCAGCGACATTGAAACCGTTGATCAAGCAAATCGGGTAAGGCAAATACTAGCTCAACAAGGCAACTCCAGGCTAGGGTCGCTTAAAAAACCCGATGGAACATATACCTCTTCCACCACAGAAACACACAGTCTCTTGTTGGAAACTCACTTTCCCGGAAGTAGAACTATTCAAGAGATTGTGTGGCCGGAAGAGGTTCACCATGAAGCTGTCGACCACTTAGACATAACTAATAATATTATCACTGCTGACAAGGTAAGATGGGCCATTAATAGCTTTAAACCTTTTAAATCAGCAGGGCCAGATGGAATCTTCCCAGCACTTCTACAGTGGGGTGGGGAACCCGTCATCAATATAATGGTCCGAATCATGAAAGCATGTCTTAGATTCGGATACGTTCCCAAAAGGTGGAGAGTAGTAAACGTAATTTTCATACCGAAGCCAGGAAGGAGCGACTACACTAACGCTAAATCTTTCAGGCCGATTAGTCTCACCTCGTTACACAAGAATCAGCATGCATATAGTTTGGGTAAGTCTACTGAATCGGCTCTCCATGCAGTTGTATCCACAATTGAAGAGGCGATTCAAAACAAATGCATCTGTCTTGGAACTTTTATTGATATAGAAGGTGCCTTTGACAAGACGCAGTATAGCAGTATAAGTGCATCTCTAACAAGGCATGGGGTGTCAACAGCTGTAAACAACTGGGTCACAAACATGCTTAACAAACGTATCGTGCGTCTAGCTGGAGAGTCCCTATCGGCGGAGGTAGTGCGGGGATGCCCGCAGGGAGGAGTGCTCTCCCCGCTTCTGTGGAATCTGGTCATTAACGACCTGATTACCAAGCTTAACGCTAATGGATACTACACCGTAGGATACGCCGACGATTTGGTAATCCTCATCACAGGTAAATTTGCGAGCACAGTATGCAACCTTAAACAAACAGCTCTTCGCATCGTGGAGCGCTGGTGTTTAGAATATGACCTGGCGGTTAACCCAACAAAAACGGTAATGGTCATGTTCACTAACAATAGGGCTCTTGGTAGGTATACCCTACCTAAGCTCTTTGGAACGGAACTCCAGCTAGCAACTGAGGTGAAGTACCTGGGCATAACCTTGGACAGCAAGCTCAACTGGAGTAGCCACATCGACAACAAACTAAAGAAGGCGAGTATTGCTTTCTGGCAGTGTCGGAGAATGGTGGGGAAAAAGTGGGGACTTTCTCCCAACATCATTCTTTGGCTGTACGTAACGGTGATCCGTCCTCTTGTCTGCTACGGAGCTGTGGTGTGGTGGACCAGGACCAAACTAACCACAATGGTAAGCAAACTCCAAAGCTTCCAAAGGCTGGCCTGCATGGCTATCACAGGTAGTATGAGAACTACTCCAACAGCAGCAATGGAGGCCATGCTGTGTCTTCCGCCACTCCAGCTATATATTAAGCAGGAGGCCGCGTCATCTGCGGTGAGACTCAACACCTTAGGACTTTGGAGGAAAAACAGGACCTCACACACCGCCATCCTAGGGGAAGTTTACAAAAAATTTCCCATCTCTATGGCTTGCAGTGACAGAATCCCTAAACAATTTGTTTTTGACAAAAAATACAATATACAGTTACATGAAGACCATCGGGTTGAGGGGCTCGACGTTAAAGACCTCAGAATTTTTACCGATGGTTCAAAAACTGAAGCAGGCACTGGTTCAGGCACCTTCTCGGAGGACCTAAACATCAAGATAGCCATTCCACTGGGTGCCCATAATACTGTCTTTCAAGCTGAATGCATGGGCATCATCTCGGCCGCTAATGCCATAGCATCGAGAAAGGTAAGAGATTCCTCCATTCGAATCCTCTCGGATAGCATGGCCGTCCTACAAGCCCTAAATAGCAACACTATTAACTCAGGGCTAATCTACGAGTGTCACAAACGACTAATGGAGGTATGTCAACACAACCGCGTAATCCTTCAATGGATAAAAGGACACAGCGGATCAAGAGGTAACGATGCAGCGGATGAGTTGGCGCGTAAAGGATCTAGCTTGACAGCGTATGGTCCCGAACCTATCATCCCTCTTCCCTTCAAGATGGTACGCTCATTTCTGAGAGAGTCGACCAGGAATGATCATGCCACTCTTTGGACAAACCATGAGGAGTGCAGGCAGGCTAAGCTGGCCTTGCCGTCCCCTAGCGCTAGGCTGGCTAAGACCTTGCTTCGACTTAGTAGGCCGCGCATGCGATTGGTAACTGCAGCACTTACTGGCCATGGTTTCTTTAACAAACATCTATATGTCCTAGGTGTTACCGACAGCCCCCTTTGCAGAGCCTGCTTGGAGGCAGAAGAAACGGCTGCTCACGTCCTCATGGAGTGCACAGGAGTAGCGGACTACAGGGCTAAACACCTCGGTCAATCGAGGGACCTTCCAGGGATAGTCGGTAACGTAAAGGGCCTACTGGCGTTCCTGGAGGAGTTGGGTTGGCTCGAATGAGGTCGCATTCCCACCCACACGCAAAATAGGCGCTTTCGTCGTCGAGTTGCGGAAACCAGCCCGTCTTACAATTGACAATTGACAATAACTGCGACACGGTCTTCTTTAAGTGTCCACCACTCCATAATTAAAAATGAGGAAAATTCTAAAAAGTACACATTTTTATTTTCATGAAAATTTCGAAATTAGAATTCAATAAACTTTTTTGTGGCCAGCGTTCTAAATTCAAAAGTTTTTATTGTGTGACAGAACTTATGACCTGACTATGTAGAAATGCCATGGTAGTGAGGGCTTATAATTATAGTGTATTTGTGTTGACAGTTCTAACTGACAGATTTTTGATATGAAAAAATGACACGGTTGGTTAGCACACATATTGGGGTTAGCACAGCAGTGTGGTCTAGAGTAGTTGTGGGAGCTCACTTGTAGAGCAGCGCCGTGAACACCCGGCCGGCGATGGCGCGCGTGCGGTCGATCTTCTCCACCGCCTGCTGCGCCACGCCGCTCATCACGAGCGGCAGCAGGCTGGCCGAGTTCAGCTGCGGAGCCTCGGCGGCGAACTGGCGGCAGAGCGAGAGCAGACCTGCGGGCGGGCGCGGGACTCACTGATCATCGTTATTCATTACTAGAGGACTTAGAGGAAACAAATAATGCTCTCTCGCGAGTACTAGACTGGTTTTCAGCTAATAACTTGCTTCTGAATTAAAAAAAGACAAAGTGCATAAAATTCACTTTACCCGGCACGCAGGCGGGCGTCGGCGTTCAAAATTTGAATGTCATAATATGTCGAAATTCAGATAAGAAATTAGTTTTTACCAAGTAGTATAGCATTATGCTGGTCGTAACGTGAGGTTTTTGGACGCAGTAAGGAGGGTGTACGATACGTGTGTAGATAAATAAAATAATGTTATGTGACAAAAGAACGTAAGTCCGCAATTTTGAAATCCGTCCCACTGTGCGCCCGCACACGTCAGAAGAATGCGATATGTCGAGCCTACATTAGCGTTCGCCTCATATTGCATTTGATCGGCTGTCCGCCGGCGGAGTCGTTATTAGGGTATATTTACTCTACTTTTGTAAAGTAAGCTTAATTTGTTACAATTGAGTCCAGCTGTCTGTCATTGGTGGAGGAGATGAAGCCAGTCAGATGAGCAATTTTTCCCAAAAAGCATAAATGTATTGGTAAGGTCATTGGGATAAGCGCACGAGCCTCAGCACCCTTTCTTGAATTTGCAAGCCACCATTCTGAGCAAGGCCTGAGGAGCGGGCCCTGTGCACATTGCGACGGGTATAAGGCATTGATCTCCGATAACGAGTCACACGGGTTTTTGTCCAACCCCAACTATTTGTTGCACCTGTGGTAGGAGGGAGACGGACAAGGTTGACTTTGGCCGTTGCTGCTGTTGTGTAATGGTGTTCAGCATTACGATATCTAATCCGGAGCGGTTCATCAATACCTTCCCGCCAGCATTTCCTACTTCTTCCTGGTTTGAGTTTGGGTTAAGGAAATTTTATTCATCTGGATAACTTGGTAGGGACCTACAAAAACTACTAAAACTACTTGGCCTATGAAGATGTAATCTGGCAGGTAAGTAGTTTATAGATATGTGATATCAGTTCTGTAAAGTTTTTACCGGAATTTGCCCCCGCAAGGAAATAAGTGTGGTTATCTCAGTTTGTGCGGGAGTAACACAGGGTTTTCAGGTTTGCATACTTGGGTATAAATATTCTCAGGGGTACTAACAACAAATAAAAAAAATCGTAGATATATAAACTGAAAATAATAACATACATAAAGAGACTGCTAAAACTATAACTCTAGTGTACTCAGACAGACTCGCCAACTGAGCCTCCGCTTTCTCTCCAGCAGTCTCTCAGCCGCGCTCTCTAATGTCTATCAGTACGGAGACTGATCCCACTTGTGTGTGTGTGTGTGTGAGAAGTGATGTGACGTGACAGGCCGACAGTGACAGGACGACTTGTGAGTATCCGTTCAACAGAGAACCACCACAGAGGTGCCACTTACCAGTCATACTAGCCTCGCGCACCCACGCGCCGACATCGCCCCGCATATCCACCGTGTACTCCGACAGACACGCCAGCTGCGCCTCCAACACCCGCTGGGCCAGCCCCGACGCACACAGGCGCACGGCCCCCACGCACGCGCACACGTCGGTGAGTCCGCACACGGCGTCGCGGCGCGCCTCCGCCCAGTGCTGCGTGGGCTCCGTGACGCGCGAGCACGCGACCAGCGACTCGATGATGCTGGGCAGGTACTCCACGAGGGCGAAGCGGGGCAGCGAGCCTGCGGAGGAAGACAAATATTTTTTTATGTAGCCATTATAGCCCTATATATAGAGGATATAAAAGTGATTCAGCTTACATTAATTCTACAAGTTTATTTTCTAGGATGTTTGGTATCGTGTGGGTATTACAAATCTAAGTTACCGACCTCGAAAGTGTCCCCCACTTTGGACTACTTTTGGTGGCCCAAAAACCTCGAAAATTTCGACTTTAAGACGATTTCAAGCCTACAGTGCCTGCATTCCGATGTCGGTCGTTAATTGATAACGACATCATTTTAACGATTGTCGAAACTATCGCCTAAATTCGCTAACGTATCGAATTCAACTGTCAACTTTACGATTTCTGCCGATGTTTTAGGGACAAAATTTGACAGCTCGATAAGTGAATTGTTACGGTCGATAACCTACAATTTACATTGCAAAGATTTTTACGGAATCTAGAGTAATGGCGGAAGCTTATTTAGCGTGAGACTTGCTTGTGCTGGAACATCGACACGAAATGGTGAGGCAACGGCAAAACACGAGGAAAAGGCGAATAAGCCAATATCCGCTTTAATGTGATAATGGATGGAAGCTGGCTATCGACCCCAAAAAAAAAACCCCCTGGGACAGCAAAGTGCAGATACCGATGCACACTGTTCAGCCAGAAATGTTGTGGAGAGATGTTTCGGCGTTCTTAAAAGTACATACAGATGTCTGTCCAGACAACGACAGTAAAGTTGATGTACAATTCTCCCATTGCGGGCCGAATTGTGAATGCATGTGCAGTGCTGCACAATATGCGTATCAAATATAGACTCAATGAGCCCCAGTCACCAGAGTAATCATTGCTATCTGCTGCATTGCTATTGCAGGATCTAGCTGCTATAATGACAAATAGAAGATGACCCAAACATTTACAAAAAGGACATCCCTACATACTAATATGAAACTTTATGCTATGTAATACAACACCGTGACAATAGATGGCGCTAGTGCACGTCAAATAGCACACGTCGAAGCTATTCGGAAATTTCGCAGCACACTCTAACTTCTATGATAGCGTATGCGCAATAACCGTGTTTCATACGCAAGAGACCTAGGTTGGAGTCCCACCTTCAGAGTTATTGGAATATCATTTTTGTTTATCATCTTTAATCGGCAATGGAGGCAATGGAGGCAAATGACGATTCATTCAATTTCGTCAATACGCAAAGGAGGTTTTACAGACCAAGTAGCATGAGTGCACTGGACTTATCGACCAAAAATATGTTCCTTAACGCAACACTACTGGATGACTCGATGAGTAATAATAGCTTACCAAACATGACAATCAGCGACACAACACATACAATAGAGCTGAAAAACCAAGTACAGCAGTTGAGCAGAGACTTAGACATTGTTAATGAAGAAATATCAGGCTTAGTAGAGGAGCTCGCTAACTTCTAACTTGAAAACCAAAAACTAAAAAAGAACATCGAGGCCTATAATTTAGTAATAAGTACAGACTTACTAAATGGAAGGACAAAAACACCCAAGTAGGTTGTCAATGCCTTTTCCGTTTAAACCAACGTATAGGACCATAAATATACCAACCCAGTTGAGTGACATGCGGCCTTGAAAGACAATACATACAGTCTGTCTGTAAAGAACTTGAAAAATCGCTAACAAAGAATAATGATAACACAACCGAAACACATTGTAATACAATAATTAGATAAAACAATACATAAACAATAATAAAATCAAACACAACAGAGACAGTTAATCATAATAACATCACTAGACTGGCAAAGAAAAAGATTCGTATTATATTCGTATATATAAGATCGGACCAACAAGGATAAAAACTTCGTGGTGTACTTGGAGAACTGGTTGGACAAAAGTATATTGTTTCCTGTTTTTGTAAACCAGGCATTAGAGGAATTGCTAAAATCGGAAAGAAAAGAGTTTTTGGCGATGTCTAAAGAAGACTATCGAAACAGTCAAGAAGGCATCATTGGCTGTCAACTCAAAAGCTGTAGGCGATGACAAAATTTGCCTTAAAATGCTACTGTTGATCCTAGACGAACTATTGCCTGCTATCACACATATTATTAACTTTTCCATATCAAATGGCGTCTTCCCCACAGTGTGGGAAAGAGCGCTAGTCATCCCATTACCTAAAACTCCCTGTCCCGCCTCTTTCAAAGAGTATCGCCCCATTTCAATCCTGCCCATCCTCTCCAAAGTCATTGAGACCATTGTCCATAACCAGCTCTCCTATTACCTTTCCTCTAACAATCTTCTAAACACTTTCCAGTCAGGATTCAGAACGGGACATAGCACCGTCACGGCTTTGCTGAAAGTCACAGATGACATCCAACTAGCCATGGACTGCAAACAGCTTTCCGTCTTAGCTTTACTTGACTTCAGTAGTGCCTTCAACTGCGTAGATTTCGACATTCTCATTGAGGTTCTTAGATCCCTGAACGTCTCCTCATCCTCTGCCAGCTGTTCGACTCTTATTTGAGGGATCGGCAACAGCGTATCAGGTCGGAGGAGACTTCCACTGAATGGTGTGACCTCTTTACAGGCGTCCCTCAAGGCGGTATACTTTCTCCACTCCTATTCTCGATTTTCATTAACTCCATCTCGGATGTCCTGTCTTCCTCATATCATCTTTATGCTGATGATCTCCAGATATATCGCCACTTTTCTCCTAATGATGTAAACTCTGCTGTGGAGAAACTAAACGCAGATCTTGAGGGTGTAAAAAGCTGGGCTTCATCCTTCGGACTCCTGGTTAACCCGAGTAAGTCCCAGGTTATAATTATAGGTACAAGATATTCTCTAAAACTGTTACAGCAACAGCCTATTCCAGTTGTCACTTTCAATGGTACCACCATCATGTATAGCGATAAAGCTAAAAACCTGGGTCTCATCTTCGATAACCAGCTGTCCTGGTCATTTCATGTCAACGAGGTCAGTCGACGAGTATTTGCTACTTTTCACTCTCTCAGGAGACTTCAATACTTTTTGCCTCGACAGACCAAAATCACTCTCGCTCAGTCTCTTCTTCTACCCCTCATCGATTATGCTGATGTCTGCTGGGTCAGTGCTAACGAAGAATTACTGAACAAACTCGAACGACTTCAAAGTCTCGGGATTCGGTTTATCTTCGGGCTGCGCAAATACGACCATGTATCACAGCATCGCAAAGAGTTGAAGTGGCTTCCGATCCGTCTTCGTCGGGATTCTCACATCCTCCATCTCCTCTACAACATTTTGCGAAATCCACGCTATCCAACCTTCCTACGAGACCGTTTTCAATTTGTTTCTTCCAGCAGGCCTCGGAGGACCCACACAGTTTCTATACTCACGACCCCACAACATAACAGCGCAACTTACGAGCACGGGTTTAGACTCCGGGCCATTCGGTTGTGGAATGCACTCCCCTGCACCATCAGGGATAGTCCTACTCTCAATATCTTTGAAAGTCGTGTGAAGAAGCACTTCCTATCTCTTTAGAAATATAGGTAGTATTTATGTATTTATAATTTATATATGTATATATATTTAATATTTATTTATATTTAGGATGTATATTTTATGTATGTAGTTTATTGAGTTGTAATTTAAGGTATGTTGTACACATCGGTCTACCCATGCTCTGTGATTATAACCTATCTCATCCTGACATGGTTTGCTGGAAGAGATCTCTTGTTAGAGATAAGCTCGCCTTTGTACACTATTTTAATATATATCTTGTCAATATAATTATTTGTGTGCAATAAAGAAATTATGACCATATTATAGTACTGGCTATAGAATACTTAATAGTACTACGTACAGAAAGATTACTCGTCAAATACACTTAAATAAATAGCTACTCTCGCTGCGCGACGATAAAGCTCGATCTAGCTCGCACCTGCGCTTCCTACAACAATCGCTAAGCACCTACAGAATCGGTTGCCCCCCGCCCGTGCAGGCTAGATTGCGCCGCATTACTGCGCCTGAGAGCTTCTTTTACTCTGACATCATAAGATCGTCCTGTAAACTCCTGTCTCGCTTGATCACGGTAGGGTTATAGTTCGAGAAATATAAGCTGGTAACTTCTTATCTACTTTGCGATCTTTTTGTAAATATCAAACAAAAGCTAGTTGTAAAAGTGCCCCCGTTCTTCCAACAACAGCGGACCGAAAAGTCTTGATATTTGCGTCACGATTTCGTATTACAATTTTGCTTGAAAAAGAAAAGCAAAAATAAAATGTCCAATAGGTAAAGACATTTTTTTATTAGTAAAAATGTATAGGATAGTAACCTTTTACAATATTTCATTCATCCGAGTCACTAGTACTTGAACTTGTGGAACCATCATCATTTTGTCCAATTTCGATTATTAAGCGTGGGTGAATTCGTGGCTCTGCCCACTCAATCAGACAAAATTTTTTTTTCAACCGCGTATTCTTTTTAGGTTCTCCTCTGGCTACTATTCTTCTAACAGTACTAACCGATATTTTGGTCAGTTGCGATGTTCGGGTTAAAGCACTTCGTATTCCAACTTCACTGCACACTACACTATTAACATTAAGTATAATTTGTTGTGACTGTTCATTTAAGTGTTTACAATGCAATTGATTAGACAAAGGCTGTTGAATATTTTCCACTATGTTAGAAAGAGTTTCCCACGGACGAAACATTTTTTCAATTTACATCAATCACCTCAGCATACGTTACTAATCGCATCGCCTGAGTCGCATTACTAATCAAAATTGACGCGATAGATGCTAAACTACCCACATAATATCACAAAAAAAAACTTAAATGTTTTATAATACTTAGACCCCCAAAAGCAAAATTCTTTTATTTAGATTACTAAGTGAAGAAGAAAAAACAAAAAGTATCAATATTTTTCAATCCATGAGTAGTTGCCATTTCTGCACCCGAGTGTCGAAGCGACTCATAATTAAGCGTTTGTTCTCACTATTCAAGGCTATACGTCGTTGACAATAAGTAGCATAATCGCGTGTAAAAAAATGCACTTTAGTCACTCCGGCTCCCAAGTGAAAATTAGTGCGGTTATGAACAATAGATATGGGTACTAGACTTCTCATTGACCGGTAAGTGTTTACGCCGAACAAAAGATCGCAAAGTAGATAAGAAGTTACCAGCTTATATTTCTCGAACTATACCTACGTACGATTATTTTTGTTTGTGAATTTTAGTCCACTCTATCTAAGAGAGGTGTTATTAGTACTTATTCACGCGATTGGTAAATTCTAAGGCTAGGTAGGTGCCTACCTCCTTACTTTTGTAATTGACATTTGTTTTATACTGGGTCTCAAGTGTTTACTTTTAGTTAAACAAAAAGGTATTCAATTAAAAAGGAATCGAATTTTATTTGTGAACAATTCCTTTAGACTCCCTAAAATGTTAGGTACTTAAGTCATTGTTGTTGCAAAAATCACAGAAAAAATGCTTATGAGGAGAGGCTAGCGCGCGACGCGACTGCCAGCCAAGCGAGCGGCCACATGACGGAATTACCGCTCGTCGGGTTGGCCGTTCGAACGTACCTAAACTGTGCAGTGAGACCCCCCTGGTACTGGCGGGACGAATGATACGAACCCATACAGATTTCAATTCGGACTTCAGTGCTGGATAAATTCAGTACAAATTCAGTACAGTATACAATCTGAACCAGAAGCTGAATTATGAAATGAAGTTCATAAGTAGCCAACACGACAACATGTCATTCATCCATGCCAATACAAACTATCATCACTGTAGTACAAGCCAAAAGATAGATTTAAAATTGAGTAAATTAATACTGAGAGAAATATTGAGAGTAGAGTCTAATAGTAGAAACAAAAATATAAATTCAACTTTAAAATGTAAAACAAAACTAGACTAATCGACGCAAACTTATGATATAAATAATGAGGTACAGGCTATTAATGTAGTAATGACAAAATTATGACAGAAACGTATGCAGCCAAAATGACAATAATAAGGTTTTTTTTCATTTATAACAGTATATTTGTAATGCATCAAAATATAAATGGGCTGATCACAAAATCGGATGAGATGATGGCTCATCTTGAAGAACTGAAATGTAGTGGAAAAGATGTGTAACAGAGCATAATATGGTAGAAAGTGATTGGAATCAACTAGTCATCCCTAACTTTAGAATAGCATCATGCTTCAGCGTAATTAATGGTAGATCATGCATCTTGCAAAGAAATTTAACGTGCCAAATGTACTTTAACGCAGTGGCATCAAAATATTGGAGCATAAAATACTTGTCATATGCATCTATCGAGTCCCTTTATATAGTAATACGGCATTTGAAACCTTTTTTGATGCACTCGATGATATACTTCATGATTTCTTGTGCGCTAAGGATTTTAACTAATGCTATGCGGAGACTTCAATAACGATCTACTAGTAAAAACAAAAAATATGTAGTATACGATTTGAGCATCTGGCAATGAACTATAACTTAAAAATATAAATAAAACAACCAACACGAACCTTGAGCTCCACTTGCCTCGATAACATTGTCCACAATATACGCGGATGTAAAAGCGAAGTTATAGAATTTGCTTTATCAGACCATTCAGCGCAAATTTTACAAAGTCCCGTGGAAAAAAAAGTTATGCTCTTAAATAATGGTACATCAAAAAACGAGACTGCCCTGAAAACATGACAAAGTTTGCTGAACATTCTAAAAAAGTCGTGTGAGGATACAGTTTTATTAGCATATAATGGACTCTAATTTACGATTTGGTATAATTTTGTGGGGCAACGGGGTCAACAAAGAAAAAGTTCTCATAGCACAAAAAACCATGTCTGGCCTTCGTCGCAGGGATAGCTGTAAGCCTCATTTTAAGAGCCTAAATATACTGACGTTTCCCTCACTATACATTTACGAGCTTAGCTATTTTCGTCAAAATAAATTAGAACTTTTTTACAAATTACCTAAGCAAACGTCACAAATCAAAAAATTATAGGCGCAGACATCAAAGAGCTACATTCAAAAATTATATGGAATGGCGCCAATCATTTTCGACAAGCTGCCGGACAATGTCAGAAACATAGAAAACTTAATAGAATTTTGGAAATAACTAACAAAGTTGCTTATCAATGAGACATACTAAACGATTAATGAATTTATAAATGACCCGACACTATAATATAAAATAATTTTAGGAATAATGCATTTATAACAATGGATACCTAACCTATAGAAAAGAATAATTTATAATGTTGCATGTAATGTACATAACATATTTGTATGCCCTATGGCTCAACATGGCTTTCAAGATGTTCCTGTTGTTGTGGATGGAGGATTTCACCTTCACAAAGGAGTGGGTTCAATTACATCCTTTAACAACTTATTGTACTTACCTATGTTTAACAACTTATTGTACTTACCTATGTTTGACAAATAAATTTTGTTTTGTTTGTTTGAAAGAAAAACACAGGTTTTGGATGTTTATATGTGTGTGACGTCGCTGATTATGGTTACCACGACACAGGGTATCCTAGTGTGGGCCCTATATAAATGTTTGTGTGTATCGGCAAATTGACGGACCATATCAGCAATACCACACTGCGCTCCATAACTCGTATCGTAGATGTTGGTGCACATTATGCTATTCGTAACCTAACTATTTGGGCAAGCAAACCGATGGGACTGTGGACTGCTCGTTCCAGAGCATTATTTTTTACGGAGATAGCCGATTATCAACAAGCAGCCAGTACTCACCAACAGCCCTAGCATACCCCATCCTCAGCAGCAGACCATTGACCCCAGTGTTGGTCAGCTGCTCACAGTATTTCTCCATAAGCTGCATCCGCTTCTGCTTGGCAGTAATGTCTCCGTACATGAGGTTGTCGTCTTGCAGGTACTCGCTGAACACTAGCGGGAGGGCGGCGATAGCCTTCTCCCGAATGGCTTGAACTTCGTGAGAGAGGCATTCTTCGATGAGGGTCAGCCATTCGTCTAGAAGGAAGAAGGATGACAATCATTTTATTAAGAAGAAATTCGAAAGTGAGATAACACGCTGGAAATTTATATAAACCCTTTATTTTGGCATCCTTAATGTTGTCCCAAACGTCACAACAGATCACGCGGTCCGCGTCTTTAGATAATCAGGGTCAAAATTGTCAAAAAAAGGTTTTTTCGCAAATATCTCGGTTCCTATGGTTTCCATGTTCATGGCCTCTTAATAACAATTGTAAAGCATGGATATTATCTTCTAATTGCAATTACATTTTGTTTACTCACCAAGTGGTTTTTTAATATCATACAAATTTTTACTCGCCATTTTCCCCTAGAAAATTTACGCAAAATCCCTTTTTTGAGCGCCCATACGCTCTATGAAACCTCCGTCCAGAGCTACCGGTTTAGGCTGTGCGATGTGTGTCTAAATATTACTTATGACTTAGCTCGTTTTAGTGTTAAACCTTAATTTTTGTATTGCTCGGAGCCGGTTAGGGTTAAATCTAGATTTAAAGATTAGTCAAGTTTAAACTCTCAACAACATTGATTTAAGTCTGTAAATATCAATTTGGAGTTGTTAATAACATCCGTATGTAGATAAAATCCATGAACCAGTTATTATGTACCCTAAATCAAATTTAAATCCGCAACAACCTTCATTTAAGTCTGTAAATATCGATTTAGAGTTGTTTATAACACCCGTATGTTGATAACACCCATGAACCAGTTATTATGTACCCTAAGGTATTATGCCCCTGGGAGCTAGTTGACAACTTGCAGTTATGTGATAGGCGTGCATGAATCAAATGATTGTCATATTCTTCACCGTGTAACTCATGCAATAGCCTCTCTCCGTCCAGAATATATAGTAATTCTAACATCACAGACTGAAGACAATGTTATTAGTAAATTTAATGTTGAACCTGTTGGCATGGGCTCTCAGAGCCCAACCGTGCCCCCCGTTGGCTCACTCGATAGATGTAATCAATTTAGCCAACGGAAGTTTCTGTGAATGCAGTTAAATTTCTAAAAAAATATAGAAAATTTTTCGATATCTTAAAAATTGACGGAGTTATTAAAGCTCAAAGTTCGACTCGCCGCGAATTAATTTTGTCAACTGAGCGTAGCATGTAGGATCAGCGATGACGCTACTTCACGTCAGGTGATCGGATCGGTCGGGCTCATTCAGCTCAAGCGCGCCACACTGTAAAGAACTCCCCACAATACTCACGAATAAAGACTAAAATTACCAAGAAATACTGCATTATGCCCATGTGCAAACTCGAGCTTGAAAACACCAACTAAGTTATTTTTTTGTTTGCTATTAAGCCCAAAATTAAAAAAAAATTGGATGAACGCCGTAAGGAGAGCAGATCCTATTGGAAATAAAAGCTGTTTACTGTTGTGACGATCATTTTGACGTATCTATGTTTTACCCCCATTTTTAGATGTTTTTACTTGTAATACTTATGTACCTACGTCTTTTCATTCGTTGTTAGAAGATGAATTTGTATCAATAAGTCGGGGATATCGTTAGCCATAAAGGTCATTCACCCACTGTCAAGGGTCCTAAGGAATCAAATGAGCGAATACTTACCTAGTCTTCAGTATGAACTTGGCTCTTTGAATAAATGTCACCTTATATATTTTATATTTATTCAAATATATTTAAAGATGAGGCTGGAATGAGACAGAATGAGGACTTGGAGACGGTACTGAAGCTCATGAACCAGAAATAGTAAGGCAGTCGTGTTTGGACTCAATTTGTTAAAGACAATGAGCTGGTTTCGCAAACTTGGTGCAATAAGCTGGTGATGGAATTAGGACTTGGATGAGTACTGGAATTCAGGGACCAGAAATAGTTAGGCCGTCGTGTTATGTTAAGTTAATAATAAATAGTACAGCGGTACTGGAACTCAGTAACCACGAAGTGTAAGGCACGAGTGTTTGGATTCCATTTTTTAAGGATTATGAGCTGGTGTCCCACATTTAGTGTCATGAGCTGATGATGGAATGAGGGCTTGGCGACAGTACTGGAAATCAGGAACCACGAATAGTAAGGCAGTCGTGTTTGGACTCAATTTGTTAAAGACAATGAGCTGGTTTCGCAAACTTGGTGTCAAGAGCTGGTGATGGAATGAGGACTTGGATGAGTACTGGAACTCAGGAGCCAGAAATAGTTAGGCAGTCCCATTTGGACTCAATTTGTTTAGGATTATAAGCTGGTTTTGCTCATGGCACCAACTTCGCAAAACCAGCTCATCATCCATAACAAATATAGACTAAACAGACTATTCCTGGTTCCTGAGTTTCAGTACTGTCTCCAAGTCATCATTCCATCACCAGTTCATGAAACTATGTTCGTGAAACCAGCTCATCATCCTTAACAAATTGAGTCTAAACACGACAGCCTTACTATTCGTGGTTCCTGATTTCCAGTACTGTCGCCAAGCCCTCATTCCATCATCAGCTCATGACACTAAATGTGGGACACCAGCTCATAATTCTTAAAAAATGGAATCCATACACTCGTGCCGTGCACTTCGTGGTTACTGAGTTCCAGTACCGCTGTACTATTTATTATTCCCCAAAGACTGAGGTACCAAGCTATTTGCGACGAAATTAACCGAATAACAAGTAGGAAGACGACCGGTTTAGCCTAGCGGGTAGTGACCCTGCCTACGAAGCTAACGGTCCTGAGGTCGAATCCCGATAAGGGCAAATATTTGTGGGATGAGCATCAATATTTGTTTCTTAGTCTTGGATGTTTTCTATGTATTTACATAAGTATTTATCTCTATTAAATATATCGTCGTCTAGTACCCATAACACAAGCCTTGTTGAGCTTAATATGGGCCTAGTTCGATTTGTGTAAGATTACCCTCTAATATTTATTTATTTTATTTATAGGTAGTTTTCAGACAAATCCCTCATCCATTATAAAACTATATGATTATATGTACTATATTATACACTAAAACACGCGTAATTTTATATTTTATAATACTTCAACAACAAAAACTGTTGTAAGAACATAGTAAGAATAAGAACTCACTTTTTGCGTCTGCGAGGTCGCGCGGCCGGCCGAACTTAGACTGCGAGTCGAAAGGCGAAGTGACGTCATCATAAGCATCGATGCCATATGATAAATTTGCAGTGTTTCGGAAGTGGCCGATATGTTTTTGGTAATTACTTCGGTAATACTATATATATATATATACTATACTATACTATTAAAAAGAAACAAAAACTGGTGTAATGTCCACAAACCTGGCTTTAATACTAAGTGCTTCTTTTTGCTAAATTTCGGTAAAGGTACCGAAATTTTGCAAAAAGAAGCACTTAGTATTAAAGCCTTAATTAAAGGAGCCTTATTCATTTGATAGGGCGATAAAAAATCGAGGTGTCCTGGCGGCCAGCAAAAATACTCGAAGATGTTAGGGGAATACTTAAAAAGTCATGAGAGTATAATATGAAGTAAAGTAGAATCTGCTCTTTATTTATACCTTTGTTTCGTTTTGTGATCGATTGCCTTATGTATTTAGGTCTCACATATTTATAGGCCGACAAAATGCAGTTCGTCAGAAAAAAGAAGCGCGCGAGTTTCCATACAAACCCTCTCTATCAGAGTCAGTGGGGTAGAATAAAATATAATGCGTATCTGCTCGTATGGAAAGTTTCTCGATCAGAGCCAACAGTTGATATTAAGATGCCATCACCATTGAAACCACAGTAAGCTAGATATTTGCGAAAAAAAATATACACTTTTGACATTGAATAACATAAGACACGTGATTTATTGTGGCTTTTGGGACAATATTAAGGTTGCCAAAATATACCAATTATGCAAGTTTCCAGATTATTATCTTACATTCCGAACTTGACCCTCTTGACAACCTTTATTTTCCTACATTATTAGGGGAAAAACTGGGAATCTATTTTTGCATGATTTTTATTTTTCTTCTTTTAGGGGTGTTAGTTAGCCAGTTAGTGAGAATGAATCCAAAGGTATCACAACTAAATTAAATGTTTAAAACTAATTCCTATGACAATCGGTGTCAGACTTCAAACAGTCAGTTTAGTTAGTTAGATAGTCTGTACGCACCCACAGCCGGGTCTCCATGGCACGGCACCTTGGCCTGCGCCAGCGCCGCCACGGCCGCGCAGCACGCCGCGCGCATCAGCTCGCCGCCCAGCCCGCGCAGCTGCTGCTTGCTGCGCAGCCGCGGGGTCAGTGAACTCACTGAGGCGTACACGGCGGGGGAGATCGCTGAGTTGGCGGGGGTGCCTGGGGGGAAACATGTTGATTGGGCAAGAATAGAGATTGAAATGTCCGCACTAGTGACAAAACCGCACAACAGCGACCAAATCGCAATCCAGGGACGAAACTGCACTATAGGGCTAAAACCGCACTATAGTGAGAAATCCGCAGAATGGCGACGAATCGCACTGTAACGATAAAACCGCACTATAATGAGAAATCCGCAGAATCACGACAAAACCGCTATATATATAGTGAGAAATCCACAGTATAGGGTCAAAAGCGCACAATATAGGTAGTGAAGTGAGTAATCCGCAGTATAGCGACAAAACACGTCGGTTTGTCGCTAAGCAGCCAAAATCTTGATGGATATGAAAATCGATGATGGATATAACCTGATCTGAGATTCCTGTAGTGTAAAAGGCAACCACATCTTCACCGACGCATACTGATTCGTTTATAACATGCTAGCTGGACAAAAGTCAACTCCTAATTTCTAAGAATTAGCAAACCCCCCCCCCCCCCAGAGGGGCCATTTCCAAGAATTGTTTGTGTCAAAGTGAGGATGTCATTCAGTAATGACAGGTACAAGGGTGAGTGTTACGATTTTGTATTTGATTAATTCTCGTCACTTGCTAATTTGCTACACGATCGAAAGGGTCTCAAGAGTTATTTTGTGAAAATCCAAAAGTGCTATGGATTTTATTGTTGAAGGTATGCAGATTATATTATCATATGAAAACCTCTCCTAAATGTCTGGTTTGTGTCCAACTTAACTGTATTAAACTGTAGCCTGAAAAAAACCGTAAACTTTTACCTTTTTAAAAGTTTAAAGGACTACATCTTTTTGTATCCACGTGAACCCAGGCCATTTTTTATTTGATTTAGACATAACCCTTAGCTTTATTTTAAGATAAAATTTCATTGCGCGATCTTGGTACATCATTTTTTATTATATATTTTTTCAGAACACGTTCTCACTGTCTCGAAAATTGACTTTTTCGATGAATGGGTCAACACGATAAAGACACTGGAATTAGCGGATTTTTGACTTTCTGTCTATGAGGTTTGACCTTTCGCATATCACTGAAGAGTCACGTCGACAAATGCACCTAAAATCGCATCATATTCTGGTAAGATAGTGGAAAAATGAGCCTCATCAGGACATCATCAAGATCGATTCTTAACTAACAATAAAAGTTGGTTAGAAGGTGCTGGCTTTCAATTCAAGGTTGATGTGATCAGCCCAAAGGCGTCCACATCATCAGATACCGAGAACCGCACCACGGGAAGACCAAAAAGCAGCTTTCATGGCGCTTCATTTAAGACGCAGAAACGGCGTGTTGAAGAAGCTGTGAACAAGTAGACTGCGGATCTGAGTGCAAAGATTACAGGGTTAAATCTTATTAAAACGTTTAATATAATATTAAGAACATTGTCATCTGGCTATGATATCGATTTAAGTAAATTTGAAAGAAAACCTCTGTGTGGAAACGCGGAAATACTACCTAAGTCTGTATTCGTGGTACTTCATGCCTGCCACTGTGCATAAGATCCTTATGCACAGTACTGAGGTAATAAAGACCTCGTTACTTCCGATTGGACAGTTCTCCGAAGAAGCCCAAGAAGCGAGAAACAAAGACATACGCCGTTTACGGCTGCATAATACTCGCAAGACGTAACGTATTGCCACAAATACAGACTTGATACACATTCTTTTGGCATCATCTGACCCTTTAATCAACTCACCCCGAGACACTCCTAGAAAAAAGACCGAACAGTTAATGCCTGAAGTCCGCGACTTAATTATCCCGCCTTCAGTGGCCATTTCGCCCCCTACATTTAATTTAGTTAGAAATAATCTTAGATTATACAGAATCTGACTCGTCTGAAGGTGAAGAAGAATAACTTTTGTATTATTTATATATTATTTTATTTTATATTATTAAATAAATCGATTTAGGGTAGTTTTGCATTAATTTTTAAATGAAATAGGTAAATAGTATGATGTATTACAGCATCCGTTTAATTTAAGTTATAGTTGTAATTTTGTAAATATCGTAACAAAATACAACAGCTTTTGGAAATAAATCAAGATAAATATATCGAATAATTACAATGCACAAATTCATCTTGATTTATTTCCAAAAGCTGTTGTATTTTGTTTATAATTTTGAATAAATCTATTTTTTTTGTTAATTTTTATACCCTCTCAAATCGTGGGATAGTCTCAAATCCTACTAGTAACAACAATTGACTGCTATTTGAGCTAAAATAAGTCATATAATTTTGTTCAGCTAGCATATTCTAGACGAATCAGTGTGCGACGGTTCTTTCCTTCAACGCACAACATAAATATGATGTTTTTCTGTTAAGTGGTACAGATGATAAAGCAGGTGAATTAGAGATACTATTAGACTGTAAAAATGGCTTACCGTCAGGCAGCTCGGTGAGCGACAGTGCGTGTATGGCCTCGCCTATCGCCAGGATGGCGCCGTGTCTCACGTTCAAGTCGATAGAGTCAGTCTTCTTTATCAGTTTCGGCAGCACCTCCGTCGCTACGTATTCAGGCATCTGTATGAAACAAAGAGACAGAACCTGGCTCAATATGTTCGGATATACCATATAAAATAATAAAATAAATGTACCCCATTAATGTTCCCGCCGCGGGGCACGGGCCTTTAACCAGATAAGAGTAAGATTGAGCCATACTTTACCACGTTAGGTCAGTGCGGGTTGATGGAGTCGTGCCGGGCTAATGGCCAACCCGACTGTTCTATTGGGGCCTCTGACACAGCTTTACGACTACTACCACCGAGTAGGTAGCAATAGTAGCCGGGCGGGACCTACAGCTTAACGTGTCATCCGAAATATGGAAGCGCCCGAAACATCCAGTGCCCGTCTTGGCCAGATGAATGATGATGAATACCGCTGGGCCAAGGACACTTCACTTAATCCACATCAACCACATAATTTTTATACATAAAATCACGATTAATCTGTCACATAGGACAGATAAATAATTACAGTGGCCAATAATTTTATTTTTTTTGACGTGATAACGTCTTTAAAATCGTTTTAGTCGGGTGACATGTTCAGAAACTTGTGTCACACCAAAACCTCACGAGCGCGATCGCAGGTATAACGAGAGAGAGACGGACCGATCTCCCGTCTCATCTCGAGCGCTGCCAGTCATTCCGTGAAACTTGTCACGCGGAATCCTCACGAGCGGAGGCTGGCATAGCGTTCGAGTGAGTGGACCGATCTTCCGTCTCTCTCACTCTAGCGGCATACAAACCCTTTATCACGTAAACATCTCGATCGTAAACCTACTTTACAAACAACCATTTTTTATTTATTTAATATTAATGTTAATTTGAACAGCATTACAGAAAAAATCCAAATCGCTGCACAAATTACATGAAGAGATATCAATTCATGTACACAAAATCAAAATAAATTACATAATTAAAATCAATAATTATAACAGTGTCAATAACAATAGAGAATAGATAATTTGAATACTAATAATTTCAATAATTTATCATTATCAATTCAAGACATATCCCTACATGCATCGCCAAACAGATCATGCAGTGGTGCTGCCGCCAACAGGGCGTTGAGCACCCGCACCCGCACTAGCGGAGACTGCCGGCTCGCCACCCTGCGGTGCGAGCCGCCCGCTAGCAGCTTGCGTACCTGTTTACCGGCAAGCGCTGCGTAGTCACTGTCGCGTTGCAACAATCGATACACAGTCAGGACCTGTTCGGTGGGTTGTTATGGATTCCATATACTTATATAATCGAAAGTCACTACAACGAAGGTTACGAAGCGATAACAAGTGTAACAACTTTTCGAGTACCATCATCTAGCCCATTTATTTAGCGTTTGGGGTTTGGCTCGATAGGGCTCACCTTTAGCGGATGACCTACTCACTGGGGCGTCCAAACTTTTTTAGCATCATGTTGGGGTCATTTGATCATCTTCCTGAAAGTTTCAGGGTGCGGAATTCAATAGTTTTTAAGATATGATTTTTTGAAAATCTGAAAATACTTTGTAAAATGATGTAACGCAACGCAAATAATATGTTTAAATCTTGTCTGTGGTCAAAATATATTACCTACATTTCGTTGTACGCATATTTGAAAAGATGAGAATTCTCTAAAAAAAGGAGGAAATGTGGAATCTTTTTTAATAATACCTATTTTAATAAAAACGTTCATTTAACTTGCAATTTATGTTTGTTTATTTATTTTACGTCAATCAAAGTTAATTTAGTATTTCTTTCGTAAAATATCACTTTTGATAATAAAAAGGTTGTCATTTTTGTTTACAACGGAACGCATTTTGTTGGGGCGTTTTGCCGCGTTTTTGGTTGGGCGGCAAAGTAGTAGTCCCTTTTCTAGTAGTTTCGCGAATGTTCTTTTTGCTTGTTCTCTCGATATTTACAAGCAAAAACAACTGGCTAGAGTAGGTTATTGTGGCTATTTTCAATCGGGTTATAGGTTATGTTAGAACGTTGAAGAAGATAAACCGGAGCGGAGCGTATGCAAACAAAAACTATTGGCTAGAGTAGGTTATTGTGGCTACTTTTCAATCGGGTTATAGGTTATGTTAGAACGTTGAAGAAGCTAAACCGGAGCGGAGCGTATGCAAATAAAAACGATTGGCTAAAGTAGGTTATTGTGGCTACTTTTCAATCGGGTTATAGGTTATGTTAGAACGTTGAAGAAGCTAAACCGGAGCGGAGCGGAGCGGAGCGGAGCGCAGCGTATGCAAACAAAAACGATTGGCTAGAGTAGGTTATTGTGGCTACTTTTCATGTAAATTTTGATGATAGCATTATGGAGCATTTGTGGAGGAGAAAGGTGTCGAGGCAGAAAAATGACCCCGGGGGGGGGAGTAGAAGGGGGGGGGGGGATCTCTCCCCTTCCCCCTCCCTCCACTTAAAGATCAAGGTCAGTCTAAATTTTGTTTTAATTTAACAACATAACCTCAAAACTTTAAATAATCATATGTCAGAAACTAGGCATTTCCGCGGGGGGGGATTAGTAGGGGGGGCATCTACCCCCCTCCCCCATCCCCCCCTCCACCCCTCAGGGTCAACAAAAGTAGGTCATCCGCTAAAGTCCTTCCCTCGATAGCGTCTTCGTGATGGGCGCGACCACCAGGAGCTGCCGTTGCTTAGACTGAATTTTTGTGTGCAAAGTGAACCTAGCCGTCCGTAACATAGTTAGGAAGAACTTACCAGTGCTATTGTAAGGAATTATAATATTTTATCTGCCAAATCAGGATGGTGAGTTAATTCCTGAATTTCTTGAGTTGATATCGAAAATTATGTAAAAAATAACTAATTAAACTAAATATAAAATAAATACCTATACTAAGCTACATCTACATGTGAAATGACAGTATTGACTGACATGACGAACATGAAAAGGTCCTTTCATTATTTAAAAATTGTTTTCATCCACCCAGAACAAGAAGGTTAGTAAAGGACTAAAATAAGTTTGAAATTAATTCTATAGTTTATTAGAAGTATATAGTTTGTCTAGCTTTTGACGAACCCAGTGGTTTTTATAGTGGCAACAATGCCGTACATGTCATCATAGCGTTTGTTGACCAATTCTGTATACAGTGCCACCATCTTATCTGTAGAACGCCCAAAGAGCAAACTATTAGCGGAAAACGTCACTTCACTGTCACTAGTTGTGTGTGACTGTGTGCTGTTCAGTTGAGAGTTCATTCGTTTTTACAATATTTGCAAGTCTTTTGTTTGAAAATCATGCCGAAAGCAACCAAAAGTGGGGGTCGAGAAAATATTCTCAAAATGAATGATCATGCGGAAAAGGAGCAAGAAACTCGAATAATACTATTTGTTTACGAATACAAACGCATTGCAGCCGCTACAGGTCTCGTGTTACCAGATTATTATTAAATAATAATAAAAGAACAATTTCGGCACAAAGCAAGACAAAATCACACTAACGCAGGTTGGATGTTTGAATTAGAAATTGAAGATTGTTCAATAAGGGCATACACCACGCCATTGCACCCGAGACGTTGATTTTCACCCGAGCCGCAGGCAACCCTGCTTTTCACTTCGATTGCGAGAAAATTAAACAATGGCATATAAATAAATACCTTTTCTTTAGATTTCTGTGGCAATAACTGCGCATCAACATTTTTCGCTTTCCTTTCCATTAAAGTATCAGGCGAAACTGTAATTTCCTCTTCACTCAAATGGGGTTCACAAAAAAATGGGGTTTATGACCGAGTTAAATACTCCCTGCTTTTCACTTCTCATGCTCGCCTTTGTGCCGGATGTATTCTGCACAAAATGCCATTTTTATGCTCAGGTGCAAAAAGTGAAATTGTTTTAAAGACTAAGGTATGCGGGCCTAACAGCCACATATTCCTATATTCATTTAAGCATACTAATGAACTTATGATGTTATGATGATGATATAATAAGTTATTATAAGTGTTTATGTATTTTTATTATTATTTACCGTGCAATAATATTGAATATTGAACTTCAATTATAAATATAAAAATGCGTGTATTTTGACTAATTCAACATTTTATCTACACACGTATCATAAATAGTCTTTACTGCGTCCAAAAACCGCACGTTAGGACCAGCATAATTATATACTAATAAGTAAAAAGTCTTTTCTTATCTGAATATTTATTTTCGACAAATTATGACATTCAAATTTCGAACGCCGACGCCCGCCTTCGTGCCGCCCCTAGTTTGTCTGTGAATATGGTACTACTGAACAAGCTAAACAAGTGCAGAGCAATTTATCAATGCCACAATGCCTGGCCGAACATGCGGTTCCTGTACACATCAAAGAGAGCTTATGATATGTGTGTAGATAAACTAGTGTATGTAACTGTACATAATTAGGCATTAAAACTCTCGAGTGATCGAGACCCACTCTCGAGTTTTGATGCCCTCCATTATGTAACAGTCACATAAACTACTATTATCTACACACGTATCATAAACCCACTTTACTGAGTACAAAAACCGGACGTTACGATCAGCATAAAGTTAAACTACTTGGTAAAAACTAATTTCTTATCTGAAAAATTAAACATTATGACTATAATGTGTAATTTTTCTACATATTCAAATTTCGAACGCCGACGCCCGCCTGCATGCCGCCCCTAGTTTGTCTGTGAAATTGGTACTGACATTCAAATTTCGAACGCCGACGCCCGCCTGCGTGAAGATGGTATGCCCTCCATTAATGCCCTCCATTATGTAGCAGTCACATAATAGTAGTTTATGTGACTGCTGCATAATGGAGGGCATTAAAACTCGAGAGTGGGTTTATGAAACGAGCCGAAGGCGAGTTTCATAATAATATCACTCGAGAGTTTTAATGCCTAATTATGTACAGTTACATACACTAGTTTATCTACACACATATCATAAGCTCTCTTTGATGTGTTCAGGAACCGCATGTTTGACCGGCATTGTGGCTCTGCAATTGTTTAGCTTGTTCTGTAGTAACAACTTCACGCAGGCGGGCGTCGGCGTTCGAAATTTGAATGTCAGTACCGACTTCACAAACAAACTAGGGACGGCACGCAGGCAGGCATCGGCGTTCGAAATTTGAATGTCATTATATGTAGAAAAACTACACATAATAACCATAATGTGTGGTTTTCCAGATACGAAACGAGTTTTTACCAAGTAGTTTAACATAATGCTGATCGTAACGTGCGGTTTTTGAACGCAGTAAAGAGGGTTTATGATACGTGTGTAGATAAACTACTATTATGTTTTTGTCAAATATGTTTGTATGGATATGAAAAATGTATACCGATAATTAGGGTTGCTAACATTCTGGACAGGAACGGAAATCTCAAAACCATTTCGAGAAATATGTCTTCTGTACAATTTCTATTTATCAGATTAATAAATAGGTATATATTTTAAGATACTTTAATAAAACACAATGACATTCATTTGACCTTCTATGACATCTTTATAAGATGTGTGAAAACATGCCTTTACCTGCCTGTGTTACTACAAAAAAAAAACATTGTGAAACGTCAATCTATTCCCTGTAAAGTCTGTGATCTATGAGTGACCCCTCGTGATTTTAGGTTATATTGTCATATTCAGCGTTTTGTTTGATATTTTATCGTTTCGCTTTTGAATATGCGATCGGATTTTGTATGGAAAAGATATCGCGATATATAGGTCCTTACATATGAAATTGGCGTTTCGCCGTACTGGCCACTTTGATCTCAAATATCTCCTCTATGGTTAGGAATTCCAAATTCAAATTTATACAGCTATTTACTCATGTATTTGTGTTTCTAAAATTATAATTCATTTGTTTTTTTCTCAATTGTTTTTTTTCTTGCGTCACTCAGCTTACAAAATGGAAAACTTGAAATATCACGTTATTTACGGAGTATGAGTTCTACCGTGGCACCAGTTCTGCAGAAACGGCTCGAAGGATTAATGATGTTTATGGCGACGGTGCCGCAATAGAAAACACAGTGCGTTTTTATTCCAACGTTTTCGTTCTGGAAATTTCGACCTGCAGAACAAGCCCCGTGGACGGCCGGATACCAAAGTTGATAATGAAGAATTGAAGGCTATTGTGAAAGCGGATCCATCGCAAACCACGTCCGAGTTAGCTGCAGGCTGCGGTGTTAGTGATAAAACTATTTTAATCCACTTGAAGCAAATTGGGAAGGTGAAAAAGCTTGAAAGGTGGGTACATCACGAACTGAGTGAAGCAAATCAACAAACGCGCGTTGACTGCAAAATCAAAATCAAATCAAAAATCATTTATTTCCATAGGATGTTGTTACATCACTTAGATCCGTCATTACATTTTTTTGGGTGAGTTCACTAACACAATGGCGGAATCTGTGGAGAAGAGCTCACCGAAGAAACTCCACAGTCGTCGCATCTTTTGCGTTTCCTTTTTTAAATAAAATATTGTCAAATTACAAAATGAATGCTAATTATATATCGAAACAGCCTGTTACTCAAACAATCTATTCCCATGGACATCTGTCCTCTAAGTAATCAGATATCCTATAGTAACCTTTTTTATACAATTTCTGTTTTATTATTATTTTAAACTTGTCTAAAGGTAAGTTTTTAATATCAGTAGGGACCTTATTGTAATAGCATATACAATTGCCTTCAAAAGAATTACTAATTTTATTTAGTCGGCTTACATAAGCAACCAACTTGTCTTTATTTCAAGTATTAAAATTGTGAATATCACTGTACTTCTGAAAATTAGTTATATTTCTTTTTACATACACAAGATTGTCATAGATATATTGAGACACAAATGTCAGAATATTGATTTCTTTAAACTTTTCCCTCGGTAACACTCTAGGCCCTAATCTATAAATTGCACGAACAGCCCGTTTCTGCAGAATAAATATACTATTAGCATTCGCAGCGTGACCCCACAATAAAATACCATAGGTCATTAGACTATGAAAGTAACTAAAGTAGACTAGTCTAGCGGTGTCTACGTCGGTAAGAGCTCTAATTTTTTTAACTACGAAAACGCTGCCGAACTCAGTCTGTTCGACAATTTATTTATATGAGGATCCCATTGTAGTTTGGCGTCTAAAGTAATGCCCAAAAAGACAGTCGACTGCACAAGGTCCAATCTCTGTCCTTTTATAAATATGTCTGTAGTTACCGGGTTCACATTGGGTAACACGAATTTAATACATTTAGTTTTCTTTTCATTAAGTAATAAATTGTTAACAGTAAACCAGTTCACTATACTAGAGATAGCATTGTTTACCTCGTCATAATTTGATTGCTGTATTTTAACTTTAAATATCAAAGAAGTATCATCGGCAAACAATACTAACCCGTGTTTTGCTTTAACAAGGTAAGGTAAATCATTAATATATACTAAAAACAAGAAAGGACCAAGAATTGAACCTTGCGGTACGCCCATACTTATTGAAGACCCAGGTGATCTTTTCCCATTAACATCGACCATCTGAACCCTATCTGTTAGATATGACTCCAGAAGGCCAAGTGCCTGATATTTTACACCATAATGGCGTAACTTCCTGACAAGAGTGTCATGATGGACGCAATCAAAAGCCTTGGATAGATCGCAGAAGACACCTAATGCATCCATTGCGTCTTCCCAGGCATCAAAAATATTGTCGATTAGTTCAACACCAGCATCGGCTGTTGAACGACCCTTTGTGAAACCAAACTGAGCAATATGAATTACATTATTGAGATAAAAATGACTTTGCAATTGATTAAGTATGAGTTTTTCAAATATTTTGCTAAGCGTTGGTAGTATCGATATGGGTCTAAAATTGGTGGGGTCTGATGTACTACCAGCTTTGAATAAAGGTATAATTTTACTTAGTTTCATCAAGTCAGGAAACACACCATTATCTATACATTGATTAAATATACAACAAAGGTGAGGTGCAATACAATCTACAATGGAACTAATAATTTTTACTGATAGACCATGGGCGTCAGCTGTCTTTTTCATTTCCAGGGATTTAAACGCTTTTACAATGTCTTCATTATTTACGTGCCTAAATTTAAAATCTGTTTTACATTCCTCAAAGTTTTGTTTAAGTATAGATTCAGCAGCAGCGGGAGATGAATTTAAAGACTTGGTTGTTGAAACTGGAATGTCCGTAAAGAAATTTTCGAAAGCTTTTGCTACTTCTAGGTCTGTACTTAGCAATTGATTATCTATCTTAAGCTTGAAGTTATTATGTGTAGCTTTGGCCTTTCCAGTCTCTCTGTTTATAATTTGCCAAGTCGTTTTCATTACATTGCTACTAGATTCAACTTTGTTTTTAATGAAATTAGATTTAGCTACGGCACAAACGCGTTTAAACATTTTTGAATAACTACGAACATAATCTAGAAAGGCCGTATTTTTGTTATATGATTTCTCTTCATAGAGTTCATATAATCTTCGTCTGCTCCTATGAATTCCAACTGTCGCCCAATCACTAAACAAAGCTTTGTTATTAACTTTTATAGTTTTTGATTTAAATACCGTATCATATTCATTTTTGACAAGGTTAAATACTGAGTTGTACAACAAATTTGGATCGTCACTGTATGGTATTTCCCATAGTTTATCTAAAATATTATTCCTGTAGTGTTCAAGCCGAGTGTCACTAACGGGCACACATGTAATATCCTCTTTTTGGTCCTTTTTTATTTTAATATTGAATATACCTATCTGACCAGAGTGATCAGAGGTTAATTTATTGATGACCGATTTGAAAATGGGCGTAATGTTAGTAAATATATTGTCAATGCAGGTAGCAGATGTTGCAGTAATTCTAGTAGGCTCCAAAAACAGATAGTTCATGTTGTGACATAAAAATAAAGATTTTAATCTAGTACAAATATTATTATTCTCTAACAGATTAACATTAAAATCACCACAAATTATAAAAAAAATGTTTTTATCGCTGATTTTAATCAACACTCCATCCATTTTCTTTTCGAATAAATCAAAGGATGAATCTGGTGGTCTGTATACGCTCATTACGATAAGTTGTTCAAGTTCAATACAGGCTATTTCCATGGTACGCTCAACAGACAGGCTCACTATGTCAACTCGTTCCTTATATTTAAAACTATTATTTACAAGTATTAAGGAGCCACCGCGATCAGCTGTTTTTCGGTTGAACGAACTAGCAACGTGGTGGTTATTAAAGTTGAACATGAACTGATAACTCTTTAAAAAGTGCTCTGTTATACATAAAATATCAATATTATTACAGTTCATGAATAACTCAATTTCCAGTTCTTTACTTAACATGCCCTGTATATTTTGATGAACCACGTTTAAAATATTCTTGCTTTTACATTTTTCATTACTAGTAACTTGATTTAATGGGCAAGATGAAGGTATATTTATACAAATATTAATATTACTGCCAGAGTTACTCTCTGTTGTCCTATGGGTTAATTTAAAGAGCTTGGAACAGATTCCAAGGAGTACATGTTATTATTAATACACTGCTCAATAGAAGCAGGCGTTTCATTAGTCAAAAACTTGACTGAGTTCAAAATAAAATAAGATAGTGACTGCGCTATCTGTTTTGTATAAAACCTAGATAGGTAATACCTATCCTTAGTCAAATAAAAATATTTTCCAATACAAATATTGGTGTCTATGAAATGAAATTTTTCAGTATGACGACATGTCAATGTGTGTATAAATGTATTATAATCATGTCTTATATGATTTTCATGTTGTGACAAAGATTGGCAGAAGGGAAACGCAAACAAGATTATTCTATCTACATTTTGTAAAGAATTTAATTTGGAAAAGTATTTAGTAATTAGTTTTTTAGATACATTTTCCCTTCTACCAATTAAAATAATTAGGGTGGTTGGTTCTAAAAACTGCGATGACAACACTTTGTTTAATATTTGTGAATATGTGGCGCCAGGCATACAGATATTTAATATTGCCTGGCCCACGCGCTGACTAAGTTGTAAACCCATATTTTTTCCAAGTTCATCGCTGTACATTATATACCTATCCTTTGTCCGAGAGAAGGAGGCGTTATTGATAACACTATTAGTACTCAAGTCGACTGACGGCGGCGCCTGGGTCAGTATCAGCTGTTCGGCCGGCTGCTCGGCGGGACACACGGTCGGCACGGAACAGTCCGCTGGAGCTTGTTCACAATCACAGATGTGATTGTCGGTCAAAGATATGAAAGTGTCATAATTATACTTACACATCTCCAACAAACTATTCATAGCCGACACATGTTCCTTAATTTCGTATTGTGCTGACTCATATTTACGTGTAATACTTTGTAATGATGAGTTTAAAATATGCATATCTGACTGGAGTCGCCGTGTGTCACATTCATACTTTTCTGTAGTTTTTTCCAAACATAATCTACAATCATCGATTTCGTTAATTTTCTGCTGCGTTGCATTACTCACCCGGCACAATAATGAAAGGATTTTAAATCGAATCATTACCTGTGATGAAAAGTGGATCCTGTACGATAATCGGAAGCGCTCATCGCAATGGCTGAACCCTGCCGAACCAGCCAAACTATGCCCCAAGCGAAAATTGACTCCAAAAAAGTTACTTGTGAGCGTTTGGTGGACTAGTGCTGGTGACGTTCACTACAGCTTTCTTAAATCTGGCCAGACGATTACGGCGGGCGGGCGAAACACTTGGTTAGAGGGCTAACCAAGTGTTTCGCCCACCTACTCCACCACCTACACCACCACTCTACCTTAGTATACGTCGAACCACACGTTATGAGCGGTGGCCTTTAATGCGCAGTAGTCACTTTTCAATACCTGTACATATGTGCAGTAATTCCCGCCAACGTCGCCCAGCGCTCTTAATACGTGGCGCGAGGTATATTTTGGTATAAATTAATTGAAAACTTGTTCGTTCATTCCGTTTCGCTGCTTATTTTTTAGTCGTGTTTGATAAATGTACTGATGGAAATGGACTGAAAGTGCGTGTAATACAAATTTCAGGAAAAAATAAAACAATTTAGAGGTATTTTCGTAATTGAATTCTATCGAGAAAATTTCATCCAATTGCGTTTTTCTTTAGTGAGAATCTTAATCAAATACTCAATAAACGTTAATCCAAAAATCAAATCTGTATGAAATCTGCACTCTAACTGATTTATGCACATTAACGGTAACATATATAGGTCCTTACATATGAAATTAGCGTTTTGCATGGGAGGAACATAAAGTTGTTTTTTTTTTAATATAATATATTTATTTAATCAAAGTATGATGTACCATTGCTATCTTTACACTTTTGCCATCTCATAGGTAGTTCTTCGATCCCTTTACTAAAAAAACATTCGGACGGGAATCAATAAAATATTGAAAGGCGGTTTGGACTACCCCATCGGAGTTGAATTTTTCCCTTTCAAGAAGTTATCCAAATTTCGAAAAAAATGGTAATCTGTTGGAGCAAGGTCCGGAGAGTATGGTGGATGTCTTAGACATTCCAATTGAAGCTCCTCTAATATGGTAGCCGTCAGTTGTGCAGTGTGTGGTCTAGCGTTATCATGAAGCAGCTGTGGCCTAGAGCGATTGACCAGCCTCGGTTGTTTAGCAGCTAGCTTTTCCATCATGATTTGCAGTTGCTGACAATAGACATCTGCCGTAATTGTCTGGCCAGATTTAAGAAAGCTGTAGTGAACGACACCAGCACTAGTCCACCAAACGCTCACAAGTAACTTTTTTGGAGTCAATTTTCGCTTGGGGCATAGTTTGGCTGGTTCGGCAGGGTTCAGCCATTGCGATGAGCGCTTCCGATTATCGTACAGGATCCACTTTTCATCACAGGTAATGATTCGATTTAAAATCCTTTCATTATTGTGCCGGGTGAGTAATGCAACGCAGCAGTCAACGCGCGTTTGTTGATTTGCTTCACTCAGTTCGTGATGTACCCACCTTTCAAGCTTTTTCACCTTCCCAATTTGCTTCAAGTGGATTAAAACAGTTTTATCACTAACACCGCAGCCTGCAGCTAACTCGGACGTGGTTTGCGATGGATCCGCTTTCACAATAGCCTTCAATTCTTCATTATCAACTTTGGTATCCGGCCGTCCACGGGGCTTGTTCTGCAGGTCGAAATTTCCAGAACGAAAACGTTGGAATAAAAACGCACTGTGTTTTCTATTGCGGCACCGTCGCCATAAACATCATTAATCCTTCGAGCCGTTTCTGCAGCACTGGTGTCACGGTAGAACTCATACTCAGTAAATAACGCGATATTTCAAGTTTTCCATTTTGTAAGCTGAGTGACGCAAGAAAAAAAACAATTGAGAAAAAAACAAATGAATTATAATTTTAGAAACACAAATACATGAGTAAATAGCTGTATAAATTTGAATTTGGAATTCCTAACCATAGAGGAGATATTTGAGATCAAAGTGGCCAGTACGGCGAAACACCAATTTCATATGTAAGGACCTAATATATCGCGATATCTTTTCCATACAAAATCCGATCGCATATTCAAAAGCGAAACGATAAAATATCAAACAAAACGCTGAATATGACAATATAACCTAAAATCACGAGGGGTCACTCATAGATCACAGACTTTACAGGGAATAGATTGACGTTTCACAATGGTTTTTTTTTGTAGTAACACAGGCAGGTAAAGGCATTTTTTCATACATCTTATAAAGATGTCATAGAAGGTCAAATGAATGCCATTGTGTTTTATTAAAGTATCTTAAAATATATACCTATTTATTAATCTGATAAATAGAAATTGTACAGAAGACATATTTCTCGAAATGGTTTTGAGATTTCCGTTCCTGTCCAGAATGTTAGCAACCCTAATTATCGGTATACATTTTTCATATCCATACAAACATATTTGACAAAAACATAATAGTAGTTTATCTACACACGTATCATAAACCCTCTTTACTGCATTCAAAAACCGTTACGTTACGATCAGCATTATGCATTAAAACTCTCGAGTGATACTCGCCTTCGGCTCGTTTCATAAACCCACTCTCGAGTATTAATGCCCTCCATTATGTAGCAGTCACATAATAGTAGTTTATGTGACTGCTTGCATAATGGAGGGCATTAAAACTCGAGAGTGGGTTTATGAAACGAGCCGAAGGCGAGTTTCATAATAATATCACTCGAGAGTTTTATTGCCTAATTATGTACAGTTACATACACTAGTTTATCTACACACATATCATAAGCACAATAGAAGTGGGTTGATGTATGCTGACAAAGATTATGGTGATGATTTTTTACCTTTTCTGTTTCGAAATCCTGGTAAATTAGGTGTTGTTTTGTTGCTCGTCATCACTACCCATGGTAAGTGCAGGGCGGCGGGCAATAGGACCCAGAATTTCCGTTCCTGAGCAAGGGATGAATAATAATATCCCCCAACCAAAACAAACAAATTGTCTGACGAACTTTCAATGACAGTTTTGTGTGTCGTTCCGTTCCGTTTCACTGCTTATTTTTTTGTCGTGTTTGATACAAGTACTAAAATGAACGGTTTTTCTACACAAAAATATGGATTTAGAACTACTTTACCTAGCCATGTTCTATTACTAAGTTTGGAATTACATTCAGCATAAAACTATTCGTCCAATTATGTATTATTCTTATATTATATTATTCGCGTAGAATGGAAATGATGAAGGTTTATTTTTTCATATGGTTTTTACGGCCCTGGAAATTCAGTCCTTTTAGGTTAATTGATGAACGAATGAAATTAATTGAATGATTTAGCAGTTCATTGGTAAGATACCCACTAAACACTTTTTTTGTGGTAACGAAATTAAGAACATTGCTTAACATTTGTTTACTAATAGATTTAGCTAAACAAGTGATAATACTGCGTTTTTATTATTTTCGTAGCAAGGCGGAGAGACTTTCTCAACCGTGCAATAATAATTACTTGAACCCAAATGAATCACCAACACAAATGTAAATAAACGGTTGGTATTAATTTTGTCAACCGTAATGAAGAAATTTAATCCCGTTTATGCAATCCTACTAAGTATTTCTACCGTAAGATCAAACAGTACTTATAAATGAATTATCATTCGAATGCAAGTAATTTATAATCCGACCAAATCCGAGAGTATTACTTTAGTGTGATAATCCGTCGTAGCGTTACTTCCGGAAATCGTTCGCGCAGCGCGCATTGCAAAACTCCACTACCATAGAGAAAAATCTCAATGCCTACGCCTTTGTCACTATGGCCGGGGAATAACATGCGGGGAATGCATACCTCGACTCTAGGGATGTAATAGTAGTACTCTAGTTAACAATCGATCGACAGTTTTAAAAACTATCGATAGTATCGATACCCATTTACTATCGATACTATCGATAGTCTATCGATGTTTAATGTACACTTATTGCAATGAAAGATGGCGTACCTATTACCTCAACCATGCACGTTATGAGTATCTTCTGGAGGCCTCCGCACTGCACTGAACTTGCACTTCACACCACACCGTTGGTAAATAAGGGTACACAAGGACACACTGATTACAAAACCTTCCTAAACTTATTTAGAAGGTTAGCATAAAATTTTAATATAATATCGATATATTTTATCGTCGTTTTATCGTATTCACATCACTGTATCAAGCTAAATAGTATAAAAGAGCTGCGACATTCTAATGTTGGTCATGAGTTGGTATATGTACGAACATTATATATTTGCCCTTCTCTTACACATGACGCATGGCATAACCGAACTTGAGATACACTAATGTTCCAGAATTGCTATTGTTTACGCTCCTTCAATGTTGTTTTGTTCTGACTTTCTTAGCTTAGCGCTATCCAAACGCACGCAGCCATTTTTTGTAGATTTGTAAACCTGTGCATGTGATTTTAGTGTTTGTGACTGATAAATAACATCAGATACCTACATTACCTCTAGCAAAATTATTTTAACTTTGCTAAAAGTTAAACTATGGGCTGCTCGTGTTCTTACTTAATCGTGAAAATATTGGCCGGTATCGTCGTGTATACTGGCAAGGGGCTGTGGCTATTGGCCAAGCTAGGGTTCGCAGCCACCGGGATAGTGGCCGGCAGCGCGGCTGCCGGGGCCATGGCTGCCACAGGCAACGTGGCAGCTGGCAGTACCATCGCGAGGGCTACTTCTATGGCTATGAAAAATGGTGAATGAATATTTGCTAAGAAACCACTTGTTTATGCTGAATAACCTGCTTTTAAAAAGATGTATTCATTAAATTCTATTCTTTCTGACCATTTCATGAAATGGTCGGCTACATCAAGAAATGGTTGGCCACATCATGAAATGCTAAATTACATCTGGCCACGACATTATTTATGTATTATGGTTGGGTAGGTATGGGTTGACACGATTCTAAATCTGTTTACATGATCCATCAAAATATCCATGCTGTATAATTGTAGTCTATATATTGAATAGGTCCCGGGTTCGAGTCCCGGTGGGGGCAAATATTTGTTTAACGAGAAAGGATGTTTGTACCCTAGTCATGGTCACCCTAGTATAATATTTATGTATATAAGTATGTGTATCGTTGTCTAGTAGTACCCAAGATACAGGAAACCCTAGTTTGGGGCTAGATCAATGTGTGTAAATAGTCTCCAAGGTATTATTATTATTATTGAATAGGTATGCTTCATATGTTTATGACTGAAATTTATTTATTTATGTTTTATTTTTTTATTTATACGGTCTTAGGAGGACTTACAGCGAAATATGACAGATTAAAATGGTCTATATAAATAAAACAATGCTAATTATAGGTACCCGCAAATATAAACTGAAAAACAAACATTGCCGCACCGGCACTGAAAGAAACCAAAAAAGGATTGTAACATATCCAACAATGAGAATAAGCTTTAACTCTTGTAAGCTAAAAATAAGTGATTATTAATACATAAGGTTTAAATGTGAAAGCAAAAGGTTAAGCAAATAAAACTTAGAAAACAAATTAGTTAAGAGGGGCGCCTACAAAAGGAGTAGGTACATATCAGCTATTGGCAGTGTTCACAAGGCAACTATCGTTTGACTGAGGGAGTATCTAGTGCAAAACAGGTCTATATTCAAGTGGGCAGGCAGACGATTGAAACCGTCGCAATTACGTATAAGACACGAATTCTGTCTATAGTTGGTACGTGCACATTGAACTTGAATAGTAGGATACTGTCTATAATAGTGTACTCGTACGTAGGCCAATACATGATAGCAATTCACTATTATCTAGGCGTAGACATTTATGCTAAATGATTATTAGTATTTGGAAAATGTCGGTTAAAGGACTTATGCCAAACAATACATTTCATAGTACGCAATGCAACTGTGAACCGTGGGAGTTGGCCGTTTTTCTGCGCTACGGCACAAATACTCATGTTCCCATTCACAACTTAATGTAGTATTTTTTTTTGTTTCAGTTGTCAAGTTATGAATGACCAGCATGGAGTCAAAGTAAAAACGTAATACGACCATACATGGCTTCGAGTCGCGTGTAAGAACCCATTTTTTTTATTTAATTAAAATTAAAATCAGTATCTAAATGTTATAATTTTTTATTTAAAACAAGGCCTGGACCCTTTACCTACACTGGCATATAATATTTTAAACATACCTGGAGATTTCACTACAAAACACTCACAAAGGATCTATGCACAAAAATCAGTGCCAACATGGAGCAGATGGCAGCCGACTTCAGCAGCAGGATGGCCCGGTATGAAAAGGAGCTCCGTGAGTGCGCCACAATGTCCTCATCTAGCAGCCCACTCAACATCAAGTCCCTGGCCAGCGAGTTTCTCGAGTTCAAGGCGTTCACGTGGAACTGCCTAAACTTGCTGCGCAGCCAGGTTGACTTGTTGCTTGCTGGACAGGACAGGATGGAGACTGCATCACGTCGTAAGGTGCTCCTTCTCCATGGAGTCCCCGAAGATGAGAAGGGACGGGTAAATGATGTGGCTCAAAGGATACTATCCGACCAAATAAAAGTGTCCCCTGAGTGCATCGCGAGTGCTTCTGTTGTACATCGTCTTGGACCCAAAAGGCCAGCCAAAACGCGCCTAATACTGGTGAGATTCTCCACACTCGGTGCCCGTATGGAGGTGTGGAATGGCAAAACCGCATTGTAGGGCCCTGCAACCACCATATCAGAGTTCCTGACAAAGTCCAGACATTATGTGTTTGTTACTGCCCGGAAACACTTCGGCGTGCAGAACTTCTGGACTTCTGCAGGTAAGATTGTCCTACTGCTTCCCGACAAAAGCAGACAGAGAGTGGAGCGCATGTCGGAGCTTCAGGAATACACCAGCAAGTTCCCTCCCTCTGCTCTGCAATCCGGGCAAAAGGTCGCCGACTCTACTCGTAAACCGGCTGTGCCTGTGCCTGTGGCTGGGGCTGAGGTTGCGGCAGCGGCAGCAGGTTCTGCGGCGCTCTCGGCAAGCAAGCAGCGAGAACCCAGCGCTAGGCGTGCCACTGCCGGTCAGACGAAGGCAGGAACCACAGACCAGATATCGAGATAGACGCAGCAAACACGGTAGAATATATGAGAACCAACCGTGTAACTTTTTCACTACCTACTGTGACGTCACGAGCGCCTTTCAGTGATGGGTTGACATGTTAATCGTGAAACAAGGTCAAAGGCGCGCCGCCAAATCGATTCAAAATGAGCGCTGCTGTGGGAATCCCCTACCTACCACGACCCGTACCTACCGCGTTGCCTTTTTGTCAGTAAGTAATTTTTACGTCAATGTAGAATTTTAGAATCATTGTTGTTTTCGTAATCAGTCACCCAATAAACCATTCAAACGATACACTTGTTAATATTCAGACTTCGTCACCCCATATCCCTCCTTTAGGGGTGAATTCTGAAAAAACCATAAACATATTTTTACTCATTTATCGAGAGGAGTAAAGTTTCGAACAAAATAGTTAATCTAATCTTATTTTCCCATATAAACTTCGGACACCCATTTCATTCAACCCCTTAGGGGGTACATTTTTAAAAATCTTGTCTCAGTCCACCCCCAGACCTCATAAAGAACCTACTTGCGAAATTTTGAATCTCTATACCCAGCGGGTTGGGCTGTGCTTTGATATGTCAGTCAGTCAGTCAGTCACTCAATCTTCTTTTATATATTAACATAAAATGAATAAATAACAATACTAAATAATCTCACATATACGTTATTCTAGATTGCAATGAAAATGCAACTCAGAATTATCATTCTTCCGTCAACAAAATCGAATCGTCCAGCGATTTTGTAAGAATCGTCGCATTGTACAACACTATCTGATTAAATCGGCCAAAAAAATGAGGAAATCGACTGTACCATGCAACTGTCCATTGAAGGCTACGAAAGAGATATTCATGAATTGTGTAAAGTGGAAGCAGCAGTGGATGAAGTCCATGGGAAATATACGCTATGGTTCAACCTATCTCAGTAAAAACGGAAGACGCTACTCGAAATTAAAAATAATCGATTATTAAATAAATTAGGCGAATTTCAGAAATAAAATTACTTACGTATGAAAGGTAACGCCGTTGTTTTCTTTGGAAACAACATAGCCTGAGTTTATGCAATTCACAACGGCACAGTAAGGCATTTTTATATTTATTAGTACACGGCTTACATTCGAACAGCCAGAGAGCGACTGAGCCGGGATGAGTCCACTTATTAAAAAAACGCGAAGTAGGTAGACTTTCGCTGTCTATCTCGATATCTGGTCTGTGGCAGGAACCAAAAAGTAGTTGTATCCCATCGTGTGCAGTGCAATATACGTCGCGTGATTTGGTCGGGTTATTTTCTGTTGTAACTTAATGTCATTTTACGTGAAGGGTAGACTGAATAAGATTAGATTAGATGATTCACTTTTTATTTTTAGCTCACCAAGTCTTTATTGTACGGACGGACTAACAGCCGGACGGAACGGACGGGCAACCGGACTGTGCGAACGGATCCTGTTTGTTCGTATTTCGATTCACTTTGCTGTTTCTTCATTTCTTTTTTGTTTGTACTGCCCACCCACGTCTCATCTATTATTTGTTATGTTGTAAAATGTATTTCCATATGTACAATACTTATGTAAACCCAGGATTTGGCTGGGTTCGGGCCTTTCTGTTTTTTTTAGATTGTTGACTTTTTTATTTTTGTGTTTTTAGTAGGTTTTATTGTATTTATTTTATTATATATCTATTTATTATATTATAATTACTTATATGGATACCTTCATATTTAGTGATAGTTACTTCTCCTACTCCGAAAGTGAAGCTTCCGATAGCGTAGGAAGTGGATTGCCGTCAACGGACGACGTTTTGCCTATTACCCTTAAACGTGTGTTTTCCAACCTCAATAGGAACTTCAACGTCGTTCACATAAATGCTCAGAGCATTCATTCCAGTCATGTCGACCTTTCGACTCCTTCAGCGATCAGAGCATTCATGGTATTCTGATCTCCGAATCATTTCTCAAACCCTCTCTTCCTTCTACCTTGTATGCTCTGCCGGGGTACAGGCTTTATCGGAACGATAGGACGGGCAAGGCAAGTGGCGGTGTTGCTATTTATCTTCGTTCCCACATTTCTTGCAAAGTCACCAGCCACTCACCTAGTCTATACTCTGGATCCGCTGAACACCTCTTTCTTGAGCTATGCCTCCATCACACTAAGGTCCTTCTGGGTGTCTTCTATAGCCCCTCTCTCCTCATCGACTACTTTGACTCTTTTGAAAGTATCCTTAATGATCTATCTCCCCTACACAGTGACACACTTATCCTAGGTGATTTCAATACCTGTTTACTTAAAAATGATGTACGCTCTGCCAAACTCCAGTCTATCGTAAGCTCCCTAAATTTAAATATTCTTCCCCTGAGTGCAACTCACTTCCAGTCCTACTGCACCCCCTCTCTTTTGGATCTTATGATTGTTTCTAACATATCCAAGGTTGCTACGCATGGTCAACTTAACGCCCCTTTCTCCTTTCATGATCTGATTTATCTCTCGTTCAAGTTAAGGCCTCCCAAGCGCGCAGGGGAATTCCTGGATATTCTCAGTTTCAAGGGTATAGATTTCAGCTCCCTTGAGTCTGATGCCGCCTCTATAGACTGGTCCCCTGTCGTCTGTAGTGAGCCCGTTGATGAGAAAGTCCAGCATTTCAACTCGTTTGTCCTGAGTTTGTTCGACAAACATGCTCCTGTCAAAAAGGTTAGGGTCAAACATCTCCCTGCGCCTTGGCTTACCGACACCATCAAGGGTCTGATGGCCCAGAGAAACCGTGCCAAATGTAGATATAAGAAGGATCCGACCGACGACAATCTCCTTACATAGAAACGTCTCCGTAATCGTTGCACCCGTCTTTGTCGAGATGACAAACGTCGCCATATTTACGAGAGTATTGAGAGCTACACTCCTGCACAGGTTTGGAAGTTCCTGAAGACCCTCGGTGTTGGTAAGTCCCAGGACGCAGTAACCGGTAGTGTCGACCTCAACGGTCTTAACAATTTCTTTGCTGTCTTCCCTGTCGTGATTGACCCCCCTGTCAAGGATGCTACCATTCGTTATTTGCGCACCAGAACGACATCCAGTAGCTTACCTTTCAACCTCAGGTCTGTCGGAGTTGGCGTAGTAAAGAAGGCTTTTCTAGCAATCTCGTCAAAGGCTATAGGTGATGACAAGATCTGCTATAACCCATAACGCATATAATCAATGCGTCGCTGAGCGAGTACTGCTTCCCGAGCCAGTGGAAAAGAGCATTAGTGTTACCCCTACCTTAAACGTCTAACCCGTCCTCCTTCAAAGAGTTCCGTCCCATTTCCATCCTACCAATCCTTTCCAAAATCCATGAATCAATTGTCCATACCCAGCTGTCCCCGTACCTTTCCTCCATGAATTACTGAACCCTTTTCAGTCTGGTTTTAGGCCGGGGCATAGCACCACCACAGCACAGCTCAAGGTAACTGACGATATCCAACTGGCAATGGATAAGAAGCAGCTCACAGTCCTGACTCTCCTAGACTTTAGCAGCGCCTTCAACTGCTTCGAATTCGATATACTTGTTGAAATCTTAAAATCGCTCAACGTCTCTTCACATTCGGCTCGCTGGTTTACTCTTACTTGAGAAACCGCCAGCAGCGCATCAAGTCTGAAGATGTCACTACGGAATGGTGCAAGCTCTCTACAGGTGTTCCGCAGGGTGGCATCCTTTCTCCTGTTCTCTTCTCAGTTTTCATCAATTCCATCTCGGATGTATTGTCTGCCTCGTATCATCTTTATGCAGATGACCTTCAAATTTATCGGCATTTTCCCCTGTGTGATCTGACTTCGACTGTTGAGGCTTTGAATGCTGACCTCGACAACATCAGGAAATGGGCTCTTTCGTATGGGCTATTAGTCAACCCGGACAAGTCTCTGGTGATGATACTGGGTACACGGCACTTACTTAATTTGCAGAATAAGTCCGTTGATCCCGTTCTATTTGATGGTACCATTGTCAAGTATAGCGAGAAAGCCGTTGTTGAAAGAGATTGTTTTTGACAATCTATTATCCTGGTCGCCCCATGTTTGTGAGGTCAGCATACGAGTCTTTGCATCTATTCATTCTCTTCGGCGTTTGCAGTTCTTCCTGCCTAGGCAGACTAAAATCATGCTAGCTCAGACCCTTCTTCTACCTTTAATAGACTACGCCGATGTTTTCTGGGCCAAGGGCTGGCCAGTGCGAACGAAGATCTACTGAACAAACTCGAGCGACTCCAAAATCTCGGGATTCGGTTTATCTTCGGTCTTCGTAAGTACGACCACGTGTCCCAATATCGTAGGGAATTAAGCTGGCTCCCGATCCGACTTCGTCGTGATATGCACATTCTCTCCTTCCTCTTCAATATTTTGAGAAATCCGCGCTACCCTGCATATCTTCGTGAACGTTTTGAGTATCTTTTCTCAGGGGATAGACTTCGGAGATCTCACACGGTGTCACTTTTGTCAATTCCTCAGCACAACACTGTTGCTTACGAGCACTCGTTTAGGTTAAGGGCAGTACATTTGTGGAATGCACTTCCTTGCGCTATTAGGGATTGTAAATCCTTGGTCACTTTCAAGAAAAAAATTAAACAGCATCTCCTCTCTTCCGAATAGTGGGTATCTCATAGTATTTATGAGTATCTATGTATTTATTGTATTCTATTTATTTATTTTATAGTAATTACGTAGGGTGTATTGTGATTTATTTGATAGTATATTGATTTTATTTATTTCTTTCAACTCTTAATTGTACACTGGGACTACCTCTCTATATTTTATCTCTCTATATTTTATTTTTCTCTTTTCTTCACAGGTTAGCTGTAACAAATTTCTTTTTAGAAATAAGCTCACCTTTGCATACTCTTTCTGTTATAATTTCCACTGTTTTCTGTGCAATAAAAGATTATTATTTCGTTATTATTATATTAACCCGAATAGTAATAATATATCGTTTGCTCCCAAGGGAGGCAAAATGCCGTATTTGGCTAGGTCAGCGTAAGATAGTTAAAACCGTTAGTTCATAAACTAACGTGTTAGTTGATTAACTATCGACAGATAGTAAACCAGACCGACAGGGTTTATAATTTACGGTTCTTTTGTTCTTACATGTCAACCTAATACGAATTACGTTTGCAATTCAAGTTTAAAGCAGTTTACTATTTCAAGGTTTTAACCGTTAGTTTATTTTATTTAGTTTATCAACTAACGGGTTCGACAATCTTACGGTGACATATATATTATTGCATATACTCGACTCGAGGCCCAGGTATAGCAATCAGACCTGTCAAAATTCACCCTTCGTCATATCACACACTCTTTAATACTTGCTCACATTCAGTTGCAACCTACAACGATTGACGAAGTAATATGCACCAAGAGGATAAAGCACTGTTTTATGTCACGGGCGCGATGTTGTATCCTGAACGTAAAGAAGGACTCCAGATGAGTGCGTGAAGGATTCAAGAGTGCCTAAGACAAAACAGCTTTATCCACGAGGAGTATACATACTCTACTTTTGGCACCTCCTGCGAGAAAATATACAAAACAGGGCTACTAGAAACAGCATTTTATTGAAGTAAATTAATGAGAAAATGAATTTTTGATACATTAGTACAGTTGCAGTGACTTGCGACAATGTTAGATATAAGCTCGCCTTTGCACATGCTTTTTTCTATTATAAGTTATCTGTATGTCTGTTTTGTCTATTACAATAAAGAAATTACGAATTTCAATCGCGGGTTTTGCTTTATTTAACATGTGTTCCATTCAGCTCGACGTGGCCAGCTCGATTTTCGAATAAGTCCGGCGCCGCGCTCTGCCTCCGCCCCCGCCCCCGCCCCCGGGGAGCTAGACTGTGAGCGCCATGAGTATTTCACGAAATTATATTTTAAGGCCTATGGCATAAATTAAGGCCTATTATAGTAGTTTATGTGACTGCTACATAATGGAGGGCATTAATACTCGAGAGTGGGTTTATGAAACGAGCCGAAGGCGAGTTTCATAATAATATCACTCGAGTGTTTTAATGCCTAATTATTTACAGTTACATACACTAGTTTATCTACACACATATCATAAGCTCTCTTTGATGTGTTCAGGAACCGCATGTTTGACCGGCATTGTGGCTCTGCAGTTGGTTAGCTTGTTCTGTAGCACCAACTTCAGGCGTTCGAAATTTGAATGTCAGTACCAACTTCACAGACAAACTAGGGGCTTGCAGGCGGGCGTCGGCGTTCGAAATTTGAATGTCATAATGTGTAGAATAATTACACATTATGGTCATAATGTGTAATTTTTCAGATAAGAAATGAGTTTTACCAAGTAGTTTAATATAATGCTGATCGTAACGTGCGGTTTTTGTACGCAGTAAAGAGGGTTTATGATACGTGTGTAGATAAAATGCTTATGGAAGCAATAAGAACTATGAAAAGTGAAACTCACTTTAAACCCTAGAGTGATCTAGGCTGTGATGTAATGAAATTCAGTACAACTTTATGTGACCGCTAAAGCCGAGCTATAATGACTTGCTTTAAGGTGATACGAAAAAAAAAATGGGGTTTTTTTCGAATCCATTTATGAAGTCACCTACAGATTTGATTTTTGGGTTAACGTTTATTGAGCATTAGATTAAGATTTTCACTAAAGGGAAACGCGATTGGATGAAATTTTCTCGATAGAATTTAATTACGAAAACACCTCTAAATAGTTTTATTTTTTCCTGTAATTCTGAAATCCTAACTAATTTCATTGCGGAACTACGTTCAAAATGAAGATTTTATGTATTAGCAAAATCTCCTTAAAATCTTTTTAACAAAATAGCGTAGTTTATTTTTAAACAATTTTTCTGTGGTTCAGTGCTAAGTTTTTTCATTTTTTCCCGATTCCGTCCCTCTCACACTGCGGGTCTTTCCGCCTGGAGTAACGGGGACCTTTGCACGGACGACGTAGCGCCTTAAGTAAGGTTTGCGTCATATATAAATTGTCACTTTCGAGCAGGTGGTGCGAAATAGTACATTTCTTACGAGTTCGCAAAAGCTTATAACTATTTACGAACCGAGAAGTTTACGGCACGAGCCGAAGGCATGGGTCGTAGCGAGGTTTGTAAAGAAGCCGTTTCGAACGAGTTACGAATAGAATTTTTCCGCATCAGGACCCAAAATTAAGCGGCAAAGGTGCTATTATGAGGTGAGAAGGCGGAAAAGGGTGTTTTCTAGTGAATTTTCGTTCTAAAATACTATTTTTTAACCAACAATTATTGTCATAATAATAATTGTAACTGCGATTTGTGTTTTGGTAGCGCTATTTTCCAATAAACGGGCCAGAATCTGTAGGAAACCTAGTAATAATAAGTGGCATATTCTAACATTTTCTGAAAACGGATTAGACCAACAATCAACAAAAACCCATAAAAATAATCTACAAACCAAAGATTAAATTTAACTCTTGGATACACTTAAAAACTATACTGACTAAATGACTCGTGTATTTTAATGCACGACTTTTAAAAAATCCGGAGGATTAACGAAGGACTGTTTACTGTCCCAAGATTTGAATTCGGAAAATTTAAAAATAGAGTGAAGTTATTCCTCATTTGTTTCCCTGTGACCTAAATAGGAACCAATCTACTGCGGTCTACTGGAAAACCCTTACTTGAACGCATCAGTCCCAGCTGGAGAGATAGAGAGGGCTATTGAGGAGTACCGGGCATTGCCTGAAACTAACTCTACGCAGCATTAGGGCGACCAGATTCCAAGAAGGTGGTGCCAACCCACGAAGTTTCGATATTAGCGAATTCTTTATTGAATGTGTAAAAATGATCACTCTAAAAGTAAAATAGAACCTGCAAAATGATCAAGTATACCCGAACATTACTCAAGAAGCCTCGAGAAGGTTGCGAAAGTGGGAAGAGCGCTCATATTTTTTATATTATTTTTCACCCTTTTCTTCGACGTCCTAAAACTTATAAGCGAACAAAAGCAGAAACCAAAAAATATGTCCTGGCAAGTATGGGATTAATTAATCAAAAGGGGTCTCTTTTATCCTATCCTGATTAAACCATTCCTTAATTAACTCTCAGTTAGTGTAACAGCTGACGATGACAGTATGGCGACATTTTCTGCCGCTGTGTGTAGTTACCATTGGATATCTTCCCTCATTTCGACGAACATGGTCACGGGACCCTGCTGCAATGTATCTTAGGTAATAAACTCCAAACGAACCTTATCGGTGATCTTGTGCAAGGCCTTCGCGGCCAACTCCCGTATTGCGCAGTCCCAATGCTCCAGCTTCAGATCCACTAAGTGGTCTATCAGATCCTTCGTATACTCGGAGTATGTGGCTATCTGGGGTGCTATGGTAAGGTAGGCATTGTTTCTCGGTCCCACGGAGAGGAAGTCAGCGGCGGTTAGCACGTCGATGCCGTGTGGGAAGAGGCCGTGGCGGCCGACGTTCTCTTGATAGGCCGCAGATGCGGCGCGCCGGCAGTTGATCTGTGGACAAAGGTTATAACGTTATAGTACATTACTGTCGCGGTCTGTAATGACTGCGTTGCTGGTCGCACTGTTGGTGGCCGAAAGCGCAGCACAGCGCAGCTCAAGGCCTTCACAGCGCGATCTTTGATGGACAAGCTGGAATAAATGCCTAAGACTGAATGTCGAGGCTATTATAGCGCGGACATCAAAGGCTGCAATGGTGACCAAACTTATAGGCCGAGAGCGTAGCTAAGCTAAGCTCGAGGCTTCCATAGTGTGGCCAGCAGTGCAGTCATTGCGGAACAAGGCTTGTATAGTACTTTACTCAAATAATGCGAGTAATTAAATAAAACCAGCTCATTATAAAATGGCTTGTGTTTAAACGATTACCAAAAAAGCACCTATTTTACTACCAATAAATTCGAAATGACTGCCAGAATGGATAAATGTCCACCAAATTGTGTTTGGATAAATGATCACCAAACTTCTTTTTATGTTTTGTGTACTTAAGTTTATGTTTTAAGTATTTTTTGTTGTTCTTACATGTTCAACCTAACACGTAGGATAAAGGGGGCTTCACTTCGCTCACCCCCTTTACCCTTCACCTAAGCTACCGCAGTATTTTGCCCTTTTTTGCAACTTTTGGTGTTCATTTATCGATTTTGGGTAGGAAATTTCTTTTTGGTGATAATTATATTTGTTGCCTTATAAAATTGAGAGTGAGTTTTTTTTGTCACACATAACCAAATTCTGAATAAAGCCTTTTTGCAGTACCTTTTTTAGTGGCAAGAAGATCTCCCGCACTTTTTTTTTGTCACACATAACCAAATTCTGAATAAAGCCTTTTTGCGCTACCTTTTTTTTTACCATTTTCGAAACAAAGCTCGACAATCATGGAATTTGACAGGAAATTGCCGGTCGCTAAAACACGACAGTGGATTTTCACAGGAAATTGCCGGCACCTTTTCTGGCTCCTCCAATAGCGCGGCAATGTCGACTTTCCACAAAGAAGGTTGTCAAAATAATGAGCACATTACTAGCTTTGTTTGAGTAAAAATATTTTAATATAGACATAGAATACAGGATGTTGTTTTGTAAAGTTACGTCCGACTCGTTGGTGGTTATTAACACGAAAATAAAGCAAAAAACCGGTCAAGTGCGAGTCTAAATCGCGCACGAAGGGTTCCGTACCACCGTTCAATGGAAGCGATGGTGTGGAGTGAATAGTTTGGATTTTACACAGCAAAATATTGTTTACAAAGATATTGGTGCGGTTAATTTCACACTCCATGTATGTAACCAGGTGCATCCATAAGTTTGTATGTGGTATTGAAATAATTGTTGTATGGGAGCCCCCTTAAATATTTCTTTTATCCTGTTTTTTAGTATTTGTTGTTATAGCGGCAACATAAATACATCATCTGTGAAAATTTCAACTGTCTAACTATCACGGTTCGTGAGATACAGCCTGGTGACAGACGGACGGACGGACAGCGGAGTCTTAGTAATAGGGTCCCGTTTGGAACCCTTCGGGTACGGAACCCTAAAAAGTAAAATAAAACGGTGAAAATGCCTAACCTTACTTCTATCGCTTGCTACTGCGTTCACAATATCGGGCACGCGCGCGTTTCGAGGACCAGCCGGGAGTGTCCGCACGTTGCGGTTATTTCAGGACAAATTTGTTTTGCTCCTTGGTTCGGAGCAAACTTGAATATGCGTCCCAAATTTGGAATCCTTGCTACAATATTTATATAGATAGAATTGAACGTGTTCAGAAAAAATTTATTAAATACTTGTGTTATAAATCCAAATATCCTTATAATTCTTCAAATTACCTTAATATTTGCAAGAAGCATCATCTGATCCCATTATATAGGCGCCGAGAAATAGCCGACGCTACTTTCTTGCTAAAAATCACAACCGGCGGCATTGACTGTCCAGAACTGCTCCAAGAACTGTCATTTGTGTTATCCCTTCTCGGTCCAAAAGGCACTTCCCCCCTATCTCTTTAAGGCGAATATCATCCAACTACAGACGAAATAGTTTCCTTAACCGTGCTAGTCGAAACTTGAACAATGCGACGAAAGAGCTTGAGATTGATATATTTAATTGTGTAGTTCCATCTGTGAGGCGAAATTTAAGTAGTGTATTTTTTGATTGAGCGATTTGTTTACCATATGTTTACCATGTTTATGTAGTGTTATTGTAGTGTAATGTATTAGGTATTTAGGTTGTATGTTTATTTCGGCTTTGTAAGATAAATTATATGCTTGTAGTTTTTATATACCTACATCTGCTGTGTGTGCGCGCCGTTATTTGAATGTGCGTATCACTGATCTATTTTTTGTGCGATATCTATTTGTGAGTTCCTGTAATTGGCTTCATATTTCTATTTAAATTTTCTTCATGTGATGTATTAGCTGTTGGTTCTCCTAGAATAAATAAATAAATAAATAAATAAAAATAAATTTAAGACGGCAATTTGTAAATCTAAAATATATTTTTGCTACAAGCGAATGTAAATTATCGTCCCTGAGTCAGGCGTCACTTTACAAAACAACGCCCTGTATATCTAGCCTGTCGTAATGTCCTGCTGCGTACCAAAGCATCTGGTTCGAGCTGACGCATCTCTTCCAAGTTATATTTATCCACTCTTTCTAACTTCCCTCCATCTTTTGGGCCTTGCCATATCTCTGGCAAAGAGCTTACAATGGTCTCTATTTATTGAATGACTACGTGTCCATTCCAGGTCCATATAAGATAAGTTGGTATCCCTATAACTTGGGAAATCGTTCTCCCTTTCTCGTTATACCGTCTCTCTGTAAGAGAAATCCTAAGACCTGAGATTCTCTGACGAGCTCCTTGGGTAGTCAGTTTCTCTTCTCTCATGTTGTTGTAGACACGCATATTGCGCAAAACTTTATGTTATTTTCAGTTTGAAGTGTTTTATTTTTAAAAGGGGAAATTGCCTACATGCCTACCGTATATTTTTCGTGGCGGCAGTGGGAATTTTAAAAGGTCCTCGCATGGCTCCATCAGTTCAACATAAAAGTGTCAGGGCTACGCCTGGAATGTGCCAAAGAAATAAAAAGCCTTAAAATACTTTAATAGTCAACACTCCACAGAGTCAATAACGACAGCAGCGTGTTAACTTCTGCAACCCAGCACCGACTCCGGCATTCTCTCTCTCTCTATGGAACTGAGAAGTTCCAATACAAACCCCAGTTCCAGTTCAATGCGAGTTTTAGTCAAGGTCCAGTACGTATTCCAGTTTTAATTCCAGTTCTACGTCATCCTGAACCAAGAACCAGCTCAGGCCAGGATTTCGTCACATCCGGTAGCATCATATAAACTCTGATTTGCCTTCTTACGTTAGTAAACTTCAGTTTAAAGTGATTTATTCATCGACAAATGAAATAACAAATTATTGCGTGTCCGAGATATCAACAAAACTAAAGGGAGAACTGACTGGCCCCTACGCAGCAATACCGGACCTGGCATTACAAACATTTGTGACTGTGGCTTGAATCCGAGACTGGCAACCGTTATTCGATGCCGCAACTCAAAATCCTTAAATGAGGAAATAAGTTTTACCTCATCGGAGTAAAAATATATCAGTTATCGTTTTAAAAATATCCAATCTGATACAGCGGCTCTCTTACCAAAACCGTCCTCAACAATATTATTATTATTTTGACTGAGTGTCGCCCACGCATCTACAATAGGCAAAGAAAAAAAAATGCAATGGAAATAGAAAGTTGCGCAATATGCATGTCTGCAACAAGATCGGCGGAGAGAGACTGACTTCCCAAGCAGCTCGTCAGAGTATCTAAGGTCTTAGGTGCTGATGAAGCACCTTCATCATCATTTATTTTACAGAGAGTGGGAATAACAGTTTGCATTTTTTAAAATAGGGGAACCGCGATCATCTACAAAGTACTATACGCCAAAGTTTATTTGCCGCCTCGCTCTGTCTTGTGAGGACGAGAGCGAGGGAAAGTCGCATTCCCCGTAGGTGCTTTGTTGCGTTTGGCATGTAGTACGACAGCCATCATTGTACATACCTCCCGATCGAAGCACGCCGTGGCCACCAGCGCGCTGGCCAGGCGCGCCGCGTAGGGCCGGAGCGCGTGCGCGTGGTAGGCGCGCGCGAAGGCCCACGCTGCGTGGCAGGCGGAGTCGCGAGCCGCGCGCCCGCCACCGCCGCCAGTGCAGCGCGGCTCGTCGCGGCGCAGCGCCACCACCACCGCCGCCACCGCCTGCCCCAGCTGCGAGGGGGACAGCAGGCCGCGGCGGGCTGTAATCAATTGTGATCTAAACATGTGCTAAACTTCTGTAGACAATTATCTCTACACAAGTTTAGCACCAGGATTACCTGGACTCTACAAGCTCTATATCTTGGCTACCTAAAATAAGGCTGGACCGCTGCACTCCCTCAAATGACGGTAGTTCTAGAAATCCCGACCCGAATGGCCGAGTCAGCAGTGACCCTGCCTACGAAGCCAAGGGTCCCGGGTTCAAATATTTGTTTTTTATCTAAGTATAATATTTATCTATATAAGTATGTGTATCGTTGTCTAGTGCCCAAAATACAGGGAATCCTAGTTTGGGGCTAGATGAATGTGTGTTAATAGTGTCCAAGGTATTATAAAAAAAAATGTAACTATCTAAAATATTTTTGACATACAAAAACCCAATACAGAAAACTTGGTTAACCCTTTTTGTGCAAGTCCGATGCGAACTTGGTTTGACACACCTTATTCTACTCGTCCACAGGGTTTAAGCGTAGTTTCATTACGAAAAAGAAACAGAGTGAGAATAAATTAGCTGCAGCACGCAGCCCGCGAGCTGGGCCGCCGCCGATCTGTAGCTCACTTACCCAGCTCAGCCAGCGCCATGCACCCGCCATGGCACGCCGTCTCCCTCTCGTGCTCCGCGAACAGCTGCAGCACGCAGCCCGCGAGCTGGGCCGCCGCCGATCTGTAGCTCACTTACCCAGCTCAGCCAGCGCCATGCACCCGCCATGGCACGCCGTCTCCCTCTCGTGCTCCGCGAACAGCTGCAGCACGCAGCCCGCGAGCTGGGCCGCCGCCGATCTGTAGCTCACTTACCCAGCTCAGCCAGCGCCATGCACCCGCCATGGCACGCCGTCTCCCTCTCGTGCTCCGCGAACAGCTGCAGCACGCAGCCCGCGAGCTTGGCCGCCGCCGATCTGTAGCTCACTTACCCAGCTCAGCCAGCGCCATGCACCCGCCATGGCACGCCGTCTCCCTCTCGTGCTCCGCGAACAGCTGCAGCACGCAGCCCGCGAGCTGGGCCGCCGCCGATCTGTAGCTCACTTACCCAGCTCAGCCAGCGCCATGCACCCGCCATGGCACGCCGTCTCCCTCTCGTGCTCCGCGAAGAGCTGCAGCACGCAGCCCGCGAGCTCGGCCGCCGCCGCCGCCGGCAGCCGCGCGCCGATGCGGCCCGCGCCCTTGGCTGCCGACCACCGCACCACCGTGTCTTCGTCGCGCAGCGAGCAGAGGAGCAGCTCGATCACTTCCTCCACCTGAGAGCGGGATATTATAGTAGTTTATGTGACTGCTACATAATGGAGGGCATTAATACTCGGGAGTGGGTTTATGAAACGAGCCTGTAAGGTTCTACAGTTGTATGATGAATGAGTGAGTGTTGTGTTGAGTGATAGCTAAGTTGAAATGATAGAACAACCACTAACGATGAAGACGTTTATTGCACTAAATATAATGAATGTAACAACTTAACAAGAATAGAGTAAAACGCTTATGTACGCTAAATTAATATAAAATGACCTTTGTACAGTTGACTGTACAGAGCCGAAGGCGAGTTTCATAATAATATCACTCTTTTAATGCCTAATTATGTACAGTTACATACACTAGTTTATCTACACACATATCATAAGCTCTCTTTGATGTGTTCAGGAACCGCATGTTTGACCGGCATTGTGGCACTGCAATTGTTTAGCTCGTTCTGTAGTACCCACTTCACAGACAAACTAGGGGTGGCACAAGAAGGCCGGCGTCAGGGCGATCGAAAGTTCGTTCAAAATTGAATGTCATAATATGTAGAAAAATTACACATTATGATCATAATGTGTAATTTTTCAGATAAGAAATGAGTTTTTACAAAGTAGTGACATTATGCTGATCGTAACGTGCGATTTTTGTACGCAGTAAAGAGGGTTTATGATACGTGTGTAGATAAAATATTTAAAACATTAAAAGTGTTTTGTTGAACATTTTTGTTGTGCAAATAGGAGATATTTGATGTGCGATTAAATACTACCCGTTATATTATTGTTTGTGTCTACAGACCTCCCAGGAATGAAAAAGGCCATGGCAATTTCGAAGTATTTGAGAAAATTATGGAGGAGCTAGGTAGTAACGAAAAAAGGTTGATCAGTATATCTATTACACCCCAAGACTAAAAACGTTTACGAAAATCATAGATATTTTGCCAGTACATACCGAAACTTAGTGAACAGAACCCAAAAAAAATATATTCAGGCTTCTTCAACATTATTAAAACGAAATTCAATATTGTTTTTAAATAAATGAAAGTCAATTAAAACAACGGTAAATCCAAATTTAACGATTGGGCAACTTTTTGAATTCATAACAGTAGCCATCATCATGTATGATCTTTATGACCAAAAAAACTATAAATAACTTTAATACAAAATTTCGTGACTATGTTAAAAAATATTCCAAAACGTTCAAGTTAGTCTGTAGGACTGCAAAATCATTACAAATTAATGGAAATCATAACAAAATTATTATTTTTATTATTATATTCTTAGGGATAATTATTTCTTTAATTTCGGAATGATTCTTGATTTTCCCTCTTACGAGTCATTAATATATCTTGATTTTAGGGTTCTGCACCCAAACGGGACCCTAATACTAAGACTCCGCTGTCTGTCTGTCCGTCTGTCACCAGGCTGCAGCTCTTGAACCGTGACAGTGAGACAGTTGAAAATTTCACAGATGATGTATTTCTGTTGCGGCTATAACAACAAAAACTAAAAAACTAAATTAAATTAATATTTAAGGGGGCTCCCATACAACAATTCCTTCAATACCACATACAAACTTATGAATGCACCTGGTTACGTACATGGAGTGTGAAGCACCTGGTTACTTACAGAGCAGCCGCACCAATAACTTTGTAAACAACATTTTGCTATGTAAAATCCAAACTATTCACTCCACACCATCCCTACCGTTGTACGGTGGTACGGAACCCTTCGTACGCGAGTAAGACTCGCACTTGACCTTTTTTTTTCTTGCAGTCCATTGTTTGTAAGCGGATTTTTTTTACTAACATTTGACAAAGGTACGAATGATTTATTTTACTAACATTTGTCAAATGTTAGTAAAATAAATCAGCTTGTCTTTCTTGACTTTTTAATAAGAAATATATGTGCAGTATTATTAATACATACCTATGTAAACTAAACATTCCATACATTTGATCCAGGCATGTAAAGATGAAAGTACGTACTTACATTTCTTCATCTACCAGTCTTCAGTAAATCGCGTTTATATTGTTCATTTCTGAGAGCGTTGCTTTACAGATATCGCGAGAAGCAGGCGAAGTATCACTAATATATGAAGAAATTTTGTCATCTATCATTGTCAAAAGCAATCCGTGATTTGTAGACACGACTCCTACTTTTTTGGGCTGCAGGACTTAAATTTGGTCTTCAACTACTTTTAACTCTCTTTCTGCTGACTCTTTAGTTTATTAAATGAATTTGAACATAGAATATGAATAGGTCAACAGTAAAATGTAGATGACGTTCGACCGTTTTCCCACATAATTATATCATCCTAAAGAATCCTTAATGAAACAAAACTAATCATAAAGATACTTGCTTTGTCCTAAAATTGCTTTGTCCTGAAGCCTCATCATAGATCTATTTGCTTACAAATTTTACATTAGCCTTTGTAATCAGTTATAAATGATTTGCAAATATAAGTCTGGACACAGTGAAAACAAGCAAAGCTTGCAATTTTATCTGCGCTTTTCAGCGTTTTTTTTTTCTTCATTTAATCTGGACTGAACGTTATAGATACTTTCAGGATATTTAATGAGATGGTCCGAAATTCTGCTTACATCTTCATTACTACTGTCCTTTAAAGTTTTTACAGTTGACCTTAACAGTTCTTCTGGAGGCAAGGAATTACTTAAAGTTTGAATACGTCTTCTTTTTTGTCTTAAGCCCAGTTCTTCGATTGGTTTCTTCGGAGTAAAGGAAGTAGAAGGATCTTCATGTACACTAGGAGGTAGAATTTATATATTGTCAGATGGCTAACCGTCAATAGCATCAACATGTTCTGCTTCAGTAGCGACACAACTGGGCCACACTATGCGACTTTCCAAGCACTTTTAGTACTTTTAATGAAAATGATTGAAATAATGATTAGCAGCAGATAATCTACGTTTCATATTGGATGTATACTTCCGGTAAAATTCTGAGAAAATCACAGTGTTTTCTTCATTCAATTGCAAGCCAAGTTCGTGTTTTAGATGTTCACAAAATTTTACACTATCCGAAAATGCTTTGAGCTTCTCTTTTCAAAGCATAAATAAGTCGATATTATTCAAGACATGTTATGTATCGATCGCGAATATTTGAGAATTGCTAAGTTAGTACTGTGTGAACACTTGAAATTATTTATAAAGGTCATAGCTGGATCCTCTTTCTAGGCTTAAAATAATTTAATAACTTGCTGTACAAGATCAACAATTTAGAGTAAATACCAAAAAATATATTGTAGGCTTGCAGGTTGATTAAAAATGTATAAAATCAGACTGAATACAGATATATCGTCTGACTATATAATCATTATATAGTCAGACGATAGAAGTGTCGTATCTCTTTTAGAAATGTTAGGACATAATTTACCGTGCTCTGAAAAAATTGAGGACACGTTCATCTAGACAACGCGAAATCACTGATAATATAATATTGTTTAAAAGTAATGGCAATAAAACGACAGAACGAATTTGATAAAAAAATATTCTAAAGATACTGAAACCTGGAATATCCGAATGCTGAACTTCCTTTCACATATAGCACGTATATGGAACGTGTATATAAATGAAAGGAAACATAGAAGGTGCGATAACAAGAGAAAGACCACCTGCACGCTGCTGTAGTCACACGCGGGAATACCTGCAGCTTGGTCTACACGGGGCAATACACGCGGCCCAGGACAGAACAAAATGGATATCCTTGTTCGAGCCCCGTACCAACAACCATGACATTCACGATCAGATGTAATGAATATTATTAATAAATTATGTCTATGTCTATGTATATGTCAATCCTCAGACGTGAGGAAACTAGTGTAGTGGGTTATATCGCCAAAAATACCTAAGTTCAGCTTCGATTATCCGGAGAACCGGGAAGTCCGGGGCCATGATATGTACTATATATGTTGTTGTACACAAACAGCCGAAGATTAAGCCTACAAAAAATCAGATTGAGCACTCTTAAGACTTGGTACTTATAGAGCATAAATAAAAAAAATAATAAAAAAAGAACATAGTAAAAAACACAAATAATAAAAAAAAACAAAAAATAAACGCACCCAAACAGCAATGGAAAGAAGTGCTGAAGATAAGAAAAATAGACAAAATGGGGAACGCAAGCATCAGAAATAAAAGAAAAATCACAGACGCTCTCACTGAAATGGAGGTACACAGGAAACATACGCCAAGCCGTGAAAATGTACATGACGTAACAAGTATACCAGAGTAAACGAAGTGTGAATACCCATTTTTTTTTACTTTTTATACGATGAACAGGAATATGGCATGCGATACAGAAGTCGACATTCACACTAACTTTGGTGAAAATGCCAGTGGAAATAGTGGACGCCATAAGTCGGTGTCTTAGCATGGGGCGCAATTACTATACCAGGATATATATACAGGTTGTCCCGAAACTCAAAATCAAGCGGGCACCAGGTGAAAGCTTAGCCTATACAGGGTCTAGTAAAGCTAAAAATATATTCTGTGTCACTCGGTCCAAAAATATTAGGTTATTTAAAAAAAAACACACCCTTATCTTATGTTTAGTTACTGTGACAACAAACTTAGCGATTCTCATACGATTTCTTTACCAACATTATCCTAAATAACCATACTATTGATAGCAGTCAAAAATTGAGCAGAATATTTCGTCAGATTGATAAAAAATTACGTAGTTCGGTTGTATCGTGGTGGTGGAAAAAAAATACTGTTCTTCCCTCGGCAATTTTATTAAAAATTTGGCCTATTTAGTAAGCATTTTGAAAAGGTATAAGGTATACTTGCTACTTTCTTGCCAAAAACTGTTAAAAAGATCATCATCAAAAAATATTACAGGATTACTAAAATATCCTTAAAACTTAAAGTTCATTTGTTCTCTAAGGTGTAGTTTTTTCAAATTCCGGCAGTTAAGTTGGCTGTTCCGTAAAACTGTCAAGTATCAACAGTTTTCCTGTCAGTTGATAAAACAGATGTCAGTCGGAACTTAAAGTTGATTTCGATAGCATTTCACAATAATTTAAACAGAAATGTCAGTTGACAGTTGTCTATGATTGAGCGAGATTTGAGTGTTGTACCTACACTGATGTCAAAGGCATTGATCAAAGAGATATAGTTCGCTGTCGATTTTCGATCGTTTTTTTTCTATAAGTAGTACAAAACCAAGGAGTGGGGCGCGTAATTTCAGCTTAGACGAGCTCTTGCATCATACTAAAAAACTTAATTAAATTGTTTTAGAAAATTTAGTAGAATAGAAAATAACCGTAGATAGAGAAATATCCCATTTAAATATTCATTCATAAATTACTGCGTCACTATTTAGTTTGTAGAACTTGTAGGAAATAATTCAATAATTAATAGTTGTTAGCTTATTTTCTTTGATTCTGTGACGTTTTCCGTCGCTAGAGGTGGGTCATACCACCATTTTGCAATAGCGTGACGATATCAGTTACTGCACAAAATAAATAGGTACAGAAGTCAACCACATGTATGTACTTCACTTTTCATAGCTACGCTCGGCGATCGCTCTAGGGTTGTCAACTACGGCTTATGCACGAAAAACAATCGTGGTACTGGTATCGAAAATCCCTGATAACTTCTAAACGGACTACCCAAATTACAAAATTTATATTGCCCTGTCCGTTTTAGACCTACACAATATCTACACAAACAAAAAAACATGTTTTCAACTTACGTAAGTAAGGTGGCGTGAATTTGCCTAACAATAAATGATTCCTTGGTATGTGAATGTGTTTAGGATTGATATTCAAATGTAAGTAGTTACGGCGTAATCGTGTGTAAATTGGCTTGTTTACATTATTGTGAAATGCTATCGAAATCGACTTTAAACAAAGATAGTATAGTTTTTAGGCGTGAATTTGCCTAACAATAAATGATTCCTTGGTATGTGAAAGTGTTCAGGATTGATATTCAAATGTAAGTAGTTACGGCGTAATCGTGTGTAAATTGGCTTGTTTACATTATTGGGAAATGCTATCGAAATCGACTTTAAACAAAGATAGTATAGTTTTTAGGGTTCCGTACCCGAAGGGTTCCAAACGGGACCCTATTACTAAGACTTCGCTGTCCGTCCGTCCGTCCGTCCGTCTGTCACCAGGCTGTATCTCAAGAACCTAGCTAGCTAGAGAGTTGAAATTTTCACAGATTATGTATTTCTGTTGCCGCTATAACAAAAAATACTAAAAAACAGGATAAAACAAATATTTAAGGGGGCTCCCATACAACAATACCACATACAAACTTATGGATGCACCTGGTTACGTACATGGAGTGTGAAAGTAACCGCACCAATAACTTTGTAAACAATATTTTGCTGTGTAAAATCCAAACTATTCACTCCACACCATCGCTTCCATTGAACGGTGGTACGGAACCCTTCGTGCGCGATTTAGACTCGCACTTGACCGGTTTTTTAGTTTTATAATTGGAAACAACCAGCCTCAAGACAACTGTTCCAACATTGTGAGCAAGTGACGTCACGAGGGGTGATATTTTAAAAATTATTAAAAAAATAGTAGGACATCCATTCTTCATTCATTCTAAAAACTTTATAAATATTGTGTTACGAGACAAAACCTCTGAGAACCAACCCCATACATCCAAATGCAAAATCAAAGTCGTGGAAATCCACAGAGACTGCCGTACACGCAGTGGTCAGGAAAACAGAAAGCTCCATAGTAAACCAACAATCATGCCTGGCGGTGTTCATAGACTCTAGAAGGATCCTTTGATGAAACGTATTTCAGTAGCACCACTCCGACTAAACTGTTAATTGCGAGTCGGGCTCGCGCACGAAGGGCTCCGTACCACCGCACATTGCTATTCAAGTTTCTTGCATGGGGATTAGGTATCTTTAATTTTCCTGTGGGTTTAGATAACAAAATGTTGTTTACGAAGTTATTGGTGAGGCTACTCATAGTCCATGTATGTAACCAGATGAATTTATATGTTTTCGATGTTTTTGAATTCTGATTAAAGCAGCCACAGTACTGCAGCACAATGAATTATGGTCTAGCAGAGAAGACTGCAAAAACAAAAAACTATTCATAAATAAGTATAACCATAAAGTTACTAACTACCCGTGTGGCCTGCGGAGTGTGTTCTCGCGCGGAGCGCGAGGACCACTACGGTTGCGGGGTCGAGGACTTATGGTTTCCTCATGCCCGCGGCGTCAACTCGGGGGGTAACGTCCCCCCCGGTCTTGGGTGGCCCCTACTTGTCAGGGGCCTCGCGTGGTCTTCGTTGTGCTGTGCTTTCGCCGTCTATTGGCATACACTGGCGACAACGGTGCGGGAGCTTCTTCTTCTTCACTGTGCCGTGCTTTCGCCCTCTTCTGCGGGCTTACACTGGCGACAGTGGGATGAGCAGCAACTCTCTTGGGAGTGGTCTGCCTTCAGGCGGACGTGCGTGATGCGGAGCAATGTCGTGGAGATGTGCGTGGCGGCTGTTGTCGGCGCAATCGTACATGCGCCGTGCCAGCCGCGCGACGAATTTCTCCACTGTGGGCATCCGGGTATCCCTCATGATGGTGGTGTTGCGCACGTACCGCCCGGCTCCTGTGATCACCCGCAGGGAGATGTTCTGGAACCGCTGCAGCCGTGCCTTCTGGGTCTTCGACAGCAGGGCGTACCATGCTGGAGCCGCGTAGGTGAGCCGCGAGCGCACATAGGCCTTGTACACCCGCAGCTTGGCTCTCAGAGGCAGGCTGGACGACAGGACAGGCCGGAGCATTGCCCTCGCGGCTTTGGCCCGGTTGATGCAGTGTTGCACCATCGGGACCATGCGCAGCGAGCAGTCGATGTTGCAACCGAGGTATTTCACCGTCGATTGCCACTCGATGTCCCGGCCCCTCAGCTGTAGCGGGGTCGGACGGCGGGAGCGGGTGGTCAACAGGGCTGTTGTCTTCCCGACGTTCACCGCGGTCCGCCACTTGTCCAGCCAGGGCGGCAGCAGGTCCAGGAGTCGCTGCATCTTCCTGCAGGCGAGCTCGATTTTGCGCGACGACGCGAAGTAGGCGCTGTCGTCCGCGTAGAGGGCGAGCACAACGTCTTCCACCCCCTCCTCGAGATGGCCCTCGAGTGTGGGGATGTCGTTGGTGTAGAGCGCGTAGAGCACCGGCGAGAGGCAGCTGCCTTGCGGGACTCCTGCGCTGATGGCCTTCGTCTGGGAGTGTGCATTCTCGACCGAGACGAAGAACCGCCGGTCTTCCAGGAAGGAGGCCACGATCTGCCCGATCATTGGGGGCACACCTGCGTCCAGGAGCTTGAAGAGGAGCCCCTCGTGCCACACTCGGTCAAAGGCCTTCTCGATGTCAAGAAAGACCCCGACGGTGTATCGGCCCCTGTTCAGCTCCGACGCCAGGTAGTGCAGGACTCTCGCCAGCTGGAGCGTCGTGCTGTGGCTGTCACGGAAGCCATGTTGCTCTGCCCTCAGCTGGATGTGGGGCAGGATTCTCCGTAACAGCAGGCGCTCAAACAGCTTGGCGATATGAGGCAGCAGGGTGATCGGGCGGTAGCCTCCCGGGTGTCTTCTGTCCTTCCCCGGCTTGGGGATGACGATCACCTTGCCCTCCTTCCAGAGGGCGGGGAAGTGACCGGTGCGCAGGATGCCGTTGAACAGCCGCGTCAGCGAGACGACGGCTCTCCTTGGCAGCTGTACTAGGGCCCCCGCGACGACTCCGTCCGGGCCTGGGGCCTTCCGCTGGTTCAGCTTCAGGGCCACCTTCCGGACTTCGCGGGGCGACATGAAGTAGTCGCCGGCGAGGGGAGGCGCGGGGGCCGCCAGGAAGCGCTCTACGCGCTCCATAACAGCGGCGTTGTGCTCGTAGTCGGCGATGGGGTTGGGCTGGAACTGCCCAGCGAAGTGGTCCGCCAGGATGGCGGCTCGATCTCGTGCGGCGTAGCGGCGCCTGCCCGTGTGATCAAACATGGGGCAGACCGGCTCGGGAGTTGATGTCAGGCTGCGGTTCAGGCGGTGAAGGGCGGTGTCATCTTGGGAGGCCTGATCGATAGTGCGCTCCCAGGACTGTCCCCTCAGCTTGATGATGCCCGCGCGCAGTTCTTCTCCGAGCCGGTTGATCTCCGCCCTGATCACAGGGCAGCGCGTGTGGTGCCAGGTTCGACGAAGACGGCGCTTGAGGTCCAGCTTCTTGCGGAGGTGTGGAGGGAGCCTCTCCTTCCGCAAAACCGGCGGTGGCTTGGTGGTGGTGGCTGCGGCTTGAGCGGTGGTGATGGCTGTGGTGATGGCCACTGCCGCGGCTTCTACCTCTTCCTTGGTAGAAACACCGCCGGGGAGCTGCGTTGTGTTCAACTCCAGCTGGTATTTGTGCCAGTCCGTCTTCGTTCTTGGACGCGGTGCCGACGTGAGATCGGCCTCCACTCCGAGGACCAGCAAGATAGGCAGGTGGGGGGTGTCGATGTCGTACAGCTCCCCGATGGCGATGGGAAACTGTACGTTTTTGACCAGGGCGACGTCTAGTACATCCGGGCGATGCATGGGGTTTGTCGGGTAGTGTGTCGGGGCCCCCGGGCTGAGAACTTCGTAGTTGGAGTTCTCAGCATCTTCCTGTAGGGCCCTTCCGGCGGAGTTGATGCTGTGGGACCCCCACTGGTGGTGCTTGGCGTTGAGATCGCCTGCGACCAGTGTGGGGGTCGCTCCTTCCATCATCGCTCGAATGTCTTCCGGGTGGAAATGGTGGACGTCGCCGGGAGGCTTGTAGGCTGCGAAGACTTTGAGCTCCGTGTCGGCCGTCTTCAGACGGACGCCTATGGACCGCGTCGTCTTGAAGGCGGGCAGCTCTAACTCTTCGTGGACGAGATCCCGTCTCACGAGGACCGCCGTGCCTCTGTACGGCACGTCCCTCGGAGATAACTCGTCGCGGCGGTACACGAAGAAGTTGGGAAGTCGGAGCTCTCGGCTGGGGTGCAGCTTCGTCTCGCACAGAAGCACGACATGCACATCATGCTCCTGCACGAGTAGCCTCAGGTCTGTCGTCTTGTTGGTGATCCCGTCCGGGTTCCAGTACACAAGCCTTAGGTCTTTAGGCATTGTGTCCGGACGAGATTGTGGCCTTCAAATGGGATAACCCCCGCAGTAGGGGCAGCAATGGATCGCGTCTATCCACGATCGCCTGTATGGCCGCGCTGATAAGGTCGATGGCGTCGAGCAGCGCGGCCATGAGTGGAGCCTCCTGGCGCTCCGTGGATAGGGCTGCGGGTGCTGCCGGCTCCCGTGGGCGGGGGCGGGCTGGCAGTGGGGGGCGGCTCGCAGGTTGGGCGGGCTCAAGTGGCGGCTCGGCGGCGGGCTCTTCAGACGCCTTCTTCTTGTTCCGGCGCTTCTTGCCCCGCTTCCTTCGAGGTTTCGCCTCTTCGCCTCGGGTGGTGGGCGGGTTGGCCGGCGTTCTGATGGTGGCGCCCTTGGTCTCGCCCGGCTGGGCAAGGCGGGGGCGCTTTATCGGCGGCGATGTTGGTGACCCCAGCGGCTCCACATCTGGGTGTGTGGAGAGGCCGGGGCGGGCCTCGTGTTGAGTGGCGGCATGGGTCGCAGGTTGAGGGGCCGTGCGGGCCGCGGGTTGGGCAGCCGTGCGGGCCGTGGGTTGGGCAGCCGGGCGGGCCGCGGGTTGGGCAGCCGGGCGGGCCGCGGGTTGGGCAGCCGGGCTGGCCGTTGGGCGCGCGGTCTTCTTGGGGCGCTGTTGTTGGGGCGGCAGTGGCGGCGCGATAGTGATGCCGCGCTTGCGCGCCTCCTCCTTCAGCGCCTTGCATCGGCGGCTGTTGGCCGGGTGGCCTTGGCCGCAGTTTGCGCAGGTGGCGGCCTCTGACTTTGGCCGCTGGCAGTCAGTAGCTGCGTGCCCTTCTCCACATCGCACGCAGCGTACAGGGCGGCGACAGTTGGTCGATGAGTGGCCGAATGACTGGCACCGATGGCACTGCGAGGGCCCCTTTGGGCCGCGCCATCCCTCGATGGTGATGCCCGGCATGCAGAGCAGCTCCTTCACCCTGTGCCTCTCGATGCTGCCGGGGGTCTGCTTCTCCGCCAGCAGGGCGAAGAACAGGCAGCCGGCGCGGCCCATCCGGCCGGGAATCTGTCGGACATGCTGCGTCGGGAAGCCTACGCTGGCCAGCGCTGCGGCGACCTCTTCGGGCAGGGTGGTTGCCGGGAGCCCTCGGATAGCAATCTTGAAGGGGCGGTCCGCGTCCAGAGAGTAACAAAACCATGAGATGGTCTTGTCGGCGCGGGCCGCCTCGTCCAGATACCGGACGATTTGCCGGTATTCTTCCGGGCTCTGCGGCGTAAAGCGGACCCCCTTTCCAAAGGGTCGCGCGTTGGGGGCATTGCCTAGGGCTTCCTTCAGCCGGGCAAAGTGTGTAGCCCAGGCCGGCAGGTTCTCCACGACGATTGGCGGGTGGTTCCTCTTCGGCTTGGGCTCACCGGTGGCGGTCGCTGGTGGTGAGGTGGGTCGCGGCGATTGGGGCTTCGGCGGCTGCGCCAGGACCGCGGCGTAAGAAACCCCGCTTGGGGGCGTGGCTTGCGGTATTTCCATTTCGGCTTCTGATGTCTCCCTCGAGTCCGGGGTGTCGGCGGTGGGCATGGTTGGTGCGACGGGGGGCGTGGCCAACGCTGGCTTCGCCCACTCACTGCTAATGCTGGGGTCGCGCGACTCTGTCTGCGCAGACCCCTGTAGCACCCGTATGAGCGGGTTAGGGGGCCTCGGGACGGCCCCCGGTGCGTTCCCCAGGTTGAGGTTGGGGAACTTCGTCGGCAGCGTCGGCCGCACCGGGCTTTTCTTCATCGCCGGCGGTGGTGGCGGCGATAAGGAGGCGAGCAGGGCGGTTGCCGCGGCTCTGCGGGCTGCGTCTTCATTCGCCGGCACCTCGGCCGGGAATTCAGTTGGTGAGTCGGGGGGGGGGGGCAGGGAAGAACTCTTCCCTGCCCCCCTCGTGGGTCGGTGTGCCCGTGATGGGGCTGGAGGTGGCGCCGTGTTCTCCTCGGGTGAGCAGATTGCCGGCGAGGTCGAACGTCTCGCCGGTAAATATGTCGCGCTTCACGACTTGTATTACACGGCGCCGCCGTCGGTCGATTTGGATCCGCACATCAGGCGGATCCGGCTCGTCGGGGTTCCTCCGGCTTTCGGCTTCTCTTCATCTCGTTAAAAACGGGGTCTTCCTCTTACTTCTCCGGAGTTATGCAGGCTCTGTGATGCCGACTTAACGCGGTCTTCCTCCACCGGGTGAGACCTCAAATAAATCCGAGGAGGCCCAGTGAAGTGCCGGCGAGCAGTCGATCAACACCACAGGTGCTGCGTAGGGTCAACTCCGGAGACGGGCGTGTTCTTCTCCTTCCTCCTCTCCGTTTGGGGTCGGTCCGTGGGTGGTGGTGGCACCGCGACGTGTCCTGCGCTTCTAGCTTTAGAAACACGTAGGCAGCCGCGATGCGATGACGTCACTGCGGGCGCAGTGAGCACACGACGGGCGGGGAGCAGAGCCGAAGAGAGAAGAGCGGGGGCGGCGAGTGTGTGAATCCGCACAAACAAACACCGAGGGTAGGTACGAAAAACTTTTATCCGTGTCGAAAAACTTTTATCCGTGTGCGTGTGTGTCCCGTGCGTGTTAACTAACTACCTAATGAGACTGCCAAGCCCAATAACCTAAAATAAAGTGAAGCTGAAGTGATAACTAAATATTATCTATCTAATAATCTAAATTCTAAATTCATTTAAATGTGCACAACCACTTATACTCTAATTGATCATCATAGGGAGGGCACTGACAGGTCCGATGTTGCCACTTTTTGGTGAAATAAAAATAGTGATGGGTTAAAGAATGATTTAGTTCACTCCATTGTCTCAAAATAGAATGATGTTACGATAGCTATTAGTATTGCCTACCATGAACTGAGAAAAATATTAAGGTAACCTACCTGGTGAAAATACGAGCCTTAACCCTTTACTTAGCAGATGACAAATGTATTGTTTAGGGAAATGATTTGGAAGGACTGTACAATATCTGGCATGACCAAAAATTACAAAAAAAATAATATGGGCAGAAGGCGGTGTCTTTAGTGTATTTTTCAAATAGGGAAATTGCGGAAAGCCACAAGACTGCCTGGAAGGACTGCCCAGATGTCGGTTACGTGACGTGATGGCGAACGTTGTACGTTGGCACGCTGTCACGCTCACTCGCGTCGTAACTACGTTCTCTGTCTCTGTCTCGCGCGTGAAATGAAATGAAATGAAATGATTGAAATGATGAAATGA